>CM021107.1:387446592-387473721 GCA_007115665.2 Sequoiadendron giganteum | reverse complement strand
AAGGTAATTAAGGAGGCAGTTTTGAAACTTGAAATTCAAAAATACCTTATTGGGTGTGAGATTTGGGAGTTTGTGAGACCTATCATTAGTTGGATTGTGGACATTATGTTTTGTTATTATTCGCATGATCATACTTGGATACATTACACTTTTATTATATATTTTATGATGGATGATTATGGACATTAAACCTAATTGTTATTGTGCATGTTAGTTTAATTACTTTATGGATCATAATTTATGAGTATGTTAATTTCATCGATACCTTGATTGCTATGAGAATTGAAATTATATGTCTGGAATGGAATATGTGATAACATTTAATCAATAATTTTTTTGAATTGCCATGTGTTGAGATGCATATATGATACTATGTGAATAAAAGAAAATGTTTGAATGGACATGTAAATGATTTTTAACCTTGTGGATTAATGTGGTATAAGTGGAAATGATATTGTTTAAACTATAACAACATATTTTTTAAATTTTGAAAAGGAAATGTGAACAATGCATATGCTTGTATATGCATTAGATGTGACGTGTATTATATTTCATCATATTTTGTGTTTTGATTTAATCACATTAGTAGTTGGAATAATGTTTATGTGGAGTATGAAAGTCAATTCCCCTTAGCCATGGGAAATTAGAGGCTATCAAATAGACCTTTTGTGTTATCCTGCTAAGCCTGAATTAGCCGCATGAAAGGGCTAGAGTCTTATATCGTTATGTTAAATGTTATGTATTTTGTGATGTGCATGTTGGGGGTAAAGGTGTTAATATGGAATTGTTGAAATAAAATATGGTCTTAAAAAGAAAATAGAAAATTCAGATTTATTGTTTAATGCAGTTTATAGGGGTCAATTATGCTTTGGTTATGCTTGTAAGGGGGGTAACGGAAATTAGATTATGACAGCCCATGTGAGAACCACGCCTCTTAAATGAAGATAGGACATGGTGGTTGGGGGATTTCTTGGAGAATAATTTGAAGGAAAATGTGGCTAAGTTTTCATTCTTCTAGTTCTTGGCTATGTAAGGAGAAGGGAGAGGAGGAGCTGAAAGAAGTTGGAGAAGGATTGAGAAAAAAATCAACAAGTTCTACTTGAATTTGTGAGGTAGGATCCTCACTCTTTTGTTCATTGTGAATGCATGTGAGTACAATTTGTAGTGTAGTTTTATTCATGCTATTTATTTTTTCATATATGCATGTTCAATGAATGAGTGTTTACCTTGTTGGGTTGGCTCCCCCAAACTAGATTGTGAGCAACCCATGTGGGGGATGGAGGGGGGAGAGATCCCCAAGTGGGGTGAGTATTTATGTTGTATATTTCAATGTATATCAATTATGGTTATAGAAGCGGTAAGAGTACCCTAGGGTATGAGTATCCTTTTTAGAGAAAATGGTAGATTTGGATAAAAATTTGAAATGAAGAAGTTGTTGGTTGAGCAGGTTACATGAATCATTTGATTCTATATCTAACCCTTGGCTATGATCCTCCCAGCCTCTCCCCATGAAAAACATTAAAAATGGTTTTTTTGTAATGTTTGGCATTGCCTAAATAAATTTTTATCATGTGTTTAGTTGTGAAATTTTGTGTTTTGATTGGGAAGGGTTGTTTGTGTGTTACTCTGAGACAGTTTGGTAGCCTCCTAGTTTGGGGGCAGTTGGTTTTCCAGTCTATGGTTGGGTGATGAGCACCCCATTGGCTTTGGCATCTATGTGTTCCATGTGTAGGTTGATATGTTGGAGAAAACTTGTAGCCCTAATAGAGGAATTTGGTTTCCCTTGGGTTGAGTAAGCAATGAAATGGAGGGGATGACAATCTAATTCTGTTACTTAAAGTTGTGTTGATATTGTGTGAAAATGTTGAAATCTCGTGATTGCTATTGTAAATGAGAAGATGTACACTGTGTATTACAAGGAAAATGGGTACTTTACCATTTTAGCATAGTTTGAGCATATTCTATTGTATTAAAGTTCTTTAATGTGTTAACTAAAATATTTCTCTATATTTTGTAATGAATTTAAATTATGATTTCATATATGTGTAGATAAAATGGAGGGTAAGGATGGGAAAGTATTGGGTTTATATTAATATAATATGTTATTGTGGGTATCTTGTTCAAAACAAAATATATGTGATTTTTCTGGTTTGAAGAAGGAAACATAAGTGTTGTGTTGAAAATGTAACGTTATGATCTATGACTACTTTGGGCTGAGATGATATTTAAAAATATTTGTTGGGAATATGCATAACTATTCAAGAAAGAAAATAAAAATATATAGATGCATGGAATTAGACTCAACAATTTTTTTAATATGAAAATGTGTTTATTGTTAAACAAAAAAAGGAGGGTAGAATAACACTATAATTTATGTAAAATGACTTTCCTTAGCCTATTACTATTTTTATAAGTAATGTATTTTTCTTTAAAAGAAAGTAGAATCCTATGCAAAAATAAAATCTATTGAGCACTTATCTTGTTAGAAGCAGAATAGGCTTCTAGCTTATCTTTCTTCCTACATTTATTTAACCTTCAATGTTGGGTTTTGGCAGTCTATGGTAATACGTTACCTTCTAGCAAAGAATGAATGTTTGTAGGGCAACATTTATATATATATATATATATATATATATATTCATATCCCTTTATAATTTTTGTACCTATAACTATTGAACAAAAAAGGAAAGTGGAGAATAACATAGAGATATTACCTTTTCAATGCTTGCTGTTGAGTGTCATTATTTCAAGAAATATATATATATATATATATATATATATATATATACAAACCTACTAGCTAAAGCAAAAAATAGGATTTAAAAAAAATATATATACTACATAAAATTTAAATACTTAAGGGGGCTCAGTGAGCCAGGTCGGTCTTCCCCATTAAACCTTGCAAGTAGTTTTAAAATAAATAAATAAATAAAAACACAACAACCCAATGCCCTCCAAAATGGAATGACGCCTCACATAATCATTGTTCAAATTGTTGTTTGTGTTGTGAGATCTTCAATCCAGCTATGCCTCTATAATTTCCAGTGTTAGATTTAAACCAAGGAAGAAAAAAAGAGGATCAATGAAACCATGCTGAGTAGCTTACCACAAGATCTTCCATGATGGACGTTGGTTCATAAGCACAAATAGGAAAACACTATTAGGCATTTGTAGTTTGGAAGCCATAAGACAAAGTGTGACACCCCCACCAAGGAACCCCAGAAGACAACACAAACTATTCCAAATTAATGGAATCATTTTATTTTTTGAACAAATAACTATAGAATTCATAACATAACATAACACAATACTCTAAACCTAGGTCCTCTAAGGTTCCTCGACTACGCTACTCACAAACTAAAAATCAAGTTTACTAGAAACATTTCATCAACTACTAAGATAACATGATTCATCTAACATGTAAGGCTCATTTTAAAACACCACATCAAATGATTCTGCATTACTTACTTCCACAATGTAGCAACTAATAATCAACCATTAAAGATCATTTTCCTAACTATCATATGAAAGATGCATTTCTTTACAATATTTTTTACAAGATTAAATCATCAATAATTCTTACATCAATACAATATTTACAACATTGCTTCCCTTAGTACATGTGGGAAGATTATATCAGATTACATTAATAGATACAAATGAGATACCATCCAATATACAAACACATGAAAGGATGCCTTCACACCAAAATAAGAACTGGAGTCCACAGTGCAATGACCAAACTCCACGCACATGCAACAAGAATATCCAATGGAGGAAAAAGTACCAACCTCTCGACCATATGGAACCCTAAGGTCCACCCCCCATGCTAGGAGATAACACAAGGTCCCACATCCAACAGACAGTTAGGAAAACAACATGATAACATAGAAAAGGGCTATACATGAATCCAACACAAAAATGCTAACAGCACCTGATGGCACCTTAAAAAAATTTAAATTTTGAGTGCCCATAATGAAAAAAGTTGATTTGCACACTCAAAAATGCCCCTAAAAAATATGTCCCAATGACCTACTTTGGAGGGTCATAAATCAGAGCCAATTGATTTTCATGTCAAATCCTTTGGTGGGCGTATTCATTTGACATATGTAAACATGCATGTTGAATTCAAGCTTCCCGTGATGAGTTTTGAAAGGGTTTTGAAAGAAAAATCCAGAGGGTTTTGGGACTATTTTTTTGTTTGTAAAATCTCAGGTCTGTGAAGTGGCCTCCTATTCAGACTTTTATTTCACAACTGGATGATCGTCATGACAAACAAATTGATTCCTTGCATTCCCATCACATTCATATGCTCCCTAGTTTTGTTTTAGAGCCTCATGATCAGATTTGATATTTTTACCAGGTCAAAAACAAATGCAGTTTGTTCTGTTTCTACATCTGCACTTTTAGAATTTTGTAAGGAGGTCAACTTTGACCCTTAATAACTGGTGATGAATGTGGATTGAAAGAAATCCCTCTTGCATACATACTCAATGGACCTAAATAACCTAGTGTTTCCAATGGTATCTTCCCAGAAGGTGATTTGATAATTTTTTGAGGAGGTGACTTGGTGAGCCCTATTTGGTTTTGAACAGGTGTAGTTGCAGAAAAGACTAAGTGAGATACTTTGGCATTGAATATCTTGCACCTTTGGATGAATTTTTCCAAGCTGTTTGTTGCAATGAATTTTTGGTTTAAATCGTAACATGTTTCCTTAGTTTTGAGACTCCTAGACAAGTTTTGATGGATTAATTAATGTGTTGCTGACTGTGACAGGGCCAAAAATGGTGTTCCAAAAAATTTCAAAATTTCAAATTCTAAGGGCAACCCATTTCTTGTTTTGGGCTGAAACATCTCCAACTCTATTTTCATAAAAAACAGAGGTCATATGATATATTATTTTAATTTATTTTGGTTGTGGTAAACACATCCCAAGGGCTAGTTTACAAAGAAGGTCCTAGAAATCTTTCGGTGATGCAAGTTTTGAGGAAATGGGTTTTCTCTAAATAATTGATTATGGCCGCACATGAAAAATCTTTGAAGAAATGGGTTTTCTCTAAATAATTGATTATGGATGCATGCAAAAAATCACAACTCCAGGGATCATCATTTGTGTGCAGTGAATTTCCTCCAATTGGGTCGCAGGTGTAATTAAAATTTGCATTTTTTTAATGTTTCAAATGCTTATGTTTAAAATATTTTTGAATATTTTTAAACATTATACAAATATGAAAAATGCATTTAGGGAAAATATGAAATGTATTTCAAATGTTTTGGAGGAAAAGCAAGTTTAATTCTTGCTTCTGAATTGGTCAAAGGCACAACATGACTTCACCACATAACTCATTGCCCATCGTTGGTTCCAAGTTTATTTTCCTCATCAAATCAGTGATGGAGTGATTCTCTATATTCTCTCATCGCCCATTGTGGATTCAAAGGCTCTTTTCCTCAGCATATTGGCGATGGAGCATGTTCTCAGCTTCTTATTAGTCATCGTGATTTCAAAAAAAATTCTCACATCTTATTAGCGATGAAGCGATATCACCATTCTAGGGCAGATTTTGATTGTTTTCTATTCTGCATCAAAGATTTGACACCTCTTGATCTTCATGGCGGTTCCTCTGAGGCATTTTGGGAATATTCAAGCGTGTATTGTGTAAAGAGGAATGCTAATCATGTTTTTTGCCTTCCAACACATTTTTAGGGGTGTTTTTGAGCTCAAATTTTTTGCTCCATGTTTTAATTTCATCCCATGACCATTCCTAATGGGTGGGCAGAAATTTTAAGCATGTTTATGATGATTTTTGGTTGCTAGAATGGTAAAAAATACCCAACATTGCCAAAAAATGACCTACAAATTTTTCTCTTGCTATAGCTGCAATAAGTGTCACCAAAAGTTTCTAAAGAAGCAACAAAACATGATGTTGATGTTTAATATCCGTCATCGTTGGTTGCACTTTGGTTTTTCATTTCAAATCAGCGATGGAGCGATGTTGATCGCCCATTTCTATTCTCAGGCCTCTTTTATGTGATGCATTCACGATGAGCAAAGTTGTCTTATTCTTATGATGCATTGCTAGTAAATATTGGATTTTCCATATGACATTAGTGATGAGCGATAAGAATGCTGGAGTAAATAAGATGGTGGGGCCTATGGCATAATGTTACTATTTGACAAGTTTTGGCGGAGAAAAATGTATGTGGGAAATAGTTAAATATAATACACGAGTATGTGGGTCTCCATTGTCTGATTAAAAGAATTGATATCTCCACATAAAGGTAAAATTTAAATGTTGGGCATTTAAATTGTGATTGCACAGGTAATTATTTTATTGCCCAATAAGATGATTTTTAATCTTTCAAGACAAGTCAAAAACTTTACTATTGGGCATTTAAATTGAAAATTCATGGGTAGATGGCCTTCTTCAACAAATTTAAATTTTACAGACTTCACAAAGGTTAATATTTAAATTAAAGTGTTGGGAATTGAAATATAAAAATGTGAAATGTGAAGGGAAATAAAGTATAAAGAGTGAAATGTAAAATGCTTTGGCAAAATAGTTATTTGCAGCTGAAATAATATTTGAAGCCTTCACAAGTTGAAATAAGAATTTTATTGCTGAGAGTTAACAAAAATCCCCATATGTGTGAAAGTTATTCACCGTGAAATAGAGGCTTGGAGCTGCAGATAAAATAAAATGGTAAATGCACAAGATAGGTGGTTTTTAACAGCAAGGTAAATGAAGAATGAAAGCTTTCACTTAATATAAGGAATGATGAGTCTTCTTGGTCGAGAATATTTTTATGTTACAAGGGAAGAAAATGCAAGGGGCATGATTCAAAGTACATATTAAAGATTTTCAAGTGCTGGAGGCAGTTACTGATCAATGGAGAAGAATGTGCTAGATGTATACTGATGATCTCCACTTAGGGTTTCTGTAAATTCCTTAAGTGTAGAATTTCTACTTTTCTTAGAGGTTGTTGACTACTTGGTTTCATGGGAAGTATTTTTTGTAATAGGGTCTCATATGTATAGTGTTGATTTTAGGTTTCTGAATTTGTATGAGTCATGTAAATGAGGAGTTTATTCACATTATTGTCATATTTGCATGTAAATGATCATATATTTTGAGTTAGTTGTCTCCATTGTACACATTGCATAGATCATGAATACAAGAAATCAAGGGTTTCTATTATTTGTCTTTTTTTTTTCCTTGAATGTCTATTCTATGTTGTTACTTTCATTCAAAGAAAGAATTAAATTGTATTAACATGAACAGAGGTTTGTGCAACTGTATGCTTGGATTAATGAAGTATGACTAGTTTGGTTTCTAGTATAAATGGTGTAATGCATCGTATAATAGGCATAATTATGATAGACTAAATGTTGTAATGAGTTCTAAACTTCATGGTTTAGGTGACTCCACCCTAGGATTAGGCAATGGTTTTTAATGTTACAATTTATCAAGAGTATTTGTGAATAGTAACATTTAAATCAGATTTACTTATCAATATATGTACATTTGTGTGTGTTAAACTCAATATATTTCATCTCTGATGTTTAATGTGTACACTTTCATGGAGGCCAACCATATTCAGGGTATTGTGTCCATTAATCATATGAAGGAGAGTTATCTATTTACTTTGTGTTTGATACTTTGGCACACAAGTATCTAAAAGCACATTATTGGGATTACCCTCCTAGGTTTAACAGAGCTTGAAGTGCAAGGGAGAAAAGGTTATATATCAAGCTCTCGTTCATTGGCCACTGAGCTTGTGGATTCTTAAGCATAAGGGTTGGCTAACCTTTAGAGGATTTCAAGGTTCTGTTGGAAAAAACACGAACAAAACCAACATCACTTACACCAATTACTTCACTTACTTCAGTTACTCCAGTTCTAGAGGCACTCAAATAATAGAATGAGAAAATACAACTAGGGAATGCTAGACTACAATAGGGAGGAGTGTCATCACATAGCTTGACATGGGCTATCTTGGTAGATCTTCCTAGGTCCTGGATCCCATCTTGGGTTATCTTGGTAGCCTCTCCCAATCCATGGCCCCCATTGAGAGTCACTCCCCCTACTTGCAACTAGTAAACCCTACACATCAAACAAGGTATTGATCGTCTTGCACACTTATCATAATCATATGAATCCATACAAAGATTAGGAGGGCAATACCCTAAGGGTTTACATTTCACACAAGACACATAAACCAGAACATTTCAAAAAAAATTCCAAAGTAAAACAATCATAAGGACCATTCACACATTATATACCATCTCCTAGGCCTCTAGAAACCAATCTTAAACAACTTGACACAAATGACACCCATTTTTTAACAATTACAAAATCACCCAATCCTAAATAATCAAAACACATTGTTCAATTCAAGCAATTAATCATAGCATTATAACCATGAAAATATTCCTTAAGCAAGGCATTATTCACTACAACAAGCATATTTAAGAATAACTATAACATTAATAAACAATCATTTTTATTGAACTAGATACAATGAAACCCTAATATCAAACTTCAACTTTAACTAATATTAAATGGCAAGTTTCTAATTAATTAATTCGCATGACAATTTTATTAAGCAACTATTAAATTATTATAAAGATAAGTAACATTTGTTTACTCAGTGGTTGTTAACTACAGGTAAACCGAATCATTTAATATTTACCCTGAATCATTTGAATTAAATAACCCATCTATTTATGGACTATATCAAATCACTTAATTAAATAAAAAATTCTTTCATCTAGAATCAATTAATTACTTATTTTGACAATAATTATCCAATTTATTTATCTATGACAATAAATTACCCATTTTAACCATAACTAACCAATTTAAAATCTTTACATATTTATTTCTTCATTATCATATATTTTGTCACATATAAAAAGATAAATCTTTTTCCTATTTCTCCTAATATATTGTGGTATATTATATATATATTGAAATATACTCATAATATACATAATTGAATTTTAAATCACATATGAGAAGAAAATCTTTCTTTTACTGCTATCGAGAATATATAATATATACATATATAATTAAAATTCCTATCAAAGAATAGCATTATCCAAATGAAAGTATAATATACATTTCACATGTAACATAGGCTAACCCTAATCTACGCTGCAAGGAAGAAAGCCCGCAAAAGCAGGAAGGGCACTTGGCCGCCACCCATGGTTGGGTTGGGCGCCAAGCATGGCGCACAGATCGGGCCGTGGAATGTTTGATAGATGGCCTCAAAGGATGATAACTCATGGAATACAATGACTGCAGGAGGCACACAAATTGGATTCGTTGAAAAGGCTTTAGAAACTTTCAAGAAAATGCAATCATTTGGTGTAAAGACAGATTACACAACTTCACCTGCATCCTCCCTACTCGTGCTAAGAAGGGACAACAACTATTTAAAGAATTCATCAAAGAGGCATCATCTCAAGGAAGCGATGGAAGCTATGGTTACATGATATGTGCAAAATGGATTTGATGAAAAGGGTTATAAAACTTTCAAGAAGATGTAATTGGGAGGTGTGCTATAGGATATGCAATCCACGTCTCATGGTGTAGACTGATAGCAGGAGATACGCCATTGATAATTTTTGAAAGGGATTAAGAACTTTCAAGAAGTGCAATAGGCAGGTGCAAACAACCACCGAGTATAAGGGGCACAAGAACTTGAAGGTGTGATGGATCAATTTTCTCATCAGGAAAACAATCATGGAACTATACGATCTTGAATGAAGGCTATTAAGGGTATTGGATCTACAAATTTTATGCCTATTCCTGGGTGCTTCCTATTTACTAACATTTTCAAATTGACTCATCCAAACTTGTTTAAAACTGGCGTATACAGAAGTAAAGACATTCTTCAAGGTCATTTGAGAAAGAATTTTCAAGATCATCATAAGTAAATTCATGAAGACGAAATTTGTAGTCCACATTTGTTTCATTCACAGGAAAGATAGAAAATCAACCATTTACTTTCAGAAAGCAAAGAGAAAAATCAGCTAAATTAATCGTACACACGGGCAACCATTTGTAAACGAGAGATCGAAACCCCACCTAGATCCAACACTTGGTAGGAGGTAAAGTGATGTCAATCCAAAAACTTCATTGCAATTTCTAACTTCCCGATTCCTCAATCCAAAATACCCAAAACTCCAATCTCCCCCCATAATCGACAATGAATGAAAATTTTAATAGACAAATTTCTTTCTCCCTTCATTTTCCCAAAACCAAAACCAGGTGAAATCTCTAAAACCAAAATATTTATAGGAAGACAATATCAGTTGTACAAGAATTTCCAACTATCCCAACCCATTTTCATTAGCTTTTATTTAATAAATTAACCTTCCCATATCATAATTAATTTTAAATTGATTAAAAAATTTCATTTATAAATTATAATTTGGGTAAACCCAATTTTCCCACAAATGGTAAAACCATTTACCGAAAAACTATAAATAATTATATACTCCAACCTTATACCATTTATTTATTTATTTATCATATTATTATTATTGTTTATTAATTATAACATCTTACTATAAGTTTATTTTATTCCTAACTCTGATTATTTAATTATATATATTTATTTATCAAGGTATTCCTTTTACTTATCATTTTATTTTAATGCATAAAATAACCAAGGCATGTTACTAGACAATTCTAATCAATTAAACTAAATGTCGAAACAATTACCTGACCACTAACTAGGGTCAAAAGAAAAACTTCAAGCAACATTGACTGGCCACTGACAATACTGATGAGGTATCAACTGAATACTCATCCTCTTTAAGGATGATGGCTAGGTTAGGGGACCAAGTGCTATCTTCGATCAACTGATTCATTAGGTTTCAAGGCATGCTTAGACCTGGTATTTTAGGTGGAGATGTAGCCTAGTACCTTTTCACTCAAGCATATGAGTTAGAACACATATTCATAATAGCCAAAGCACTAGGAAAGGAACTCTAGCAATCGTAACTCACTCTTGTATGTCCTCCATACATCCAATGGTACAATTCCACCCTTCCCACCTATCCTAACAACATACTACTACCTCACCTAACTATCTAAATAAATCTCTGCATAATAATAATAACATAATAATATGCATCATAATCACAAAAGTACCAACAAAAGCTCATGTTTCATCTGCAACCACAACACTTGAACACAATTCAGTACCTCCTCATGATAATAAATATAATCAAAATCAAAATCATAATATCATGTCATCATGATAATAATATGTAAGAATCATGTGAAAATCTTAAAAATAACCAAAGCACTTCCAAAGCAAAAATGCACCCATAGCTTGCATCCTTCATCTTTAGGTTCCTTAGCCAGACTACCTACACATTTAAAGTGGGAATGGAGAGGCACTACATCCTCCCCCTCTAAAAACTGACTTAGTCTTGGAAGTCATAAACTAGGGTGGAAACATAACACATTAATACTGCAAATTTCTATTATCAACATAAAAGTTGATTCATTACATCAAAATAATATACACTAGTTTTTCCTATGAAAATAATTCATCTCACAAGGACATATACTTATATAGTCCATTTCAACCATGACCTATCCTTTTAGTTTTCAATGTTACAATAATAACATAATCAAGATTTGTATTTCAAAAATGATTCCATGGTACATAAACCACTCAAAATCCTTACATATTAGCATTAGTTCCCATCAGTTTCTTTTAGGGAAAGAAAACATTGCACCCCTTTAATCCTAACTAGTAGAACTTCTCATAACCAAAACATATAAAAGTATTCAATTACAAATGCATTACCATTTCATTTTCCTTACACTTGAATTACAATTCCTCTTCCAAGGCGTTGTTAAGCAATTAATACATCAAAATGCTACATTTCCATAAAACACAACATGATTATACACACAAAGCACACATTTTTCATTAAATATCCATCATTTACAAATAGGATATTCCACTTTATTAATTTTACAACACTAAATCTCATAACATATTCAACAAAAGATCATGATTTTACACCTTTTTAGAAGCATGGAAACACAATTTATCCTTTCATAAGTACTATATCCATGATTTAACGTACATTCTTCACATAGACACAAATTCAATCTAGTAGTACTTAAATTTCAGTACTACTGCATTTGGAAGTAAATTTATGTGATTAAGTTTTTCATTACATGATGTGACATGTTTTATTGGAAAGGGTTACTTTTTTGGAATAAATAAGATGCTAGTGCAAAGAATAAGAAGTACTTAAATTTCAGGGAAAAAATAAGAAGTAGGTATCTGTCTGACCAACCTAACCACAATAAAATGGTAATTATTTTTTTATAAGATTTTAGATATAAGTAGGGGACTCATGTCCGGATGTGATGCATATTTTTTTCTAATTTTTTTTCAAATAAATAATTAATTATGATTTTTTTATTACAAATTCTAAAAAATATAAAAACTCATATGTCTAACCACCTTAACTTGGTCAAAACCCCATGAAATTCATTTTTTTTTTTAATCCTATAGTATGCAAAGCACAGAATGTGACACATATTTTGGATTCAAAAAATGTGATACTGTTTGAAATTTATAAAAAAATTTCAATCAGCCTAGGAATTTAGTCATAATTCAAATAGAAAATGAATAATAATTATTTATTAAATTCAAAGTAAAGGATAATTTATATTGGTGGAAAGCTAAGAATCTCTTTTAAAAACCCTATTCGTTTCATCAATTTTGGGTAAAAAATTTTTGTCAGCCACATGGGTCATCATATCACTTAGATATTGCCACTTTTTGGCCCATCATGATCCTACACATACCCACACATTTATTTCTACCTATTTTCTAAAATCAGAGAAGAGATGGATTTCTATAAAAATGTTGGAGGTATTTAGTGAGGCGCAAATTGGTCCCCCACTCGCTGAATTTTCCATAAGGCTATAGAAGAGGTGCAAACTTTGATGATAAATAGTTATTTTTCTAGCACGTTTGGTGGGACCCAAATTTTCTGAATGTCTAATTAGAAGTCTGAAATATTTCTTAAATTAGGCCAAGGAAAGAAATTGGAAGTTTCATGCCCAAAGTCCAAACAAGAGCATCTTTAAAGGGTCATTTCTAGTATTCCCAATTACCCTCTTTGGTACCTAGTGTTGGTGTTTTTTTTCCCACATAGGATTTTCAATTCTCTAAGAGGTAGCCAACCTCCATTATAAAGAACCACAAAGGCTAGTGGCCAACTAACGAGATCTAGTCAAAGACTGACATCTCCTACACTTTTGGCTCTATGAAACCAAGGTGGGTAAACCTAAGTGTGTTCATAAGAATGTTTTGTGACTGGTAAGAATAGTTCTTCATACAGATTACAACCCCTACACACACAATGAGTTAGTAATTACTCTTGGTATTGGCAGACCAAAGAATAATAATAGGAATCTTAGAGCAACAGGATTGAAGACTTCAATGTAAGATTTGCCTCTCATAGAGAGATAGGGTTTAATATTTTGTTGTATTCAACTCTTAGACCACCATGTTTAGAATTACAGCCTCGTAGTAATCTTGAAGAAAATAGCCAGTGCCTCATCCATTGGATAGGAGTCATACAAAGCGTAATCCAAATATTATGGACATATCACCATAATGATTTACATCATGCGAATTTTAATTTTTAAAACAACACTCCTTAGCAATCCTGAATGTATAATCATAAATCTGTAACTCATTTTCAAGCAATTTCATTAACTCATAGAGCTAAACCATGGAAATGAAGAACACATTCAAATATACCATTGAAAGTGAATGAAAATATCATTAATAGGTTCATTCACAATTTATGACACATAATTAGGAGAGCAATTGTTCCAAAATGATTATCCTTTATTGATTTACTATCTGTAATTACATTAGCATAGCTTGCTTGCTTCATAGAAAACCTGACCAAAAAAAACATTAACTAAAAACCTCCAAGAAAACTACAGTAAATGAACTGACTGTACATATTCAGAACTTCATGGATCCAAAATTCAATGCTAACAATGAGCCGTGAAATCTCCTTTATAGGATAGGAGAGCAACAAAGCATTAGGCTACATTGTTAATTTCAAAATTGATTTTCATTTAGAATGAAATTCGAATTCACATTCCTCATCATTGGATAGCAAAGTGCATGATCCAAGGAATCAAAAAATGGCTACGCAGTAACCAGTCAAAGAAAAAAACAAAAAAGCATGCCAGGAATGCGCATGTCCACATCAACAAGATGAAACACCAGGAAAACATTAAGTAGACCCACGACCCCGGTACAAGCGACTGCTTCGAGTTGTCACCTCAGTAAGAAGCAGAAACACCTTCTTTCCTCCTGCCACATTAGCACAAAACCCAACAACTTGGAACGGTGCCATTGAAGTTATTGGTTCAACTTCAAGGACCTCTTCGTTTACGCCCATGAGCTCGGTCAAGGCTACCAGGTAACATCGGTAATTCAAGTTTGTTTCAGACCCATTGCCATTAGAATCTGATGAAATTAGAACAGGGGATGTGCAACGCTCAGGCCTTTTTCTAGCACTTTGAGTAGAAACTTCTGGTGTTTTGGGAGCAGGTTGCTCCTTCTCAACCACTGACCTCTTGGCTCCTACTTTGGCACTCCTGCGCCCTATAGATTTATCCATTGAAGAAATAGCTTCATAGAATACAGGAGAATAGCCACCACCTGCAAACAAAACAACTCAAAAATGCAATGATAACACTGGGTAACTTTAGCAAGCATTTATAGAGTGAATTGGTGTGAGGGATATTAATTGCTTGAATGCAATACAAGAATTTGAGTGATTAGTGGCTGACGTAGCCACCATAAGAGTATTCTAGGCTTATGAAGAAACGACATACAACCCATCATTGTTTCTATCAGGAGGGAATTGTCCGCATGCTAGAGAGAATTAGGAGAAGATCCTCTAGAATAACCCACGCCATTAATGAAACGAGTAACAGAGCGCAAAACATTGCCACACAAATGAACAACACCCCTCTTTGAATTTGAACCACTGATGCAGAATAGATCTAGAAAATTGGATGACTCAAATTGAGTGAATGAGTGTTGACAATCCACATCAGCGCCTTAGAAAAACCACAGCCAATCATAACCCATGAAAATAGGAGGTCATAACCGGACAAGAGGTCCCACCTAGTCTTGTCGCTTCAAGAACTAAGCCACATGTCACCCCTTCACAGACCTCACAATACTTTAGGAATATTTACTTTGATTGTGCGAGGTCTGCGAGGGTTAATTATTATTAACCTCATCATTAAATCCCTTCACTGGTGAAAAGATGACCACCTGTCACTGCTGGCGCCTCAGGAAAAGTCCCCGCTCCTCCGTCTATGCTAGATGACGACATCTCGTAGACCTCGCACTACTTTAGTGACATCAGTAGGGAAACCTATGAGGCTTGCGAGAAATGGTCCAGATCAAAACCTGTGATCGGATGGTTAGCCAAACTGCATATAGGACATGTAGAATATTCAGGTGGGATTGGCTAGTACAACCTTCAGCGGTATAAATGTTTCAGCCCAGGTGGTAGAAAAAGATCGACAAGTTGGGTGAAAGGGGTCAGTAAGAGCATGGAGGAAAGGCTCAACCAAATCACTTAAGTGACCGGTTACCTGTGGTAGCAAGTCACCGTTGAAATATAATGTAACTGTTTCAAAAGTTAAAAATTTATATTACCATGGGTAACTCAAAACATTGAAACCCTTAGCCTCCCTCCCTACAAATTTTAAAAGTCCCATCAATGGCTCCGGCTAGGGATGTATGCCCCCTGTGAGCATAGCAAGAATCTAGAATCTCTAGTTTCGCAGACTAGATTACTGAATTACACAAGTTCCTTGATAGATATTTCACCATGCTTTATCAATTGGACTTATGCATACTAACTTGGTGGCCCCAGGCCACCAGACAAGAGAAATCAAAGTTTACCTCTGTCAAAAACAAAATTCTCTGTCACTTGAAGTAAACAAAGTCTGCAGCATTTACTTTTTGATGCTTCAAAAATAATGGGATAATTAATATGCCTGGAAGTATCATAATGTTTATTTATACTCCCCTACACCAATTTAGTCAATGCCCTATTCCAAAACTTTAAAAGCAACATATGACCATGATAACATTTCACCTTACTCTGCCCCTGGTCATAACTCACAGAATGTTGGCTTAATTGAGCTGAGAAGTGGAAACATTCATAACTTATCTGGTCTGCAACATCACACATTCTGGCATCATCATCAATTTGTACATCAAACTGAAAAATTCTCATATAAAATTGTGTGCATGTTATCCATACTTCCATTGCTCAACAAAGATGATTCATAACTCGGGGAATCCCCACCCTGGAATTTCCCACATAAGTTTGGTTGGAAGCACTTGAATTCTATCAATTTGGAATACATCTTGGCATTATAAATATCTGTAGTACTAGCTACATCATTCTCCAGGGAATGTGTAAACACATTCATCTCAGGCCTTTCAATATACATCTTTCCTTGTATTTCTTCATTTATTCTCAAAGGAAAACCCTCAAAGACAGAGTCAAATACATCAATTTCATCCTGGTCAAAAGAGAAAGAGCAATATGCACTAGCCTCCTTGTACTCAACACCACCTACTATATGTGTTAATTTATAAGTGAAAATTTTGGCACAAGTTGAAAAATTTTCACCAACAATATCAATGTCACCTTCATTATAAGTTGAGAACTTTTCACCAGCAATATCAATATCAGAAGGTAACAACACATTCATCTCAACTTCACATAAGCAGTCAGGAAGAACAATAGTACCAATATTTTCATCAATATGTTGGTTGTCTCCAGTACTATTCTTTTGATCACACATTTTATTGTCCTCAAATTGCTCAACATTTACATAATAGGCTTGTTCCATTGTCAATATACCTGGAGTGTACTCTAAATATTTATCATTTGAAAATTGTTCCTTCACTTGGAAACAAGTAAGGACATGAGGTTCTACATTTCCATACAACTTTGGTAAAAATAAAAGCTTAGTTCCTTCCTCAGTACTGCAATCACTACTTTTGAAATCATAATCACTGGCCTATAACAAAATCTCAGTGACATGAGCATTACAATCAGGGTTAGGAAACACAATGGGTGTCTCACACAATCCTGCATCATTTTTCCCCTCAAATTCCTCTGTGGTTATCCAACTTTCTTCAAAAGGGCAAGAATTATCTTCATTTTGTGTAGGTACATTCTTGGCTGATTCTGCAATCTCTATCCATTTAATGACTTGGGCCAAGTTGGAAGGTTTTAATTCTTATGGCAAAGCACTTAGCCCTGGTTCGTAAAGTTCACAAAATAAATTAATTCATTCATAGTCATTAGGTCTATGACTTCTAGGAATTTGTATTAAAGCACTTGAAAATCATCATCACTCAAATTGGATTGACTTCCAATTTGGATCTCATTATCATCACACTGCAATGGTGAAGATATAACAGTTTTTAAAACACCCTTATCATAATTAGTGCTCTGAATAGCCAACTCTGACATTTTACTAGTACTAGTTAGGCTAGGGTAATCAATACTTGCAGCGAAATACCCCTTCATCATTGAGTATTTCATATTGTTTTCAATTTCCATAGCCATTTGATATGCTTGGTGCATGTTTGTAGGTTCTTTATCTCTTAGTAGGTAACCCATCCTTCTATCAAAAGCACCAAGATATACAACTAAGCATTCAGCCTCACTCGGTCTTATTTCTTTAGGGATTTCCCTTAAAACTCTTGAAAATCTGAGATTAAACTATGGGATTAGCTCCTCTTCTTTTATGTGAATTCCCATAAAACCTTTTCTTAATATTTTGGGATTGACTCGTTCACCAAATTGTTCCATAAAAACTATCACCAACTGATTCCATGAGTTAACAGAATAGGCAGGTAAATAGGAAAACCAATCCTTGGCATCACCCTTCAAGGATTGCACAAAAAACTTCATGACAACATCCTCATGACTGATTTCATAATCCCCCATTACATCTACAAAATGTTGTAAATGTTTAGAGGATGATTATGCACTTTGCCCTGTATATTTAGGCAAATACTTCCTAATCTTCTTAGGAATTGGATTAGGGTAACCACTGACATCACTGAAAATAAAAGGCATATACCTTTGAATTACAAAACACCCTAAAGGGCTTAATGCAACTTATTCTCTTTGCATTTTTATGTCTTCCTTTACATATGGGAGATCACTTATACCCATTTAAGATTTCATCAATAGTACATATTTGTCAAACATATCATTTACCATCTCAACCATGATTCCATTAGTGACTGAAAATAGTATTCCTTGCTTTCAGAGATATGATGCAACATAAACATTATTTCATAATTCCTTTTTCATATTGCATCATTAGAGGTATGGGGAAACTAATCATTGTTCCTTTTGTGATGCTAGACATCTAGTTTGGAACCATTTGCATCCTTAATTACAAACACCCATCACAATTAGAAATAGTGAGCTGTTTAGTTTTGATGAAATACCTGGTAATTTTTGACATGTATTAATCTCTTCTCCCTAACTATAAATATCACAGATCTGGGACTGTTCCTTCATTCATCAATTGGTTCTTCAGACAGAGTCGCCACCTCTTCAACAAAGGACTGTATTAAAAGAAATATGAAATTATTTTTCAAAGCTTGTTAGATTCGAGGTTTGTACCCACAACAGAGTCACACCATGCCACTACCAATCTCCTTAAAAACTACAATCCATCACCATCCAAATTTAACATTCAACCTCACTTGAACAAAAGATTCTGGATAGCCTCCTTCAACCCCTATGGTTTGTCCTCCTCTTTTTTTAAATTTCTCAGAAGTTCTCCCAAATAAAACCACCATTCGACTAATGACTCTAGAACTCTTGAATCCTTTGCCAAAAGGATACCATAGATCATAGGATTGTCAGGTTCATTTCAATAGCTTCTTCCTTCTAGGGTTGAAAACATTCACTATGTAAATTCAGAACATAAAATCTTTGATATGACTCTATAACCATCTGCAATTGGTGATTCGAAACTTCCCTAGCAGAGTCGCCATTCTATTGGTGTTTTTTTTCCCACATAGGATTTACAATTATCTAAGAGGTAGCCAACCTCCCTTATAAAGAACCACAAAGGCTAGTGGCCAACTAATGAGATCCAGTCAAAGACTGACATCTCCTACACTTTTGGCTCTAGGAAACAAGGTGGGTAAACCTAAGCGTGTTCATAAGAATTTTTTATAACTGGTAAGGACACTTCTTCATATAGATTACAACCCCTACACACACAATGAGATATTAATTACTCTTGGTATTCGTAGACCAAAGAATAATAACAAGAATCTTAGAGCAATGCGATTGAAGACTTCAATGTAAGATTTTCCTCTCGTAGAGAGATAGGGTTTAATATTTTGTGTGTTTAGCTTTTAGACCACCATGTTTAGAATTACAACCCCATAGTAATCTTGAAGAAAATAGCCAGTGCCTCATCCATTGGGCAGGAGTCATACAAAGCGTAATCCAGATATTATGGACATATCACCATAATGCTTTACATCATGCAAATTTTAATTTAACACTCCTTAGCAATCCTAAATGTATAATCATAAATTTGTAACTCATTTTCAAGCAATTTCATTAACTTAGAGAGCTAAAGCAGGGAAATGAAGAACGCATTCAAATATACCATTGAAAGTGAATGAAAATATTATTAATAGATTCATTTACAATTTATGACACACAGTTAGGAGAGTAATTGTTCCAAAATGATTATCCTTTATTGCTTTACTATCTATAATTACATTAGAATAGCTTGCTTGCTTCATAGAAAACTTGATCAGAAAAAACATTAAGTAAAAACCTCGAAGAAAACTACAGTAAATGAACTGACTGTACATATTCAGAACTTCATGGATCCAAAATCCGACGCTAACAATGAGCCATGAAATCTCCTTTACAGGACAGGAGAGCAACAAAGCATTAGGGTACATTCTTAATTTCAAAATTGAATTTCATTTAGAATGAAATTTGAATTCACATTCCTCATGATTGGATAGAAAAGTGTGTGATCCAAGGAATCAAAAAATGGTTACAAAGTAACCAGTCGGAGAAAAAAACAAAAAAGCATGCCAGGAACACACACGTCCACATCAACAAGATGAACCACTAGGAAAACATTAAGTAAACCCACGGCCCGAGTACAAGTGACCGCTTCGAGTTCTCGCCTTAGTAAGAAGCGAAAACACCTTCTTTCCTCCAACCACATCAGCACAACACCCAACAACTTGGCACGGTGCCACTACAGTTATTGGTTCTACTGCAAGGACCTCTTCGTTTATGCCCATGAGCTTGGTCAAGGCCGCTAGGTAACATCGGTAATCCGAGTCTGTTTCAGACCCATTGCCATCAGAATCTGATGAAATTAGAATAGGGGATGCGTAATGCTCAGGCCTTTTGCCAACACTTAGATTAGCAACTTAGGTTGTTCTGGGAGCAAGTTGCTCCTTCTCAATTAGCAACCTCTAGGCTCCTACTCTGGCACTCCTGCACCCTATAGATTTATCCATTGAAGAAATAGCTTCACAGAATATAGGAGAATATCCACCACCTACAAATAAAACAACTCAAAAATGCAATGATAACACTGGGTAACTTTAGTAAGCATTTATAGAGTGAATTGGTGCAAGGGATATTAATTGCTTGAATGCAATACAAGCATTTGAGTGATTAGTGGCTGACGTAGTCACCATAAGAGTATTCTAGGCTTATGAAGAAATGACGTACAACCCATCATTATTTCTATCAAGAGGGCATCATTTGCACACTAGAGAAAATCAGGAGAATATCCTCTAGAATAACCCACGCCATTAATGAAACAAGTAACAGAGCGCAAAAAATTGCCACATAGATGAACAACACCCCTCTTTGAATTTGAACCATTGATGTGGAACAAATATGGCAAATTCGATGACTCAAATTAAGTCAATGACTGTTGACAATCCACATCAGTGCCTCGAAAAAACCAAAGCCAATCATAACCCATGAAAATATGAGGTCATAACCGGACAGTAGGTCCCACCTAGCCCAGTCGCTTTAAGAACCAAGCCACTTGTCACCCCTTCGCAGACCTTGCAATACTTTGGGAATATTTACTCTAATCATGTGAGGTCTACAAGGCACAATTATTATTAACCTCGTCATTAAATCCCTTCACTGGTGAAAAGATAGCCATCTGTCACTGTTGGTGCCTTGAGAAAAGACCCCGCTCCTCCGTATATGCTAGATGGAAACATCTCATAGACCTCGCACTACTTTAGTGACATTAGCAAGAAAACCTGCGAGGCTTGCGAGAAACGGTCCAAATCAAAACTTGTGATTAGACGGTTAGCCAAACTGCATATAGGACATGTAGAATATTCAGGCGGGATCGACTAGTATAACCTTCGGTGGTATAAATGTTTAAGCCCAGGTGGCAGAAAAAGACCGGCAGGCTGGGTGAAAGGGATCGGTAAGACCATGGAGGAAAGGCTCAACCGGATCACTTAAGTGACCGGTTACCTTTGGTGGCAAGTCACCATTGAAATATAATGTAAGGGTTTTAAAAGTTAACAATTTATATTACCATGGGTAACTCAAAACATTGAAACCCTTAGCCTCCTTCCCTACAAATTTTAAAAGTCCCATCACCTAGGAGAAGAAAACTTATAGGTTATGTATCGCCTATAAGAAGTAATAGATTGAGGAGTAAGAGCCCATAATTTAGAACCTTATCTACTCCGCTTGAGGGCCGAGTTTTCCAAATAAGGATACCGATTTACCCAATTTATAGGAATCTTTTCTCCATGGCTCATGTAATCCCTCCTACTACTGTAAATTTTGTGACTTGGGATAGTGGTAGTCCGTTACACCCACCTGCTCCCCAAATGTCTAGCCAACCATACCTGCTAATACCCTCAAGGCTATTATGAAATTCTCTGAGGAGGACTTCAAAACTCCTTTTGAACACCTCCAAGACAAAACAAAGGTATGTAGGGTGCACAACATAGTAGAGGAAAACATTGCTTTGAGACTGTTGGCAACTTCCTTTAAAGGGAAGGCTCAAGATTGGTATCAATCTTTGACTTTCAGTTCTATCAGCTCATGGGATCAACTCGGAGAAAGGCTATTTGAGCACTTTTTCAGAGAAAGGAAATTGTCTTCATTGTTACATCAATTAATCACCATCAAAAGAGCTCTACAAGAAGCCACAAGCAACTTCAATACCAAGTTTCACAAAACCTAGTAGAGGATCCTTGTGACTACTTGACCTCAAGTTGTAATGGTGTTTATGTTCTACCTGAAGTGTTTCAGTTCAGATATTGTGGTGATGATAACCTTTATGGGAGGAGATATCTTACCTAATGCATATGGGTTGGCTATACACATGAAGAATAGTTTAATTGATGTGGGGAAGCTTCCACCATGACCTCTGATGCCTATATTTGTAGATATTTTGGGTGTTCCTTGGGAAGAGCTGCTTCGAGAACTTCCGCTATGAAAGAGATAGTTTCAGGGCCACCATAATCCACGTATGCGTACCCCACCACACAACCAAGTACATCGGGTTCTTCCTCTATCATAGTGGACATCAATGATATGAAGAACCTCATGCGATCCTTTGCTAACGAGTAAGTTCTCATCAAGAAGAAGCAAGCTACTCAAACCTATCAGGGAGGAAGGCCATCCTATCAGCTGAACACATACCAAGGACCCTTGAGTCAGGGAGGTCAACAAGTGGCGTCCGTAAACCAGATAGTTTTGGTCACCATGTCATTGTAGATGGTCAAGGACAACTAGAACAAAGAGTTAATCATAGGCTAGAAAAACTTGGCAGAAGATGAGAATGAATGGCGCCTCCCATGCAATGACAGTCATATGCCCCAAAATTTCCCAAGGGGAAATATGAAACAAAAGATAGTGGAGCAAAGAAATAAAGGCATGCTTCCGAATGTGGAAGGATATGAATCCTTCAAAATAGAAAATTCCCATTTTAGAGTGAAAATACAGGGAATGTACTTAGAGAAAGAGCTGGATATTATGCCCAATCAAGCATTATTTTTGTGGGTGGAGGAAGAGGATGTAGTATTCGTAAATGAAGATCTGATGATTAGTGCTCCACAAGTGTAGTTAGACTACAACATGAGATCCAAGAGAAGGCTCACAAGAGAGTACGTGCAACAAGCTCTACCCCATCCTTAGCCATGCCAACCACCAATGTAGGAAAAATAGCCCCTGCAACCAGCTGCCAACCAACTCAGCAGCAGTAAATTCCACTATTGCCCGCAAAGGAATTGGATAAGATGCCAAACTCATTCACGATGGATCACTTCCCTTCGAAGCTAAGGGAGATACCACTGTTTAAACCTAAGGTTTAGCTAGTCAGAGTGCTCAATGTGGTGAAGCAGTTGAAGAAGGCACCTGCTAATGTGTCCCTATGGGATGTTATATCTATTCCCGAGCAAAAGACATTGCTTCAGGAAGTATTGAAAAATTAAGAACAAAGACCGCAAATAGGTGCAACTCTGTTATACGATCAATGTAAAGATAAACAGTCCATGTTAGATCCTCAAGCTCTGAAATTTGTAGCTTATACAAATGATGTAGTAAATGAAAAAGAGAAATAGGTAAGCAAGTTGAATCCCATACCTTTCTTTTTAACATTGATTGTGGGAGATAAAAAATTTCTTAACAATATGATTGATTTAGGAGCCAGTACAATGGTCATGCTAAAGCAAGTGGTTGATGCTTAAGTATGAGCCCCTTGAGAAGGGAATCATGCAATTGGATGGAAAGAAGGTTCTGACTATTGGTTAGATAAAAAATCTATCTTTAACCCTCTTTTTATGCACAAGCCAGACAGTCTCACAAGAAGTAGTGGTGATAGAAATTATCCCGGTCTTTAGGATGTGTCTTTCTAGATATTTCACCACAAATCTTGGTGGATACTTGGAACTCAAATGGTCCCATTTGATATTGAGAACCAAGCATGGGTTGAAGATAAATATTTTGTTTGAATCTTTGCACCCTGAACATATAGCGGACAATGCAGTCTTATGTTTTGAAGTAGCACACACCTCCTCAAAATAGGAGGGATATTGTGTAGAGATGTTGGAGGATGAGGAAGAAACAAGTGAGTAGACTCCAAAAGAGGAGGTTCTCCTCAACCAATTCATCGACTCTGACTTGTTTAGAAATTTTCATGCCACAAGACTGTGCAAGTATGTGATCTTTGATGATGATTTGATCTACCCAAAACTAATGAAGAATTGAGAGGAATATGATGATCCAAAAAATAACTGTCTATGGACCTTATACTTTGATGGCGCCAAATGAAAGGTTGGTTCCAGAGCAGGAGTCCAATTTATTATCCCCAACAAGATCGAATACCCTCAAGGAATATCATTTTCAATTCTCATGCTCTAATATTGATGCACAATATGAAGCCTTGATCCACAGTTTGATTCTCACTGAGTGAATGGGTGCAAAGAGGTTGTAGGTATTTGAGATTCTTAGTTGATTGTGAGCCAGGTACATGGACAAGTGGCTGCTAAAAATACAAGAATGAAGTCATATAGACATCAGATATGGAATTTGATTGAGGGATTTGAATCTTTTAATGTGCAAGTCATTCCCCAATCCAAAAATAGTGTAGATGATTGGGTGGAATCAATCAGGTCACAGTTTTAACTAGTTCCCAGCTCAACAAAAAAGTAGAATGCAGTACAGATCATCATCTAACCATCAATCCCTGACAATGATCAAAACTAGCAAGTGTTTGAAGATGACACTCAGATCACCACCTTCATCCAGAAGTCAGAGGGAGTTTTTGACTATTCACAACCAGGAGCCCAACCTCCTGAAGAGCACGTTATCCAGATAAAAGGAAATAAGCTCCCTCGAGGCTTAATCTCCCTCAAAAATCTCTTTGATTGTGAATATGTAAGGAACAAAAAACAAAGGTTCACCATAGATGAAAAGGATTATGAAGAGCTCAATGTTAGAAATGACAAAAAGCTAAAAGTTGGAAGGAATGTTTTGTGGAAAGATAAGGAAAGGTTAAGGGATCTATGTTCAAGGTACAATGGAGTTATATCTTGGACCTATAATGATCTTAGAGGATACGATCATGGAATAATTCAACATATCATTGACTTGGCATAAGGATCAAAGCTCGTCCAATAGAAGAAAAGGCCTATCAATCCAAAGGTTGAGGCATTGATGGCATAGGAGCTCACCAAATTGATTGAGTCCCGAATCATATACCTAATTAAGAACTCCACCTGGGTGTCTAATCTGGTACTGGTTCAAAAGAAGAATGGTGAAATTAGGCTTTGTGTTGATTTTTGATATCTTAATAAAGATTCACTGAAAGATCACTACCCTTTGTCATCAATGGAGTAGATCCTACACACCATAGTTGGATCAGAGATGTTTTCATTTCTTGATGGTTTCTTAGGGTACAACCAGGTATATGTGAAGGAAGGTGACCAACATAAAATGATGTTTACCATTGTAATGATGATTAAATTCCTGCAAGATAGAATCAAATGATTAGTTGTACCTGCAAGTTAATAACATCATACAATAGAATGCAAAGGAGAAAATACTTGAAAATGAAAGAATACTGGAAAGATCTCACCCATTTAATACTCCATGGCTTACTTCTATTGCACCTCCTCAAGCTTGCTGTGATATAATGCCCTCAGATTTGTGAGTAAATTATATGTGTCTAGCCCTAGCAATGCCTTTGAAGTATTTCAAAAATAAACTAATGCGCAACTAGCAATTCAATCCTAGCATGCAAATAGTAAATAAAAGCCTGAGATATGAGTAATGCCTATAATAAAAGTAGATTAAGCAAATGATCATGGATCCGAAAATGAGATCAAGATTGTCATTTTATAAAAAATGCAATCTTGAACGGATGGTCAAGATGAGAGATTGAGGAATGCCCTAGAATCAAAGGTCAAGATTCAATAAGGCAACTCTCAATTAGGGTTAGGGAAAAATACCCATATGTGTGAATAAGATTTAATTTAATGAATTAAATCAAGACTGAATGTGACAATGGAGATGAAATTAGTAAAAATCAGAAGACAAGAGGATGGGATTTTAGAAAATCATTATTTTTAGAAATTACTTGATTTGTAGAAGAATAATTCCATTTTGAATTAAATTAATTCAAAATAGGGATTTTGTGAGATAAGAAGTAATTGATTTTTGAAATTAATTACTAAATGAATAATCAGTTAAGTATGTGAGATATTTTTAAATGATTTGTTTTATTTAAAAATATAGAAGTGTCACATGCCATAATTAAATAATTAAAATAATTATTTAATTTAGAAGAATTAGTTATTTAATTAAATAAATTATCAAATCTATTTAATTAAGAGGATTTAGGAATTAGTGACATATTAAATCAATATATTTATTAATAATCAGGAGGACATTAATGATAGGGATTAATTAAATAAATAAGTTTTTATTTAATTGCAAGAAGACTTTGATAATTAGTGACATATTAGATAAATAAATAAGATTTATTTATTTAATAATCATGAAGAATGAGAGATTATGAATTAAGTAAATAATTATAAATTATTTAATTAATAGTTGAATGTGAGTTAGAAACATAATTAAAATGTTATAATCATGTCATGACGAAAGGTGGTAAAATAGTGCTTGCAGGTCTTGGTCATTTTTAGGTGTTTGTTGCCCTCTTTACAATAAAAATGTAACCTGTCCATTATTGGCAAAATAAGTCGAGAATAATACTTACAATGCCAGTGCTAATACCCTAGAAATTTTGAATTGACAGGGGTTAGCAGAAAAATTTGGAAAATATCCCGACTAACTCAATTGATGACTAGGAAAGTGATGGCATGATCCGATGTAGGAGCATAAAATGTTAAGATAGCCAAAATGTCGGTCAAAGGCGGTCAAATGAGCCTCCCGTAGGGCCCACGAGGTCAAAACCCTAATTTTCAGCCTATAAATAGGTTGAAAAGGTC
>CM021107.1:387049688-387445591 GCA_007115665.2 Sequoiadendron giganteum | reverse complement strand
GCAGGTTCACAGGCCCATCCCATTGACAGATCTGGATGGTCCACCACCGATGAATGCATTGAGTCATTCTAATTTCCATAGCTCTGGGAGGTTAGGGTGGTAGAGATGGAGGGAGAGATGGCAAAGGTGCCAGGGTAGAGATGGAGGTAGTGTAGGAGGAGGCCAAGATGGGGGAGATGAAGGAGGTGGGGGAGGTGGAGGAGGTGGAGGAGATGATGGAGGTGGAGGAGAAGGAGGAGGTGGGGGAGATGGCAGGGGTGCCAGGAGGAGGAGAGATGACCAAGGGCGGAGGCAGCCCAGGAGAGTTAGGCAAAGAGCGGGTGGTGTACCATTGCCACCCATTCAGGAGGAGGGGGAGGAGAGAGAGCCAGAGGCAAGGGCCAAGGAGGTGAGAGGGGGTGAGGAGGATGTGGAGGTGGTGGTTGAGGAGGAGGCTGAGGTGAGAGTGGAGGAGGAGGTCGAGGTGAGGGTGGAGGAGGATCCACTTGTTGGGGGACACCCTCTTGACATAGATGTGGAGGAGGTCTAGGCCGCAGAGGAGAGAGATGAGGAGGAGGAGGATGAGGTAGATCAATGACTGCGAGAGCGCATAATTTTTGGAGATGGTGAGGGTGATAGGTCATCCATTTTGCCTATGGATGCTACTATTGATCAGCGGATCGTAGACCTATAGAGCAGACTCGATGTAGCCTTGTCTCAAAACAAGGCCTTAGCAACTGAGCTAGAGGTCACCCGGGTGGAGAGAGATCAGGCTATTCTCTGATGGTAGGAGTCAGATCGATGGGTGATTGAGTTTGTAGAGTTGTGCTCTAGACTGACAGGGGATATGGCTTGGGAGTTAGCTAGGATGGCAGGGAGCAGGGGCCGATATAGGGTATTATATGAGCAAGTTGTTCCACTAGATAGATGGGACCCAGGGTTGTCCCGATCCTACAATAGGATAGGTAGTGGTAGCCGGACACACAGTAGTAGGTCTCATAGCAGTAGTTACACCAGTGTTGGGGGGTCTACTGCATCAGGGCAGTCGTTAGGTCACAGGTCTCATAGCTCCCATAGGCATTCGTCAAGGCATAGTCATTGATCAGTGTCATCGGGACACCAAGCAGAGTAGAGTCAACCTCTTGTTATCAATCCCTCGGGATCATAGAGTCAGACTCAAGACAGTGCACCCATCTAGGTCACTTTTCATGTGGTTGGTCAGGCACGGCCACCTTGCAGTTCACCTCCACGGGATGGAGGAGGGCCATCCTAGGACTTGTTTTTGTAGACATTTATATTTTGATATTCGAGTCTACAAGCTCTATTTTTGGGATATCATATGACTCTATCCTATGACATGACATTTTGAGATTATATATATGTGATGCAGTTTTGATGTGGCCTATATGATGTTATGCGTTATGGTATTCTAATGTTTTATGAGATGCTTATGTGATGCTATGAAATGTATGGATATTATGCTTATGTTTATGAATGCACTCATGGATGTGGTTATGTATGCATTATAAATATGATGATGATGTGATTCCTATATGCTGATGCAAATGTTGGTTTTTTTTTTTTTTAATGATGCTTATATGTTGATGCAAATGATGGTTTTATGAATGGATGCAAATGATAGCATTTATGCAATGTGAATTATGGTATGTGACTTATGCAGATGTGAATATGAAATGCTCATGCCATTATGTATGCAACTTTGTTTTTGTATGTTAGAGGATATCATCAGAGAACCATAGAAGAGAAGGCGAAGATGGATGTTAGTGTAGAAATTAAAAATCCTTCAAAGCTTTGCTATAGTTCTATTCTAGTTGTTGCTCTTTAATCATCATTGGGCAAAAATTTCATGATGGTCGACAAACACTATGATATGACATAGATCAATAGTGTGCAAGGTCGAACCATCACATAAATCAATCAGTCACAGACAAAGGATGATCATGACTCATGCAAGGAGCACAATTGCCCCTAGTCACTTTATCATGACCAACCACCAGAAAAACCAAACTAATCATGAGACATCACCACTTCTCTAAGTCCTGACGATAGGACATCCTTGAGAAACTAGCCACATGATAGTAAAAACAAATAGTAAAATCATCGTACTACGTCGTTGCTTCTCTAAATCTTGAAGTCAGGACATCTTGGAGAAACTAATAGTAGAGTGATAAGTAGACAAGGATAATCATCATGATATGTCGTGGTTCCTAGGACATAAGGAACTAATATCATGATAATCATCAAACGACAGAAAAAAGTTTTCCAAGTGTTTTAATGTCAGGTGTTGTCAAATGTCGAGCGATATCTCATTTAGGAAGGACACATCCTAAATGATGTTGATATCTAAGAGATTGATTCTCGGAGTTAGGAGAATCCATCAAATTTGCCAAATGATGATGATGATGCTTAGGAAGGACACATCCAAAAGCATAAAGAAGTGACGAGAGTTTCTTTTCAGAAGGACACATCTAAACAAGAACCCAAAGTTTTTCCATGATAAATTGCCTTGATATGATTTTGACTACATGCCATTGCTGACATGCTGAATTGACTGAAAGTGTTTTGTCAAAACAAATTTCCGATAGACTAGAATTCAAGATTGACATAAGATTCGATTGATTTGACGGTAGTTTGACGTGTGTGAATGTGGTGCCATGAACCCTAACAGACTGACCTAGTGTGGCCTCAGGGGTCCATCGATTGATGGCCTTGCCTACGTCGTGCACTCAGAGACCTCGTAGTTTGACATGACCAATGACATTGTCCAAAGGACAAAATTTTGAATCATGATTTATTTTGTGACAAACCTAGAAGGACCGACCTAATGTCTCGAGGATTCAAAGATGAATCTTGCCTATGTAGCAAATGCGTAGAGACAACGTAGTTCGGACGTGGACAAAAATATTGAATTGATGTGATTGATTGAATTGATCAGATTGACTTTGATTTTGGATTTTGACATTGATTTGGATGTTTTTGTATTTTCTTAGGACGCTTTCTGATTTTTAGATCTTTTTTCAAGACTTTTTCACTTTTTTAGGATTTTTTCAAGACTTTTAAAAAATGTCAGATCACGTGCGGTACCCACTATAGTTGCATGATAAAGGTCTTGCCCCCAGATAGAGTGGGGATTATCCAAGTCCAATGAAATGGAGATAGGTAGATGGAAGGCAAAGGAAAGGATATGCAAGGAATGATGTCAACCAAATGTTAACCATGGTCGGAATTGACAAGACTTAGGACAGATTTCGTGAATGTGTCAGGCCTTTGTTATTATGACAAATGGATAAAGGTTGATGGAAAAGCAATGATTGACTACACATGGTGCCTGTTTTCCAGGTTTTCACCATGGTACTTATCCAAAGCGCCTGTTTGCCAGGTTTTCACTATTGGATGAATTCATTTCTTTTTACTATTTTTGCCAATTTTTTTATTTTTTTGGTGTCACCAAGATGTCTATTTGCCAGGTTTTCATCAAGGGATTATTTTTTCTATTTTCCAATTTTTTTTTTGTATTTTGTAGGTTTTTAGCCTAGCTCTCTGATGCTATGTGTAGAACTTTCTTAGGTGTAAGTTGTTAATGGGTTTTTTCAGTTGTTCTCCATTAGGTGTGGCCAACTGATAAGCTCTAGAACCAAATGTGGCAGTAATGATATAAGGACCAAGCCAATTAGCCTCAAATTTACCAGGCTTTTCACGGTCTACCTGATTTTTAGGGTTCTGCATGAGAACCAAGTCACCAATTTCAAACTTTCTCACCATGACTCGTTTGTTATAACTTTGGTAGAGATGATTTTGATATGCCTGTAAATGATTTAATGTATGTTTGTCATCTTCATCATCAATCATTCCTTTCAAAGAGACTCAGAGAGAAGGAATTTTGACCTCAATGGGAAATATGGCCTTTGATCCATAGACTAGGGAAAATGGAGTGGCTCTAGTGGGGGCACAAATGCTAGTACGATAGGCCCATAAAGCAGGATTAAGTTGTAGGTGCCAATCTCGGCTAGCGTCATTGACGGTCTTCTTCAAAATGTGAAGAATTGTTTTAGTTGACACCTCAGCTTGGCCGTTACCTTGTGGGTAATATGGGGTGGAAAAGTGGTGTTGGATGTGGAATCGCTCATAGAGTTCACGGACGTCTTGATTTTTGAATGGACTGCCATTATCTGTGATGATGGATTGTGGGACACCATACCTGCAAATGATGTAGTTTAGGATAAATTTGGATATTTGCTTGTTGGTGATGTAAGTGAGAGGAACGACTTCAATCCACTTAGTAAAATACTCAGTGGCGATGATTATAAATTTATGGCAGTTAGAAAAGGATGGATGGATCTTACCCATGAGGTCAAGTCCCCATTGTGCAAAAGGCCATGGAGAAGTGATTGGTCTCAATTCCTATGCAGGTGCATGAATTAGGTCACTATGCACCTGGCATTTCCGACATGTTCTGACAAACTAAAGAGCATCTTTTTCCAATGTCAGCCAATAGTATCCTAGTCTGGTGACTTTCCTAGCTAAGGTTGGACAACTCGAGTGAGATCTGCATATACCCTCATGTACTTCTCGTAAAGTCATTTGGGCTTCATTAGTGTCGAGACAGCGAAGAAGGGTGTTGTCAAAGCCACGGCGGTATAAGGTGTCACTGACGATGGTATGTCTAGCCACTTTTTGGATAAAGGATTTTTGTTGGTTGTTGGACAAGTTGGGTGTGTGGGTTTGGAATTAAAGATAGTCATATATGTCTTGATACCAAGGCGAACTGGGACCAACAATATCGCACACCATTTTTGACTCTGGAATATCGTATGGAGGCATTAGCAACTGTTCCACTAAGAATTCAAATTGTGACACATTCTTAGGGATGTCTAGGAGAGATCCAATGGTAGCCATTGCATCAGCTGCTTTATTCTGTGTCCTTGGGATTTGTTCAAATGCAATCATTTTGAAATACATCAAGAAACTATCCACCATTCATTTTTAGGGAAGCAACTTCTCATCTTTTGTGTCATAGTCATCATTCACTTGATTGATGACTAATTGAGAGTCCCCGAATACGAGCAATGTCTGAATTTTCCATTTAATTGCTATCTTGAGACCTGTGACCAATGCCTCGTATTCTGCAATATTATTTGTACAAGGGAAGGACATCCAAAATGATTTAGGAATTGAATCCCCTTGTGGTGTGATAAATAATATGCCAGGTCCTGAGCCGTGACCAATGTGGGCCCCATCAAAGTATAGTTTCCATGGTAGAGTTGGTTTTGCATGAAAAATAGACTCATCTAGAAAATCAGTTATCAGCGAATGAGTGGCTTGGATTGGTGCATCAGCTAGTTGATCTGCTATTACTTGACCTTTTATAGCCTTGCGCTCCATATACTGTATTTCATACTCGCTTAATATCATGACCCACTTTGCTAAGCGACCTGTTAATGTTGCTCGACTCAAAAGATATTTTAATGGGTCAATCTTTGCTACCAAATGTGTTTGATGGCTCAGCATATAATGTCTTAATTTTTGTGCCACGAAGACAATTGCAAGGCATGCCCTTTCAATAGTTGTGTAGTTGAGCTCATATCCAATTAGTGTGCAGTTGATGTAGTATATGGCTCTTTCTTTTTCTTCATGGTATTTTTGTGCCAATAATGCCCCCAATGCATTTGTCGTTGTAGAGACATACAGGATTAATGGTTTCCCCTCAATAGGTGACATCAATACTAGTGGTGTCAATAGATATTCTTTTATTTGCTTAAAGGCTATGTTGCATTTATTTGTCCATACAAAAGGAGTGCTTTTGCAGAGCAGATATTGGAATGGTTGACACTTGTCTACCAACTGTGCTATGAATCGACGAATAGACTGGAATCTTCCTTGAAGTGTTCATAATTCACTGATTCCTTTTGGAGGAGGCATGTCCAAAATTGCTTTTACTTTTGCGGGATCAACCTCAATGCCTCGTCTTGAAACTATGTATCCCAGTAGCTTGCCTGAAGTGACTCCAAAGACACATTTCTTTGGGTTTAAATGAACCTTGTAATCCTCAAGCCGTCTAAATATTTTTTCTAGGACTTTGAGATTTTCCTTCCTTGTCAAGGATTTTGCTAATAGGTCATCCACATAATCTTCCATTAGAATATGCATCATGTCATGGAAGATTGTTGTCATAGCCCTTTGGTATGTGGCACCTGCATTCTTTAGGCCAAAAGGAATGACATTCCAATAGTATGTTCCCCAAGGACAAGTGAATGTTGTTTTATGTTGATCCTCTGTTGCAATTCTGATTTGGTTATAGCCTGAAAAATCGTCCATGAGAGATAGCATCTCATACCCTATTGTGAGGTCAACAATCATGTCTATAATTGGTAAGGGGAAGTCATTCTTTGGGAAAGCCTTATTCAAATCTCTGAAATCCATGCAGATATGGATTTTTCCATTTGGCTTTGTAACAGGAACAATGTTTGATATCCAATCAGCATAATCTATTGACCTTATGAACTCAGCATCCAATAATTTCTTTAGTTCAGCCTTGACAAGTAGTGCAATCTATGGATGCATTTTGCGCAACTTTTGTTTGACCGACTTGATTCCTGGGATTAAAGGAAGATGATGCAGAACCAATTCAGGATCAAGGCCTGGCATGTCAGCATATGACCATGCGAAGTTAACTTTCCTGTCTATGAAGAATTGTTTAAATTCAAGTTTTTCTTCATCTGACAATGATAAGGCCAAGAGAATCATTTTGGGATTCTCTGGTGTGGCTATGTTAACTTCTATCGTGTCCTCAATGAGCATAACTGATTTTTCTTGTGTTACAGGGAGAAAGTCCAATCCTCCATCCTTAGGCACCTTAGAGAGGTTTTCACCTTCGGATGCATCCTTTGTTTTTACTATTTTATTGTCAAAAGGTGCCTTGCGGTTTTCACCTAAAGACATCTCTTTTTCTTTTTTCTTTTTTGTATTTTTACGACTGGAGGATTGCACAGTCTCCCCAAAGTAAGCTGCACAATCTAGATCAATGGAGAACCCCATTTTGTGATCCCCCCATGGAATACCTTCTCTTAGTCCCATGAATTCTACAATTGCCTCGTCATTCTGAAATATGTCCATCACTGGTGGATCTTCTTGGTCCCAGTCGATTAGTTGTGGGTAAAAAAGGGGGATTCCATCGTCAATGTTGGTGAAGGATGGGGAGGATGCGGAAAGTGTGCAAATTGATGCCTCAAGTGTAAAGGAAAAGTTGTCAATTTCCACTTTCGTGTTTGATGCAATGGATGGTCCATACTCTGAGTCAGATGAATCAAATTCAAAATCATAATATGGGATGAAATTATCAACATCGTGACTAGTGGTAGGCATTTCAGAAGTATGGATAGTGGGCTCAGGAATGGGGTGGGATGATTCAGGTATTGCCGATGACACTTTGTGTTCTTCTAGATTCCAAGGAATGCTTACCCATTCCTTGTTTTTGGAATGTCGGTCAATAGGGTCAATGTTATATTCCTGGTGGAATCATTCTTCAAAGGAAAGTTGGCCAGGTTCCAAGAATAGTTCATTAATGTCATAGTCACTGATAGTTTTGTCAGATCCCCATTCCCATTCATTTGAGTCAGTTTCGGTAAGGGATTCTTCGCATGTCTCAACACTTTCTATAACCGTTACAACCTTGAAAGTTCAAGGGTACGTTGATCGTCAGTTTTGACTTGGTCAAACCCTAGCCCTATGTATCTTGGTCTTACCGTTATGATAATAGGTTCCTGTCTTTTGTTGCTATTCTTTCCAAGGCCACTTGTACCGTCAAAACCTTGGGCTTTGCATATATCATATCCTTTGCCATAGAGATGCAACGGTAGTGGAGATAACTCTGTTGGGTCTTTGTAGATCTAGTTATCCATGTCAATAATGAATTCATTACCCATGTCGCCCCACCATGTAAAAACGCTTTTCGGTGGAACCTTGAAAGTTATTTTGGGCTCAACTACAAAACATGGTCTACCATAGACTTTAGGTGGCTTCGGTATTGTAGTGATACAGTAAGCCGTATTCAATTTGAACTCTCCACAACCAAGGTCCTAGATCTGAAGGTCTTTACTTGGGATGGAGGCCGATGAAGATGGTATGGTAGAAGGTGATAGAATGGATGATTTTGTGATTGTTGATGGGTCAATTTATTTGGATGAGTTGGAGATGAGACTTCCCAATTTATGGGCACTTGGTGCTCAGTCGTAGCTCGTAGGTTGGTGTAGTATTGGAATGGATCAGGATCTCCTAGGATAGTGATCTCAATTCCATCAAAAGGGAATTTGAGGCATTGGTAGTACGTGGATGGAATAGCCTTTAGAGCATGAATCCAAGGGTGACCAAGTAAGATATTATAGTGTATGTCATGATCCAGGACTTGGCATGTGGTATCTATGATAACTAGTCCTACTCGGAGTGGAATTGTAATAACGCCTTTAGAAGCGCATTCTTCATCATTGTATGCCTTGATGACGATGCTTTTGCTAGCATCTACACATGCCTCAAAGAAACCAAGAGCTTTGACCAATTTTAGAGAGCAGATGTTCAATCTTGCTTCACCATCTACTAGGACTCGTCTAACCTTATGCTTGTGGACAAAGACTTCAATGTGAAGGGCATCGTTATGCGATGGTTTGGGTGAGGAATAGTCACTGTCTGAAAAGGTAATGTCGTGAGGCAAATTTAGGTATCCGACCATAGTCTCAAAGTGGTTGAAATCAATGTTGGTTGGGACAGATGACTCTTGCAATACTTTATCTATGATGGCCTTATGTGTAGGTGAAATACGGAGCAGTTCGAGAATGGATATTTGAGTAAGTGTTTTATTTAACTGCTAAACAATGTTGAACTCCGGTTTTGGGTTGGACTGTCTGGTGGATGGACCAGGTATGGTGATTTTTGGTTGATGTGCCGAAGGACTTGGGATAGTGACCTTTCCTTTATGTGTAGTCACATTGCATTCCAAGGCTCTTTTAATGTTAATGGTATTAACAGATTCATCTTCATTAGTAGCGTGAAGATTGTTAATAATAGTACCATTGGGATAACTGTATGCAGGATAGGTAGTATTGTAGGCCGAATGGATGTGGTTGGCTTGATTGTTGGTATGCTTTGTGCCAGACGAGGAAGCTTTACCATGATCCTGCAGTGGGGTTTTGTGTATGGTATGATCTGCATTAGATGTAAAAAATTGACCACCCAACTCAATGGTGTGGTTCTCTATGAGGTCTTGCACCAGATTTCACAATTGGCAATAAGAGGAAGTTTTGTGTCCTTTGGCATGGTGGTAATCACAAAATGAATTATCATCCCACCATGACAGCTTGAATTGACCAGGGTCATACGGTTTTGGCTCTTCCAGCCTTATGACGTCGTTTTGAAGAAGTTTCTTCAAGACAGTTTCAATAGGTTCACCCAAAGGGGTGTATGTGCACTTTTGGAATTGTCAGGGTTGACGCAACTACCTTTGATTCGTTTGTGCATGATTATTTTGGATAGCATTGGCAGTTGGTGTCGGTGTAGATATAGGTGCGTTTTGATTTTGTACTCCTTTTATTGTGAGTACATAACCTGTTGGTTGACAATTTTTGTATCAACTACACCATCGCTTGTGATATGCTTGTTCTTAACCCAGTATTTGTTTTTGTCATTTGAGCTACTTGGGTTATTATTTGTGGTGGTGTTGATGGTTTTTACACCATATTTTAATTCACCTTTGGCAATCAAGGCTTTCTCAAGTTGAACACCCTTTTCAACAAGTTCAACAAAAGTGGTGCAACAATGGACTTGTAAGCCATACCTTAGCGGTCCTAGGAGAGTTTGTACAAAGATGGCGACTTTCTCCTTTTCAGGTATTTCTACCGGACATTTGCTTGCTAAGGTTCTCCATCTTTGAAAGAATGGAATGAAAGTATCTCCTGCATCCTCTTGGGTAAGTCTGCATAAGGAGGCAATGTTGATATCCGTGTCAATGTTAGAGGCATAGTTTTCAACAAACTTGTTTTCCAATTCATCCCATGTCTTGATTCCCTTAGGCAAAAGTGAGAACCATTCTAGTGCATGACCTGTGAGACTTCTAGAGAAGATTCTCATGAGATAAGTTTGGTCATATGCAATGTCCATGCAACTAGTGGTGAATTCTCTTATGTGTTCAATGGGGTTTGTTTTGCCTTTGTACTTGGGAAAATGGGGTACCACATATCCATGAGGAAAGGGTGGCATATACAAGGTTGTGTCAAATGGATATGGACACAAGTCATGTGACAAGTATGATTTTTTATTGGATTGCTGCAAGGTCTCCACTTGTGTTTGAAGAGTAGCGAGTTGTTGTGTGAGTGCTTCCACCATGGGATGGTTGGTAGCATCACCTATGTTGGTGATAGGGGCAGCTTGAGTCCCCAAATGTTGTGATGAGATGTGCTGATTTGGAATGGGTTGCCGATGAGCAAAATGAGTGTTGTGATTAGGTGGTTGTTGGAAATGAGTATTTTGATGAGGGATGTGTTGTTGCGTATGGACTTGAGAGGTGTAAGTGGGGATGTGATATCCTACCATGTTTATTTTGAGCTTGTTGATGCCCAAATGGAGTGAAATATTGATGGCCTTGTTGATTTTGAGCTTGTTGATGCCCAAATGGAGTGAAGGATTGAGCGCCTTGATTGCCTTGCCCAAATAAGAGATTTTGGCCTTGAGGAATGTTGGTATTAACCTGTGAGGAAGTGGGTTGAGTGTCTTGAATGAAAACTCTTCGTTTATTTCTCCCAAAAGGGTTGGATGAGTTGGTTGCTATGGCACTTGAGGAACCCAATAACAGGTTTGCTGATGTACTCATGGAACTAGATGAAGTTCCAAAGAGGTTTGATGTGGTTGCACCCATTGTTTGTGAAGGGATGGTGGATGGATTGTGTTGTGGTGTTGGTTTGGGAAAATGATCCCCCAATAGATGTTGTGTTGGTTGTGGTAGTAGTATGACCAAGGGAGGTAGCATTGATTGTGTTGATGATATTTTGTGAAGAGGTTCCCATGGAAAGATTGTGTGATGTTGGAGTGGGAGAAGTTGCTCTAAGAGTGTTAAGATCAAATCCCTTTGGTAACTTAGCCCCTTGGTCAAGGAGCATAGCTAGGAATTTGGATGAGTCATTTAGGACCAATTCTTCCACAAAAGAGGCCACTTCTAGGTTTTGTGCAGTAGCTTGTATGTCTTCTTCAAAGACATTCCCATTTTGATCCCATAGGATAAATGGTTCAAAAATATGTGATGGAGATGATGGGATTTTCATCTCACTAAAAGGATTGATTGTGGAATTTCCCATGTCAAAACAAGGATTGTTCATGGTATTGGGAAATGAGTCCATGCCAGTTGTGAACTCAAGAAAGTTGGTGTCTTGTCTAAAAGAACCCATAAGTCTTTTCTTTTTCTGTAATCTAGTTTCAACCATACAAAGTTTTGCTCAACTTGGGATGATAATGATCTAAGTATGAGACTAATGCTTTTGGTTTCTTTTTGGATTTTTAAAGGATGCTGTGGAATGCAAGTAAGACTAAAGGCTTGTGAATGCAAGTGGTGTGGCACTAAATGGAGATGCCAAATGATATGTAATAAAGGATCCTAAGATGCACTTACTAGTGAGAGATCTAAAGAGGACAAACTTGGGCAAACAAAGTTTTTGCAATGATTCAATTTTGGAAGACCAATGGACTGTAGAAGGACTATAAATAGGACAAAGTGAAGTTTCCACACTAGACTATTGAGTGGGAAATAATTCACAAAAGGATTGACAAAGTGACAAAGGTAATTGGGTCCAATGATAACCTACTATTGAATGCAAAGTTTGGACAATTAATGGTAAGAGTCAACTCCAAAAATCTACAAAAGTGAGTATCTAAGGAGATGGTGAAGCTACCAATGCAATCTAATGGAAGGCCAAATGAAAACCTATTGTGAGTCTAAAATGGTACCTAGAATGTAATGTTTGAGGACAATTGAGCAATTCAAAGTTTGGTTTGGACTATAATAGTGAAGGAAGACTTGATTGAATTGAAGACAAGTTGTGGATTTTCTATTTTTGATAGTGAGGAATTGTTTTGATGTCTTTAGCAAATGCGTCATAGAAAATGTGGTACGACATAGCACATGTGGCTCATAGAATCAAATGCGGCGATCAAGTTATCGCGGCTCAAGTTATCGAATGCGGTTTAATACTGGCAAATGTAGCTTTGAATAGTTCAAATGCAGCTCATCAGAGTGAATGCGTCCCATTAGAGTGAATGCGGCTTGATATTTGGCTATTGCGGTATAGCAGAGCGATTGCGTCACAATGGACAATTTTTTTGAAAAACCGAACATAGTTTTGCAGTTTTGACAAGTTTTTTTTTTTGGTTCAGATTTTGTGATTTTCAATTTGTTGAAGTCTATTTAAAAGTAGTTGGCAAACACATAGAAATTAAAACCTTAAATGTATGTTCAAGAAGACTCACTCTTAATAGTCAAATGGGTCATCATAACAATCACAGCCCACAGCTTAAAATCACGTCGACTCACACAACCATGTCACCCCCTAGAGGGCACCCATGTTTTTGTCTTTTCCAGGTGTGTACTCAAGGTGACGGAAGTGGGTACCGAATCCCCTGAGCAAACAGTCCATGGTGATTATATGGTGAGTGTCTTGGGGGGAGATTTTTCCTTCCCCTTGCACCGTGATTGAAACAATGTCTGGTTACTGACACGGCTGGCTTCTACACTATGGTTCTTAGTCAAGGTTTCCGTTCAGCATGGAAAATGATAAAATCCCTTAGGAGACCTCCCAACCTTTAGAACAAAGGTTTTGGGGATGGTTATCTTGCACACTGCCGTCGAATTGCGGACTTTCCCCGAATTCGCTTTTGATTATAGTGGGTTGGAAAACCTGGCTTTGGTTGTTCCCACTTAGGTTGTTCTTGTAGGGTGAGTACTTTTTCCCACTACGGCAGGCCTTCTAAAGGATTTAATAAAGCATAGAGTGCATAAAGATAAAATGGGTAAGTCTAGTTTTTTTATCACCCAGTAAAGGGGAGAGCATATACCTATTACCCAAAAAACACAACAAAAAGATGTTCAATTTTAAGCCCAAATGAAGATTATCTAAACTAAGTGAAGATATTGCTTCACAGCATGCATGGGATTCATTTTTAACCAACAATTAAGATGTGGTGACTATCCTAGAGTTGGTAAATTCCAAATTAAAATTGCCTATCCTAGGATTGATAGATTTCCAATTAGATGTCTATCCTAGTGTTGGTTCTTTTTAATCCAAAAAAAATAAAAAAATAAAAATTAACCAATTACTGGTCGTGGATGCGTCGAATCCAAATTACAAATTTTTTATTTTTAAAATGAACTTTACCAATCGTTTACGGTGCGGTATGGCAAATGCGGCTCAGCAAATGCATCATGTCAGATGCGGCTCTTCGAGTGGCGAATGTGGTGCAGAAGGCCAATTGCATCGCACGTGAAGGTGAATGTGGCACAACAGAGCGATTGCATCATATGAGAAGGTGAATGCGGCGCAGCAAAGCGATTGCATCACATGAATGCGGCGTTCCGTACCTGTTCCTGCAAAAAATAAAATTCTGAGGCCGTACAAAACCTGCAAATGTGTGTTAGAATGTCAGGTTCACCAATGTAATGATGATTAAATTCCTACAAGATAGAATCAAATGATTAGTTGTACCTGCAAGTTAATAACATCATACAATAGAATGCAAATGAGAAAATACTTGAAAATGGAAAAATACTGGAAAGATCTCACCCATTTAATACTCCATGGATTACTTCTATTGCACCTCCTCAAGCTTGTTGTGATATAATTCCCTCAGATTTGTGAGCAAATTATATGTGTCTAGCCCTAGCAATGCCTTTGAAGGATTTCAAAAATAAACTAATGTGCAACTAGCAATTCAATCCTAGCATGCAAATAGTAAATAAAAGCCTAAGATATGAGTAATGCCTATAATAAAAGTAGATTAAGCAAATGATCATGGATCCGAAAATGAGATCAAGATTGTCATTTTATAAAAAATGCAATCTTGAATGGATGGTCAAGATGAGAGATTGAGGAATGCCCTAGAATCAAAGGTCAAGATTCAATAAGGCAACTCTCAATTAGGGTTAGGGCAAAATACCCATATGTGTGAATAAGATTTAATTAAATGAATTAAATCAAGACTGAATGTGACAGTTGAGATGAAATTAGTAAAAATCAGAAGACAAGAGGATGGGATTTTAGAAAATCAGTATTTTTAGAAATTACTTGATTTGTAGAAGAATAATTCCATTTTGAATTAAATTAATTCAAAATAGGGATTTTGTGAGATAAGAAGTAATTGATTTTTGAAATTAATTACTAAATGAAGAATCAGTTAAGTATGTGAGATATTTTTAAATGATTTATTTTATTTAAAAATAAAGAAGTGTCACATGCCATAATTAAATAATTAAAATAATTATTTAATTTAGAAGAATTAGTTATTTAATTAAATAGATTATCAAATCTATTTAATTAAGAGGATTTAGGAATTAGTGACATATTAAATCAATATATTTATTAATAATCAGGAGGACATTAATGATAGGGATTAATTAAATAAATAAGATTTTATTTAATTGCAAGAAGAAATTTAGAATTAGTGACATATTAGATAAATAAATAAGATTTATTTATTTAATAATCATGAAGAATGAGAGATTATGAATTAAGTAAATAATTATAAATTATTTAATTAATAGTTGAATGTGGGTTAGAAACATAATTAAAATGTTATAATCATGTCATGACTAAAGGTGGTAAAATAGTGCTTGTAGGTCTTGGTCATTTTTAGGTGTCTACAACCATCAAATGGGGAACGTTCACATATGCAAAAATTCCTTTCGGACTCTTAAATGCTAGTGAAAATTTTTAGTGAGCAATGAATATTGCTTTGAAAGGATTGACCAATTTGATCATTCTAATTTATTTGGATGATCTGATATTCTTTTCAAAGTCAAAAGTTGATCATTTTGATCATCTAGAATAGGTTTTCCAAAAGTTTCAACAGTTTGAGATTTCTTTAAATACCAAAAAATGTGTTTTTGGAGTACCCCAAGGTAAGTTAATTTGTTTTGTAGTATTCAAAGAGGGAATTGTAATAGATCCTAAAAGGGTGAGATCTATAATGGAGTTACCCCTACCAATGAATTAGAAAGGGCTACAATCTTTCCTAGAGAAGATTAACTTTTTCAATCGGTTCATTTCAAACTTTGCAGGCATCGTAAGACCTATCATGCTAATGCTTAAGAAGAACTTAATGTTTAAATGGACCCCCAAGGGAAAAATAAATTTTGAGCAAATAAAGATGGCTATATCCGCTACTCCAGTGTTGGCTAACCCAAAATTTTCTAAAGATTTCCTGCTTTATGTATACCACAGTTAGCATAGCATAGATTTTGTGCTCACTCAGAAGGAAGAAGAGAATAACAGGGAAAATCCTATTGTGTTTCACTCAAAAACCGTTAAGGGTTATGAAACCATGTATAACTTTGTAGAAAAGTGGGCTTTTTCTATTGTTAAAATCCTAAAAATGTTCCAATACTTGGTGTCATCCAATAGAATTACCATCCCGGTTGGTCATCCTAGTGTACGAGAATATATTACCAAAGGAGAGATAACTAAGAAGAGGGCCAATTGGATCACCAAGATCTTAGAGTATTATGTGGACATCAGACCAACTAAGCTAGTTTGGGGAAGAGGTCTCTGTGAGTACCTTGCACAGGAAATGAGTTTTGAAGTTGAGAAGGAGATCGATCAAGTCTACTCAAATCAATTTGAGTCTGACGAGTCCTGGTGGCGGATTGAATGCAATATATGAAAATGGGGCACTACCTGACCAACCTTCCATCCCACAAAAGGTGATACTATTGACGAAAGGCACTAGGTATGTATTAACTGAAGGTATTTTATTTAAGAGAAATTATGATGGTGTCTTGCTTCGATGTTTAGATAAGTACCAAGCATAAATGGTTATGAAGGAATTCCATAGTAGTCCTAAGGATGGACACTTCTCCACCAAGATTACAGCCTTGAAAATCATGCAAGTGATATATTATTGGCCCTCTATTTTTTCTTAAGTGCACCATCTGGTACATAAATATACTCAGTGTCAATTCTTTGTTGGCAAAAGAAAAAAAATTCCTTACCCTTAAGTCCAATTCTAACTGAAGAGCCTTTTGCTCAATGGGGTTTAGATTTTTTTGAAATGATAAATCCTATCTCTAGTGTTGGCCACAAATGGATCCTCACGGTCACTGATTACTTCACAAGTTGGATAGAGGGCATTGCCCTGAAAAATGCTATAGAGAGTGAGATTGTCAATTTCCTTGAAGAGTTGTTGACTAGATTTTGTTCACCAAAGACCATCACATCCAACAATACTTAGGCTTTTGTAGGTTTGGGAATGCTAGATTTTTCTATCAAAAATAGGATCTATCTCAAGAATTTTTCAAACTACTAACCATAAGGAAATGGGCTAGTGGAGTCAACTAATAAAAACCTAATAAGGTTAATCATACGCATCAGGTCTGAGTGACAAAGGGATTGGCACAAGTACCTACAGGCTACTTTGTGGGTGGATTGGATTATACCAAAGAAGATCCTGAAGGCATCTTATTATGAATTACTATATGGGAAAGAGGTAGTGTTACCTGTTTCTATGGAACTCCCCTCTTTGCAACTACTGAAAGCCCCAAAAATAGAGGAAAGTGGTGGAATGGAAGTATGATTAGCAGAGCTCCTCAAACTTGAGGAAGATAGAGAAAAGGAATTTGGAGCCATGATTAGTTGCTAATAGATGGTTAAGTGGTGGTTTGACAAAAATAATTTTGACCCAAATTTCAAGGAAGGAAGCCTAGTGCTAAAGTATGATGAGTGTACTACAAAACTAGGGCAACATACCAAATTTAAAGCATTGTGGAAGGGATCCTTTCAAATTAGCACATGCAAAGAAAATAATGTGTATGAAATTGAAGAAATGGAAGGAAAAACTTTAGATATATTGGTGAACGGTATTTATCTAAAGTTATTCCATTAAATTATGTTGTTCTTTTAAAAAAAATTACAGCTATGTGCCATATGTAATTTTTTTGTAAATATGATTTAGTTTTAAGAATAATTCATGAGTGGAACACTGAAGAAGTAGAAAATTACTGTATTATATATATTGATAAAAAATTTACAAGTGTAATACAACCCGAGGCTTAAATTTTAACTTGAATTTCTCTCGAGCAAAACCCAAAAAGAGTCCTAAAGCAAAAAGGAGGAAAGTGGAGGCAAAGTACAAAAAATGAAAAGATTAGGCCTCCAGCCATAGTTACATGGGAAAACTACCTGTAGTCGGTTTTTCTTCTTCTTCTTCTTCTTCTTCTTCTTTTTTGGAAGGGAAATGGGGGACAAGGCAGCACACAGTGCACGAACCTCAGCTTCTAGTCTCTACAATTGTATGCCAGAAACTCAAAATGCTTCCTAAAGTCCAACCTAGAAATGCGTTCTATGCCATACTCCCATAGGAAGTAAGTGGCCATAGGCCAAGAAAATGAGCGGTGACATTCAAGGTTCATAGTGCAGAATTCAGTCAGAAAGGGTAACTAGAGCATGTCCATCCCACGGTCAATGTGTCTATGAAGGTCCATTGCACTTAGAATGCTGACACCTGAGATAGCAACTTGTACAATTTCACCAAGCCCTTCTAGCAGAGAGGCGTCAAAAATTTGATGGCACAGGTCAACAATCATGGGTTTGGCAATGTTCAAGTCCAGAAGGGAGGCCATGAAGCAAGATATGATGTTGCAGTTGCTTCTTATCTTGTTCTCATCCTCGATAAAGTCTTGTCCAACTACCCACTGGAATTTAATTACCCCAAGACAGTCACACTTTTTCATTAGATTCTTAATTCTATCAGTAGTGACCTCCTCGGTGAAGGCGTATTGTGGCCTTCATGGTAGCAAACGAACAAGAGTGGCTAGGCCAATAGACATAGCTAAAAGTAGTAGAGTGAAGGGCAGAATAGAGATAGCAAAAAGGCTTGCTAAAATTAAAAAGCTATATTTTTGAATGAATATTGCATTAAGGTGGTATAAATATTTATAGAAAGGAGGTGCCGACAAACCCAAATAGCAGAAAGTCTATTTTTGGCCAAATGGCAATGGGAAAAATATCAAAGCAACTAGAGGACAGGGGATAAATCATATAGAGGATCTGACATAAGGTTCAAAAAAATAAATTTGGCCATTGGGAGTAAATGCTCACATAAGTTGATCATCGACATGTGTCCTTTGCCATCATCAACACCAGCTATCTCGCTTATGTGAAAAGACATGGATTAATGTGCTAAACTATGAGAAATTAAATGGGTGCATCTTTTCAAAGGTTCCTTGCATCACCTAAGAATGTTTCTCATAACTAAAAGTGCACTCCTCAAGACAATGAGCTTACTTGTGAGGAGAGGTGGTGAAGAGAATGTACTAATTCCATTCTCATAGAGTTTTTAGCATTCCTGAGGGATACATATGTCAAATCCACACGAATCTCCTCGTTGGAAGCATTTAATGGACCAACGGTAATAGTGTAGCCTTAACTACATGTACATTCCAAGAGAATTAACTACACCAAAAGGTAGAATTTTCTAAAGAAGCAAAAGGAAAGTGGGAATTTTCAGTAAAGAAACTCTTTGCAACTTCTTGAAGCAACCATGGCAGAGCCATCAACGACTGGTAAAATGATAGGAACTTTATCTAGAAAGCTTAGTTTTTCTGATATCTTTGGGTTGAACTCGTTCGCCAATGCCCCAGTGCTTGAGGAGTCACCATTTGAATTTTGTAGAAGGGTGCAAGTAGATAGAAGTGTTTCCAGAGAGGCGGTGTGAGATGTTTCCAATAATATTTTTGATCCAAAATGATTGGCTAACCCTAAGAGCCTTAGGGAGGGCGCATTTCAAAGAATATTAGAGCATGGTGCATCTGAGGGTTTTTCCTGTCGACTTTGGAATTGTGAGTTGCCACAGTTCATGTTTCCTATCATACACCCATGCCTAGAGCTAGTGGATGCATGTGCCAAAAGATTCCACAAAGAGATGGGAGCCATTATGTGCAACAGGATCAAGGTCACAATCTATGTCAAAGGCATATGGAATATGTTGTGTATCCCTACCAACTGGGGCATCGAGCCATTTGTTGAGGAAGATATGGAATTTTTTTGTGCAGAAGTAAACCAGAAAGAAAGTTTATATGAGAGTGAGATGAAGGAAAGGCTAACAAGAGGTCATTTTGCTTTACCTCTTGCACACAAAAAATTCAAGAGAAACCCACAGGATTCTTTCTCAATGTTGGCTTGGCTTTTTGGCTTTGATAATGATGAGGAAGTCCATCCCTTCTAGATGGACCTAGCCTTAATACTCAAAAGGGAGAGAGGTCAGAAATAATACAACTTTGCTAATGTAGTAGCTGCAAGTATGTTGGAGCAATTGAGGAATTACCATACTGAGTATAAATTCAGGTATTCTTCTTTCTTGGATCACTTGATTTTGCATCAAAATTCTAAGATTTTGGAGAGAAATTTGCTAGTGTATAGGCTTGATGCAAATGGTTTATATCAGCCAAATTTTGTGTGGACCTATGTATTGTCAAAAACATGTAATTACTATTGGTTTATGTTTCATTTTCTGAGACCGGTGCTTCAAGAATTTTCTTCATGTCCTATGGGCCATCTTTCTCTAGAGGTTTTGCAATGGATGAAAACTCTACAAAATCTGATGGATTATTTCCTAGGAGAGATTTCACGTTTATTAGATTTCATGGTTTTATTAGAGAACGTTTCTAACTCCCCAAATTTGTAAAAAATATAGTTTTCATGTTGGAGGCATGTCATCAGGCAACCCTTGCTAAAAAATCCTATGGCTCTAGAAGGACCAAGAAAAAGTTATATCTGCTTCCCCTTTGCATTGCCAACAATTAGGTGACACTAGAGAAGCAGAAGGTGGAGAAGGAACTTACAAATCTATTGGCGGACCTAGGCTTAGTCCTCATTTGTGACACATGGGACTATAATCCAACAAGGAACTTCACTTTGAAACATGATATTCGAGAGTATTTGGAGTCCAAGAGGAATCTGACTCAAGAAATGGTAGAAGTATACATTAACTTGTCCCACATACCAATCAGATGATTGAAATGGCTAAGTTTATATACACTATAGGGGGATTATCAAAGGAATCTCTTGATAAATAAATCCCTCAACAATAAAATGAAGCCCCAAGGATGGTCTGAAAGAAAGAAGATATATTTCTAGAGGTTCTGACAAGAGATGAGATTCCTAAATAAGTTGCTTAGAGAGTTTCAACCACATGATGAAAAGTTCAAGGAAATTTATGACTGATAGGCCGACATAGAAAATAGCAATCCAGAGACCAGTCATGAGGTTGAAGAGGAGTGACTTCTATGTCATACTTCCCAACCCCAGGAGTCTGACAAAAGAAGAAGCTCAAAGAAAAAGGACTCACAAGCCATGTCCTCTGCCAATGTCTAAAGAAAGGGAAAAAGAGTCCAACAGTCCCCAAGAAAATTCATTGTGGTTGATGAGGGCCAAGCTTCAACATGATTATTCGCTAAAGGATCAAAACGTGTCAGTTCAGGTCACATAAAGAGAAGGTGATTTCAAGATCTAGGTGCACCTAAGGAAATAGTTAGGGGAGAAGAATCAAAGTATGTTCTGTAAAATGTTTTGACCACCGTGGTCCAGGTAAGTCTCACTCCCCCTCTTCTTCCTGCCACTACATCTTTGGTTACTCCTTTTCCCCCATTTGTTGAAGAGAATCCTCCATCCAAGGACCCTAAACTTTTGGTCCTTAATGAACCCCTTGCTATTTTAATACACCCTATGATGTACCCTTGTGTGTTGAGCGAGCAACATCTTCTTTGACCATTAGTGATTCTGTAATCACCCTATCTAGGGAAACTATTGAAAAGGTTGAATCATCCATATTTCCCATTACCCCAGGTTTGTCCTCATCTAGGAGAAAATCTCCCATTCCACCCATTTCCCTCTTTACTCAAATTGGTTTTTCCCCAGGCCAATCTCAATTTAGAATCCCATCATTTTCCATGATTATGCTCCCATTTGCCTCCCTACATGCTCATACATTTGAAGTCTCTCCTTTTGTTACTCTTTTTAGTCTTCCTCTTGGTGCTTCCATTGTAGCACAAAGCATTGATACCCTGCAGACTCTTCAAGAGAATTTTGAGGCAACTAAGTGGGACCAACAAGCCAGGAAGCAGAAACAATTGTTAAAGAACACTAAATTGCTGACCACCAAGAAGATTGAAACTTGCTTTAATGAAGAGCAAAAATCTCCATGGATTACTACCATGAAGCTTCTCATATCTCAACCCAAAGGATAAATGCAGCTGGAGGACTACGACATCAGGTCCATGGGTCTAGATTTGAATGAAATTCGCCCATGTGACAAGGTGGACCTAGCTAAGACCACCCAGAAAGTAGTCTATTTGGATTATGAGAGGTTGGACCAAAAATTGAAGAAGCACGAGGCATAATTGATGAATGTACAGGAAACAGTGAATAGGTCATAGATAGAAATCAAAGCTGGAGATGTTGAAATGGCCCACATAAGGAAAATATAGGACCAATAGGAGAAAGTGACAAGATTGGTCATAGAGGCCCAAGGTGAGCAAGTTCATCTATATGATGAGAGTGAGAGGTTGAGAGTTGAGCTTGTTGTTGAGAACCAATCAAACACAGAGCACCAACATGCTCAGGAAAGCATAAAGAAAGAGTTGGATGATGTTTGATCTTAGGCTTCTGACAATTTACAAAATTCCCAAGAAAAATTAGAAAAGTTAAGATATGACAAGCAAGAATTTGAATCTACTTTGCAAGCTCATGATCAGTAGATAAAAAAATTAGGCTTCGAGTTGGAAAATGTCCTCAAGGAGACAAATCAAATGGAGGATAATGCAAGAGCAAATGAGACTAAATTACATCAAGAGCTAATGGTTGCACAAAGATATACAACCCTTCCTATGTTGAAAAGGCTGATATCCACATATTGGGAGTGAATCGTAGTTGCCCTCACCATCCTCAAACTAGCTCTATAGTTTGTGAAGGATGCTCGGGAATTAAATGAAATGGTTAGCCCGATAGACGACTAGATTTTGTATGAGTATGCTCCTTGAGTAGAAGAGTCGTAGAGTTTGATCTCCAAGTTATGTGTGGCCATTGATGAGGCTCTAAGAAGTGCGAGAATTCTATATCAAAGGGTCACCTTCAGCAAAGCAAGTGAATTCACCCACTGTCACAAGATCGTAGCAAAGAGAAAGAAACATCAGGCAGTGCTGAACAAGAGGGTCAACGAAATCAAAAAATATTTTGGTGTCTTGAATAGCTTCATGTTTCCTCCCTTCCTTTCACCAAATGGAGATGTGCTATTAGTTGAGTAGATTATAGAGGAAATAAAACATAAGGTCTAGAATTCTACATAACTCCTAGGTTCAAAAACAAATTCAACCGTCGATGATGTCGACCGTGACATCCTTCCGCTTTCTCGTCTCTATTATCACTTGGGAGAATTTTTAGCAAGATGGGGACTTATTTCCTTCAAAGAAGACTTCAAGCTAGATCAAGTGTACAAGGTTATCTGTGACCTTGTCCGATCGAATGATGTGGATTGGGAGATGTAGCATTCTACTTTCCTCAAACTCCATGAATTTCAAGAGGTCTAGATTTGTGCCTCCACAAGTGAAGGCCCCCTGTGAGTCGCCAGAACTATGAATAAAATTTTGTGTTAGTATTTTGATTTTTGGCTTTATACTTTTTGGCTTCGGGAGGATCCACACACAAAGAAAAATTGGTTCCGAAAGGCACAAAATGCACCGCATGGTGTCTATGCGGGTTTTTTTCATCGCTTTCCTTTTAGGAGAAAGTTGGGCTACATGTTAGTTCGGCGAAAAAAAATTCAAGAATGATTTTCACCAATCTATGAATACTCACCCACTCGACATGTCATCTTTTCACTGCAAAGAAGTTTTGCTTTAAGGAGCTTTATCTTTGGAGTCTATTGGAGTGTTCTTTTCTTGGGTTTTTAGGAGGAGGATTTGAGTCAGTGTCGCCAAGCCACATGATTGGTCAACAAGAATTTTGTCAAGATTTTTTCTAGGATTCGAGCATTTATAGAGGGAAATCTTGCTAAATATATGAGGGATATTAATGTAACACTTGAGAGTTGGTGAGCGAAGATTGTTGCGACCTAATTAAAGATCTATGATCGGATTGTGAGCTATCAGGTGTAGACATTTGGCAATAATTACTTCTAGGTAGAGGTGACATTTCTCTCTCCTTTCGGCTATAAATTTAAGGCAGCAACAAAATAAAAGGGTTCCTAAAGTTTTCCCTTTTGGAAAGTAACTCTTTAGTTTTCCTTAGTTATAGGAAGTATTTTCATTAAAGTTTTTAAAACACTACTTCACTCTGGATGTTATATCTATTTTAACTCAAACTATTTTCAGAATGGAATCCGACCTCTATTTTAACGTTCACTTGAAATTTAAGTAGAAATTTTTTGGGATAAATATTTGAAATTATGCATGATATGGCCTATGTCAATGTTTCCTTCTTTATATCTTCATTCAAAATAGAACACTTACTCTAGCTTAATTTTAATAGTTTGATTATTTGATTTAAATGTTGTAAGCTTATATGATAAAGTGATAGCTTGTAGAAATTGGATTATGTCATTGGACTTCTTTGTTTATCTTAAAGGTTATTGTTTCTTCGTGTCATGTTGTATTAAGAGGAAGGGTTTATGTATCTTTTTGAATGTTTTCTTTTAACTCCTGGAACCTTTATGCTTGATTGGACCTTAACGAACACTTCTTGCGGGTAGATTTGAACGACTACACTGTGCTTGTATCTAGCCTCTGCTAATTCGTTCTCTTCCCAAAAATAAAGGGTTTTGGCATTCTATGTCTATTATATCATTCATAGAAGAGAATGTGGGTTTTGAAAAGTGATAAAAGTGTTGGTGCATCACCAATTTTCATGTTTTATGTTTTCATTTCTTTCTAAATTTTTCCCAAACTTAGAGAAGAGTCGACTTTCTATAAAAATCCTAGAGGTATTTAGTGAGGAGAAAATTGGTCCCCCACTCACTGAATTTCCCATAAGGTTGTCAGAGTGGTGCAAGCTTTGATGATCAACACCTATCAAAGGATAAAATTATTGAAATGAAAGTATAATATACAGTATCACATGTAACGTAGGCTAACCCTAATCTACATGCAAAGAAACAAGCTCACAGAAGGGGGTAGGGAACCTGGCCGCCCAACCATGGTTGAGCTAGGAACCAAGCGTGGCATACAGACCAGGTGGTGGACGATTTAAAAGACAACCTCAAAGGATGCTAACTCATGGAATGCAATGACTGTAGGAGGCATGTAAATTGGATTCGTTAAAAATTCTTTAGAAACTTTCAAGCAAATGTAATCATCTGGCATAAATACAGATTACAAAACTTCACCAGTATCCTCCTTACTTGTAATAAGAAGGGGAAATAACTATTTAAAGAATGCCTCAAAGAGGCATCATCTCAATGAAGTGATGGAAGCGATGTTTGCAGGATATGTGCAAAATGGATTTGATGAAAAGGGTTATGAAGCTTTCAAGAAAATCTAATTGGGAGGTGCGCTATAAGATATAAAATCCATCTCATGGTGTAGACTGATAGTAGGTGATACACCATTGATAATTGTTGAAATGGCTTAAGAAATTTCAAGAAATGCAATAGTCAGGTACAAACAACCACCGAGTATAAGGGGCACAAGAACTTGAAGGTGTGATGGATCAATTTTCTCATCACGGAAACAATCATGGAACTATACAATCTTGAATGAAGGCTACTAAGGGTATTGGATCTGAAAATTTTACACCTATTCTTGGGTGCTTCCTATTTACTAACATTTTCAAATTGACTTATCAAAACTTGTTTAAAACTGGTGTACATAGAAGTAAATAAATTCTTCAAGGTCATTTGAGAAATCATTTTCAAGATCATCAGAAGTAAATTCATGAAGATAAAATTTTCACTCCACATTTGTTTCATTCATAGGAAGGATAGACAATCAACCATTTACTTTCAGAAAGCAAAGAGAAAAATCAACTAAATTAATCATACACACGGGCAAGCATTTGTAAATGAGAGATCAAAACCCCACCTGGATTCAACACTTGGCAAGAGGGAAATTTATGTTGAGCCCAAACTTCACTACAATTTTAACTTCCCGATTCCTCAATCCAAATTACCCAAAACTCCAATCTCCCCACATAATCAACAATGGATGAAAATTTTAGCAAAAAAATTTCTTTCTCCCTTCATTTTCCCAAAACCAAAACCAAAATATTTAGAGGAATACAATATCAGTTGTACGGGAATTTCCAACTATCCCAACCCATTTTCATTAGCTTTTATTTAATAAATTAACCTTCCCAACACCATAATTAATTTTAAATTGATTAAAGAATTTCATTTATAAATTATAACTTGGGTAAACCCAATTTTTCCAAAAACGGTAAAACCATTTACCGATAGACTATAATTATTTATATACTCCAACCTTATAGTATTTATTTATTTATTTATTTATCATATTATTATTATTGTTTATTAATTATAACATCTTACTATAAATTTATTTTATTACTAACTATGATTATTTAATTATATATATTTATATATTTATTTATCAAGGTATTCCTTTTACTTATCAATTTATTTTAATGCATAAGATAACCAAGGCATGTTATCGAAAAATTCTAATCAATTAAACCAAATGCCGAAACAATTACTTGACAACTACCTAAGGTCAAAATAAAAAATTCAGGCAACATTGACTGACCACTGACAATACTGACGAGGTATCAACTGGGTACTCATCCTCTTTAAAGATGATGGCTAGGGTAGGGGACCAAGTGCTAGCTTCGATCAACTGATCCATTGGGTTTCAAGGAATGCTTAGACCTAGTATTTCAGGTGGAGACATAGCCTAGTGCCTATTGACTCAAGCATATGAGTTAGAGCACATATTTATAATAGCCGAAGCACTAGGAAAGGAACTCTAGCAACCATAACTCACTCCCGTATGTTCCCCATACGTCCAATGGTATGATTTCGCCCTTCCCACCTATCTTAACAACATACTACTGCCTCACCTAACTATCCAAATAAATCTCTACATAATAATAATAACATAACAATATGCATCGTAATCACAAAAGTACTAACAGAAGCTCACGTTCCATTTTCAACCAAAACACTTGAACACAAGTTAGTACCTCTTCATCATAATAAATGTAATCATAATCAAAATAATAATATCATGTCATCATGCTAACAATATGTAAGAATCATGTGAAAATCCTAAAGATAACCAAAGCACTTCCAAAGCACAAATTTTCCCATAGCTTGCATCCTTCATCTTCAAGTTCCTTAGCCAGACTACCTGCACATCCAAAGTGAGAATGGAGGGGCACTACACAAAGCCATCCTTGTAGCTCTGCCTATCATTTTCAAAGCCAGGGAAAACATTAGAACAAAAAGAGCATAACATTAGGGTTATGTTAGGTCAAAAAGTCCCCTCATTTATCCACCATAGATTTCTTTTAATCGAATGACGGGTAAAATATTGCAATTTGGGTGCTAGACTTGGCTAGCTCCATCTAAGTCCAACATTATATTTATTTTATTCCTTTCTTGATTCCTCAGCTTGTCTAAAATATATATTAAATATGTTTTTAAACTTAACAATGATTTTAGCAAGAATATCTAATACTCGCCTCAAGCCTCAGTCATGTGATTAATTCAATAATTGTAATTATGATCTGGGAATATTAGAATTTCTCTATTATTAGCATTAGTATTAATATAAATACCATTATTTACATTAGAGTTAAAATTAATTAAATGTGAAGTTAATGTGATGAAAATTACTATTGTTAATATAAATAAGGTCATGCTAAATAAATGGCGTTAAAGTGAAATATGGAGCCATTGTGATGAAAATTTAATTTAATTTTGATATCAATAATATACTTATCATTGGTACATGAAAAATAAAGTAATCATGTTAATATTTATATAAGAAAATCTTGTTATCAATAATATTAGTGATGCTAATAGTTAAGAGGAGTTTTGAAGCCCATAGTTAATAATACCAAATTTAATTAGATTATGGATAATATTTTAAATGCATAATAATAATAATAGTGAGTTTAATATTTAAATAAGGTGGTTATTTTGGTCAATGAAAAATAAAATTCATAATGTGAATATGAGATATTCTATTAATGGTGTTTTTTTTTTCAATAAAAGTGTCTAAGCCACTAAAATTTTATTTATTTACAAAGCAAATTACAATAGCAAGTTTAAACTCGATCTTGTCTGCAGGAGAGCCCTGATTTAGTACAAATATACATCACATACTATGAATCCCAACTAGTAATGGTATACGCAAAAAAGGAAAAGATTTACCACCCACCAATCCCCAGTCTAGCTCATGCTAGACAAGTATGCTAAGCTCATGACCAAAAAATGAGCAAATTCATACTTTCTAGGAGTCTTCTTCCATACAAGAAGAACTAGCCTCATAATGAGAAGGAGGTAATGGATTATACATATTGGAAGCCTTTTATTTCTTATTGATATAAGCTAGAACTTGATAAAAAAAAAATTGATCTTACTACAATGTCAAACAAGAAGTGAAGTGACAGGAAAACATCTACTCCTGTTGCAAGGATTTCTGGAGAAATTTTTTCATGAAATTCATTGCAATCTAGAACAGTCCTTGCAAAGTCATCACAAGTAATTCTAGACTTGAGAATCTACAACAATTCTCCACAAAAACCATTAGACATTAATTCATTATGAGAAATAAAACCCCCAATAGGAAAAAGACCTGCATCAAAATGGTAATTATCCAGAGCTTGACGAAGTTCAAAAATAGAAAGTAAATTTGGTTGAACAAATTTTGCATCAAGAACCATAACCAATTCAACATCCAGAAGAATTTCCATGCAGATATTAATAAAATGAGAAAGAACTTCATGAAAGGTGGCTCTACTGTTATTTTGAAGCCAATGGTAGCTCACCACCCTTTTGCAAGCCAGTTAAGAATCTGCATCATCCAAACAAAATATTTTACCCAGTTTTTCATGGTTGCCGTAGGGATGAGGATCACTGTATTCCTTCCCTTTCAAATGTATTGAAATTATATACCAATCACTACCTAGAGAAATTGGCATAGTATCGATGAGACACTAGCGAAGAGAGACATAAAGAACCCACTTAAAATGGATTCCAATTCAGCCATTTATATCGAAAGGAGAAGAAAACAACAGTCGACTCTCATAAGGAATGTTTCCCAACTCACATTTCAAAAGACATCATTTAAATCAACCAACTAAAATAATGATTGCAAGGTAAGGCACAGTTGGCCTCTGATTTAATTTGCCAAGTGAAATCCATGCAAATGATTCGCACGCTTAAGAATGATAGCGAAGGATCTCTAAAGAGTAAACCTGATTTTAAATCATTTTGTGGAGAGATATCCATTCTCCACATGCTTAGGAGGCAGGCAATAAAAAACTCGTAGCTTATGGATATCCACACCTGAGTTGTAATGCCCCGCCACGCAGCCCTAGAGGAAGTTGCAACAACTACTTAAACAGGCTATTTTTTTTTTTGTTTAAGTATAATTATTAAGAAAGTTCACTAACTAATGCCAACAACCTCTAAGGCTATGAGACAAAGGTTATATAAAACCTCAAAACAAACATAATTAAAACCCATGTCAATTATTTAATTAATGAAATAACACATTCATTCCAAGTAAGATAATTTACAACAAGCATAATAAATAACTTTCAAATGCATTAATCCATTCATTAAACAATAAGGTTACAACACTCATTCCTCGAATGAGGAAAGTCCAATAAATAGGGTTACAATTACAAATTCCACCTTGATAACAAAGAGGGGTAATAAGTACAAGAATAATTGAAATGAAAACAAGCAAGAACTGCAACTGAAACCACGAGCTCTCCAACTGGAAGTCTCGTCCATAGGTACAAGGAGAAAAAAAAAAACCAATGGAGAAAGGTGCACATTCCACTCAACCAAGTGGAACCCAAAGGTCCACCCCCCATGCTAGGAGATAGTAACAAGAATTTCTATCCAAGGACGTCTACCTCTAGACATAGGCTAACATAACCATACTGAAATAAATACAATGACATCACTAACACAAGGTTACAATGCTTCCAGAAATTACATAATCAATTGCATCACTGATGCGAACATACTGTCGACCTAGGAGAAGTGTCATCACAATGTTACATGGGTTATCCTAGTGAGTCTTCCTAGGCCCCGGCCCCCATCTCGGGTTATCCTGGCAACCTCTAATGACTTCCGGCCCCTCATGTAAACCAATGCGAAATCAGTTATCTTTCATAGAGACAAGATAACGATCTTGCCATTCTAGGCCTTCTCATCTCAACCCAAGTCCTTACAAGCCCTTGTGTTCATGAGCGAGGCATAATTATCTTATTAAGTATTTGATACTACATGATACTATAATTAGTTAATTAAGTTATCAATGGATTAACTAACTTAAAACAATTTACCTTGGCACCACTTCGTGTGTCGGCCCTCGTAACAAGCCACTCCTCTAAGACGACACGTGGAACAACTCCACAACCCAAGGGTACACAAGTGTGACATAAAGGTACCACATCTCTAACCAAGACATATAGTCCACACACTCTTGTTCGTGATAACCGGGAAACAAACTAGTTAAACGCACTACCCAAGGCGATCTTAAGGTTGACTACACAGTACGACAACCCACAGCTTGAAAATCCAACTAGAAGACTTGCTAAACATTAAAACCCGCATTTCCTGAATGACCATACTAATAGCTCAAAACAAGGGAAGAATCAAATCTACTTTGGGTTCACTAAACCCATTTCCTCACTAGCATTCAGTAATCAATGCGTTAAATGTACTGGTTTAAAATATGCCATTTAAAAATCATTTTATTTTCACATAGCATTTAAATACATGAAACATTAATCCGCAACTCAATAATTCAGACAAAAGCATAATCCCATTTTTCTAAAATAAAATATTTATTCCATAATCAATAAAACTCATTTTCTTAAAAAAAACAATATTCCCCTCTAAACAATATAATAATAAAATGAGGAGCTCATTTTCATAATATTAATATTGACCATTAACCTTAATATTATTATTTAATTCTCACATAATAATATTTAAATCCTAACATTAAACTATTTAAAGCATTTTAATATTATATTAAATCATAATATTAAAATCATTTAATATTATCATAAATCATAACATTAACATGTAATATTATGTTATGATAATAAAATATTATAATAATATAATATTTAAAATATTATAAAAATTATAATATTTAATTATAATAAAATATTATACTATATATTTTTTTAAAATTTTAAGAAGACCAAAGGCATGCCTCGGTTTGTGTGCCAACCCTAGGGTTGGGTTGCACGACCTCGGGACCCATGCTAAGGTTGCTGGGAGGAGAAGTTCGGTGCCGGCCACAGTTTTACTAGGCGGTGGCGGCGGATGTTTGGCTGTCGCGACCATAGGAGGTGGCGCCACCGGAAGGAGGGGGAGGGAGTTGGACGGCAGGCGGGCGTTGGTGTGGGCGGTGGAGCTGGCCACCAACCGTGGTGGCGTGGGCTGCGCAGAGCGCAATCGACCACCACTGTTGGTGGTTACGTGCTGCGCGATCCACCCAAGCTGCGGATGAGGGTTGCGCTCGGTGCGCTCCCCCACTCCACTTCCCAAGGGAGCAGCGGTGGGGTGAGCCCCAAAACCCCCTACAAATTTTTCAAAATAATTTTTTTTTTGTACAAAAAAAACGTGACTGGTTTTTTTTAATTTTAATTTTTAATTTTTTCTTTTTTTAAAAGAAAACTAGAACCTTTAAAAGGGAAAAACACAGGCTTAGAACATGGATAAAATTCTGGCAAAATTTTATTTTTATAAAATTTTGCTAGCATAACCTTATATGGGGAAATATAAAAAATGTATGTATACTTATAACCAAGTATATGAACATATATTTTTAAAGAAACATATAGAAGCCTACACATAAACTCCATTCAAACAAGATTGAAACTCTAAAATTTGAACAGCAAATTGAGAGCAAACAGAATGAAGGTAGCAATTGCAACAAGAATTTTTGTTTCCAACTTGAACAAACTTAATCAAACTTTGAAAAGCACCATAACAAACAGATTTGTTTTGCACACAAACAAAGATTGCAATTAGTTTTCTATCCACACAAAAACCATTGAATTCAAAAAAAATCAATTAAAACAAGATGAAAACCTAATTCTTTTGAAGTATGTTGAAGATCTTGATGGTGCTATGAAACCCTCTTAAGCTCCATAAATTCTTTGAGCTTTTTCTCCAAACCCACAAAATTTAGCAATCCTTCCCCTTCTCTTCTCAATTTTTCTCCAAAAACTCCATTGTTTGATTTGTGAAGAAATTCAAAAGATATGCAAAATTCTTCCCAAAAATCCTACAACTGCCCTCATAAATTCCAAAAAACAAAATAGGAAATATCTTTTTTTTTTGAATTTTCAAAATTTCAAATTTCTAAATTGACTTTTAATTCATTTTCCTAATTTCCAATTCCAACTTAAATATGCCTGCATTTCCAAAATGAATAATGTAATTCATTTCAACATAAATAACTTAATCAATTAATAAAATAAATCTACCATAAGATTAAATTATTTATTAATTAAATTAAATTATTCAATAATTTAATCACATTTCCAACATTATTCTAACTTCCAAAATAAACTGAAACCAAGCAAATTGAACAAAATAGAACCACTGGACCATACTAGGACTGACGACACACTACGACCAGGGTGACGACTCGGCATGAAAATCCTAGCTACTATCTCCCAATCAAATATCGTTGGGCAATGGACACACTCGAACTTGTGAAACCAGGTGGAGTCGATGTCATGTACCTATCAACCCGCAAACAAAGAATATATCCACATGCAATAATATGTCATAAGGCACACTATGAAGAGGAAATCATGAAATCACAGGGCACTTGCAAGTGAGTGATGCGATACCATCCTCTTCACCAATACAATAGTACTAATTGACGCATCTAACATAGCAACATAATCGAAAGCATGAAACATCATAAATTTAAATATCCACATATGCTAACTCCAAACATGCCATAATAATCACATCAGAATATAGTATCATCACATCATGATACATCACGATAAAACAATGATCAACTGTAACCAAGTACATAGTCAAAGTATAACACAATACTAAAGCATAAAAGAGGAAACAACATAGTTCACACAATAGAGCAAAACAGAGGGGTATTACATGAGCTAAGGAAAAGCAGTACTGCTTATTATGAAATAATTGAAAAGCAAGTTTCAAACTATTAAACCAAGTAATTGTGCTAGTTCAGAAGTGTCAGGACCATAAACTATGATGATTGAAAAGAAATACTACAAACTTTGATTGCTAATGATTGTTAATAATCAAGTTGAACCGTCAATTCAATACTATAGAATGATAAGTCGAGATGAGTTTGAACCCTACGAACTATCTTTTCCTTCATTAGTAATGTCTGATCAAGAATGATTTAAAATCCCTATTGATGTTAACTTTGTTAACTCTGTTATGGCCGGAAGATTAGTTTCACAAAATTCTACATAAGACCATTGATTATCAATTGCTTTGTTGGCAAGGAAGTCAGCCACATAGTTTGCTTCTGTATAGCAATGATAAATTTTGTAGTTGGAAAAAAAGGATAATTGTAAAAGAACCTTTTCTAGTAGATACTGGAGCTGCCATACTTTAATATGTTATTATTTGTCTAATTGAAGGTAATAAAAATATATATATTTAAGAGAAAATTTAGAATTGATAATGATGATAATAATACTAAGTAAACAATTAGTGGTAATGTTAAAAGTATTATTGGTAATATTATCATTGATGTTATAGGTAATGACAAGATATATATATAAATATTATGGGTCACATTAATATCATGCATGTATTATTATTGTTTTGGATGCAACTCTAAGTAAGTAAAATAAAATAATCATTAACGTATATGTATTGAAATTTATGCAATTAATGTAGATTACATGAGCAACTTGCTTGATAATTTCATGCATATAACAATGACGATAATATTATGAGTTTTATATTAATATTTAAATAAATATTAATTTTAATATTAAAACGAGTTAATAATAGGTATTAATGTTGAGATTATTGTGGGGTTAATATTAAAAATTAATTTAGGTACTAATCTTAATATTAACATTGCATAATAAATAAATAATGTTAATTTGATGTCAAAGAGAAAATAAATAAATTCATTTGATCTTTAAAATTTTAACCATGTGGGTTACAATAGGTGTAATTTAAGGATTTACTCAGAATAAATTCACCCAATTAACTTTGCAGTAAATATTTTAACCATGTGGGTTAAAATAGGTGTAATTTTAAAGGATTTACTCAGAATCAATTCTCTTTTATCTCATTAATATAAAAAAATCAATGTTAGATTTACATCCAATATTAAGATTGGTATCATGAAACATTTAGATTTGAGTAAAATAATAGTACTAATATAAAATGAAATAATATTGATAATAGTAGTGGTAAAATTAGAAAATTATTAATATAAAAGGATAGTGTTGTATTGGATACAATTAATGATAACATTATTTTAGTAATAATATTTTATAAATAAATAGCATTATTGTTAGTTGATTAAGTGGCAATAAAATTACTATTGTAATTCACGAGTAAATATTTTTGTTATTACTTGGGTTAAATAAAATCAATGTTATTAATGCTAAATTAAGGTTTGAAAATATTAGTATTATGATGGCTAAATAGTAATCCTACTATTGGCTTATCGTTTTAATAACAAGAGTAATATCTACAATATATTGAATATATATTATTATTACGATTATTGAAATATTATTAAATGATGATATGATCCTTGGAGAGACATTTTAGTACATAAATTTATATTGTCAACTTTCAAACCAAAAATTGAGTAATTAAGGCTACCTAAAAATCCTAGAGTACTAGGGTTAACCTCCCCACTTGGGGCGTGCATGATGGACTCCGCACACCAAATCGCTCTCGCTTCCCTCACCCCACTCTTGGGCAACATTTCCATGACGACGTTGCACAAGCAACTCATTGGATGCATATAGTTCACATGCCATATTTAGGCATTACTAATAATCATTAACAATTTGAATGTAGTTTTTTTTTAATAGTTGGTTGTGTTGTATCCAAGGTGTCAATTTTTGGGCATGATAGAGTTAAAAATTTCCATAGCTCATACATTATTTCCTAAATGCTAAAAAATTCAGAAAATGGGTGCCCAATATTGAGTTGTCTGATTTTTGCTTTTCTGGGGTCTTAATGAATGGAGTGGGAGTCCGAGTTGTCAACCAATTTTGGAAATTTCATGGAAGTGGGTTCAAAGATGCATTTTAAAATTTTAATATATTCATTTAATTTATTTTATGATGATTTTTACCAGGTTGGGTTATAGAGAATGAGGATTTACAAGAGAGCTAAGGTTGAATGCAATATTTAAGTCTTAGCTTGTCAAATTCACAGGTTGCTTTTCTAGATTTTTGGAGAAGCCTCTCTTGGGGTGTATAAATTTATTCTCGGGAAGATTGGAGTCATGTTTGTACATGTTTTTTAGTGTGTTTCATTAGAAATAATTCCTTGAATCTATTGTTGAAGTTATTAAAATTTACAAATAGAAGAGAGAAAATTTGCCAGTCTATTTCACAGTGTAGGTGAAGGTTGAGAGCTCCAAATAAGGTGAAATTTTAGATTGTTGAAGGAAGTTTGGTATTGAAGCACATATGGTGTTATATCAAATTTATAGAGGTTTATTTTAAATTTAATAGGTTTGTGCACTTTAATAAACACATTTATTGCAGATTTTATGAGAAAATATTGTATTTTTCCCATTTTAAGAAACACATATGGAGTTGTTTCTTATGTATTTCATTGCATGTCTAATTTGATCTTATTTATGGTTTCTTGATCATATTACACCATCTAGGTCATGTTTGGATCATTTTATTTAAGTTTCTATTTGTTGTTGCAATAACATAGTGTGGTATGCAAATAACGAATTTTAGGGGTTTTGAATATATTTCCTTTGAAATATGATTTTAATTTTCAATTTGGTTGAAGGGAGAATATATATTAATTTTAGAATGTGTTTATGAATTCTTTTGAGTGTGTTTTCCCTCTTACATCATAGTCCAATGAAGTTGGACTCATTATTCAAAGGTATGTTGCATCATGAGATCTTGGAAGAAACAACTTATTTGTATGTGTAGACATGTAAAATTGACTTAACACTTATCACACATCCTAAATGACATTTTCTCATCATCGACATCATTATCACTTAATATCACCGCATTTCACATTAATTGCATCAAAAACCCTAATTTCCTCTATTAATTGAATAATATTACATTATTTAATTAATTCACTTTTCATCATTTTGAACTATTTAAATAAATTTCAATTACTTAATATAGTCCTAATCTAAATTTATTCCTCCTAATTAATTAAATAACATCAAATATTTAATTATGTCACAAATTCACTTTATTCCCCTAAATCAATTGAATTATTAAAATATAATAGTTTAACTGTCACTTTCCCCTAAATTTGAATAATTGAATTTAGTTATTCAAAACATCAGCAAAGATCAAATAAAACAAATACAACTTTGTTTACAAAAGTAAAACATGATTTGCACATTCAACTCAAAATATTAATTAATTAAATCAATTGATTAATTATCCTCGCCCACTTTCATGATTGTTCAAATTACGAACCACCAATTTCTTGATTTGATTGACTAACTAATCCATCTATTTCCTAATAGATCAATCTATTCTTTAATTCCATAGATTATTCAATCTATTTCCTCAATCTCACTGAACACTCAAAAATGATTTCTTCAATCACACTGATTACATAATCAATTTGCACTAATTATTCCCATATATTTTCTCTCAAGATTTTTCAATCATTGATCAAGATATTCTACTACACGATCTCGAGAATTCATTTCAAAACAAAAATTCTATATAACAACCATCTTTCTTCTCAAAAATGATCAAAGAATCAACCTATTTTATACAATGAAGTAATGCCAAGATCTTAATCAATATTTTGACAAAGCTTTACACATATCTTCAATCAACACATACACGTTCTTCAAGATTTTGCATGCATAATGGAGGCTTCGTATTGATACGAACAACACAACATCTTCACAAACACACTTCGACACGAGATGGTAACATTACTCTTTTGTGAATTCATTTATTCTTTTCTCTTTTGATTTCATTCCTTGAATTCATTAATTGTGTAGTTTCATTTCGTGAGTAATGGGAATGAATCCTCCTTTTGTTTGTTTATATTAGTTTTTGATCCCTCAATTTGATTGCATAGCATGATCTCAATTTCCCCCTTATACATTCTGACATGCCTGGTGGGACCATGGTCCTTAGCACTAATTGTTTTGTGAGAAAATTTTGAAGTTACAAGTTTCAAAAGTGCACTGGAAAAAATTTCATGCACATGCTACAAGAAATTTTCGCACTAGATTTCATGTTCTAGCTGCATCTGACCCTTTTTTTTTTTTTTTCTCTTTTGACATTTTTTGCACAGTTGCAAAATAAAAGAGGTGCACTTTTCTTTTTGTGCCATTTCTGCTTAAAACACAAAGGCTTAACTTGATTTCTAACATTAGCGTTTGCTTGGTTTGGAATTTTTTTAAATGGTGATAACATCATTTGTGCAGCTCTTATAGGATATGGAACAAGTTACTTGAAGAAAACACTAACATGTTTTTTACAGGGAAGGCGAATGGTCAAAGTTTCAAAACTTAGAAAAATGCTTTCATTTAGTGCTCTAAAAAGAAATTTAATAGCTTAGCAAATATTTTCAATTGGTGGTATAAAAAGAACCCCACAAACGAATGCTTTCAATTAGTTCTCTAAAAATAACTTTTCAAAGTTTCCTAGCTTAGAAAATGTTTTCAATTGGCGCAATAAAAAGAACCCCACAAACAAATGCTTTCAATTGGTGCTCTAAAAAGATTTTCTTTCAAAATATTTCTAGAACAAGCAATTCCTTTTTGGTGCTCTAAAAAATGTTTGATTTTTGTTGACCAATGCTTTCATTTTGTTGACGCGCACGATTTTATTTTGTTAACCATTAAGACAAGTCTTTAGATTACACTTTGGTTGGTGCTTAAAAATGAACAAATTAAAATCTTGTCTTGCACATTGCTAGCTTTTTCTCTAAAATCCAAAATATTTCATTTTGTTGCATAAAAAAAATGCTATCTTGTACACACTTTTATTTTATTCATTTTTATTTTTCTTTATTTATTTTTATTTTCTTTTTTATTTTTATTTTACTTTGAGGATTATAAAGAAAATTTGTGATGAAGTGTATACCATGTATTTAGTGTTTGGAAAACTAGGTGTCTATCCTCTCCCCTCATGCCTTTTGGTGATCTTGGGTAACGAAACAAAGCTTGATTTTGGCACATTGTTTTCATTTCAAAGCAACCTTTAGATGGAATACCTCCCAAATTTTGAGAGGGAATGACCCAAGTGGTACTTTGTTTTGGTCCACTATATAAATATTTGTGGGTGTGAGGAAAGTTCTCACCCACTTGGTGTGGATGTTATATATTGAGGAAAGTCTCCCCTAGTATCTGTGTGATACGTAAAAACCTGCAAGGGTTGGGAGGCCTCTTAATTGAGTGAATTGCCACATGTATAGACACCAATTTATCCCAAAACATGACTAAGAACCAATGTTGTAGAAGCCACCCCTTTTCAGCCAAAAATATTCTTTGAAGTGGTGCATCAAAACTTTTATTTCGAGAACTTAATTACCATGTCTGACTTATTGTTGAGCTTAAAAAACTCTCCATTCATTGCATGTAAAATCATCCCTTCGGGGCATGAGGTAAGCCCACTTGGAAGGAAGTGTCTATCCCTAAGGTGCAAATTATCTTCACAAAATTGTCAAACCTTTTGGTTACTTCGAAACATAAAAAAATGTACTTGAATTAAAAATGAACACCTAAAAAAAAACACTAAACATGATGTTCGAACTTCAAACCCTGTTGACTTAGTGTGAATATTTTTGAAAGAGCCCTATATTTGCACTCCTTAAGGATATCTTAAAAAATATCCCTAAAGGTTTCTAGATATTTAGGCTTACCTTTCAATGTTGCATTAAGGAAAAAGTAAACATTGGAAACTATAACTTTAGTATTTCTACCTCCATGAACTTTGAGCTTTTGTGGAGGGAAACATGCTTAAGTTGTAGAAATTTAGGTCACATAAGTTTTAATTGTTGTGTTTCATGATATCACTTGCCAAATCTTGAAATAGATCAAACAAAATCATCCAAAACTGTAAAACACATTCAAGTTGTTGCCAAATACTGAAACTGAAAAATAGTCTACATAGAGGCCTCTTTTGCTTCTATTTTTTCTGCACTTGACATAAAACTGGTTGCAATCAACCTAAAAATATTGCTTTTACTCTCTGTCACATGAAAATTATTGGTAAAACTTACCGCACTTGACAATCTAAGCGTACTTGATTAAAAACTACTCACACTTGATTTTTTTGTGTCACAATTTACAAAAAATTCCAACTGCAATTGAATGAAAACTATCCATATTCGCCTAAACAGACCACTTTCACCTATGAAAATCACCAATTTTGAAAAAACACACACAAAGGCCTCTTTTAAGAAAAGAACACAATTTCTTCCATATTTTTGTTGCACTTGACAAAAACTTGGTCACAGTTGACAAAATTTGTCTCTTTTTCTCAAAACTTTCCACTTTTTCTCAAAACTCATGGCTTTTGCTATGTTCTAGTGAAAATTAGAAAATCAATCCAAAATCTCTTATAGATCCTTTGAAGAATGAAACAATTAGACTCAAAAAATGCATCATAATCAATCCACCATCTATTTACAAAAATCAAAACCCCATCCTACCTTTAGAAATCAAAATCAAAACAAACAAACTTGGATCATTCCTTCACTCACACTTCTAACATATCAACATTTGATTGAACCTTAAGGCTAGTTCAAGTAAATTTCCTGCAACATATCCTCTAGAAGAAGTAAAATAGCGATCCAATCCTTTCAATATTTTGAGTTCCAAAGAATAGCCTCATTCCAAAACATCACCCAAAATTTACGGTCTTGAGAATCACAACAACCATATCAAAAAACCAACATTTTCATCTTTCACCTTATGACCATTTTGTGTCTAATTTCTCCAATTCAACAACCAAACCTTACACCAGTTATCATACAACCAAACTTTGAGGTGATTGAAGTAGAACAAACAGACATAATCAGTACTTTGAGGAGCTTTATATTTGAGAAAAATGAAACACCAAAACAGTGGAGAAACATAGCTAACATCCTAGATAAAGAGGATCAGAGAGAAGATCTTATAGCCAAAAGGCTCATATTACCACCTCTCTTGTGGCAATAGACACCATCCTTCAAAAATAGAAAATCCCAAAAACAAAGCATTAGTTTATTTCATAGTTAGAAATCACCAAACGTTCACAAAATCTTGGCACCTTTTTATGAAAATTACGAGATCAAAACATAGAAAAAACATGGAGGCCAACAAAACTAGCTCTAGCATACCCCCAAAAAAACACCACAAATGATAAAAATGACCCATGGGGATATAAACCTAGTGACCTTACAATAGGGTATTGAGCATCAAAACATCCCAAACATGCAACCATAAACATGTCAATCTATTACCCAAATCCAGTTCCAATCTATACAAACATGGGGACATCTTATGCTACAAATGTCAATGCTATATCAACTATGAATTCCCCTAATGTAAATCTTGTTTCCTAGGTAAATCATATCCTATTGAATTTTTTTTTTTCAATGGATTCATTATCAAGGTAGAGGATTAGGAAAACATGAAAAGAGTATCCTAGAACTAGTGTAGATTATTGACAATCCTAGGCACCAAGGTCTTGGTTATCCAACAATAAAGGAATCTAAACACATCATTGACGCCTCTATAATACTGGGGGCAACTTTATCTAATGCAAACATCAACATAGAAAGCACAAAGAGTGCTTATGATTAAACCGATACCAATGCTACAACTATCCATGTCATGAATCGCCATCCACACATATTTCAACCCTCTAATTGAGACCAAAAACAAAATAAAAAGCTATACCCAAGAACAAAACAAGTCATTGAAGAAAAAGAATCGGTAAATAAAAATGGACAAGAAAATTTCAAATGGATACAAAAGAAAAAGAAAGAAAATTATCCCTATAAAACTCCATTGGTCAAAGAAACTATGAGGAAAATCAAAAAGGGAAGTTCATCCAGCCAAAGTGTCTAACAATGCAAAAGAAAGATTCAAGAACAACCTACAAGTTATATCAAGGCATTGGTCCCAATCGAATCCTCATATCCACCCATCGTTGCTCATCATCCCAAGTTTGGAAAATAAAACATTCCAAAGTGTTGACCAATCCATCTAAATACCATATCCCTCAATGCATTTCACCATCCATGATATCAAACCCTCACATTGACCATGTATTGGTAGACACTCTTTAGCATAAGGATTCTAAGGGAACTTTATCATTATGTGTGCATCAAGGTAAGATTAACTCTGATATCAACAAAGAAGACAAGAATTTCCAAAGGTTACACTCAAGTTCCCATATTTTAGCAGAAAAAATCCTCCAAGAAGAATATCGTTGGCATTTCATGACATCAACAACAATCATATTAGCACCAACAACATCTACATCAGCACCACCAGTTGGCTCAACATGAGAAAAAAATTGTCACCATAATGAAAACCTAGTAAACATGTGTCTTGTGTGACATCAAAATCAATTAAAAAAATCAAGAAAATAGTCAAGAGAAAAATCATCCTCCAATTAAAACCACTATGGTGGTGCTTTGGACAAGTACCATGATGAAAACTTGGCAAAGAGGCATCATGTGTAGAATCGAGCATCTACGTGCACCATGTTAGGTGGAAGCTTCTGAACTTATCCATAACAAACCCAATCCATTTTTATCCAAATCCAACTTACCTTGATCTTGAGAAATGTTTGGTGTACACTTTACACTCTTATGGAAAATATCTTGACATGGGTCATTATCATTGATCCTATCCTATCCAGCATTATCTAAGCCATGAAGCATTATCCAAAAAGGGATACTCTATCCAAACATGTTATCCTATCACAAGATAACCCATCACCTACATTGCTAGACACTAGGGGAAAGTAATTACATTTTTCTTTAGAATAAAAACTTGATCTATGTCTTCTAAATCATGGTGTGATCTATAAATTATCCCAACAAGGTATACCACCAATGCACTACTAGGGTAACCTTCAAAATAGTTCATCCCATCAACAAGGTGTGCCACATGGTACTCTTTCCAATCAATAGTACCAACAACAAGGTGTGTCATAGGGTACCCTTTCCAATAAAAAAGTTGGATTGCATGTTCCCCTTCCTAATAAATAGTACCGACAAGAAGGTGTGTCATAGGGTACCCTTTCCAAACAACAAGGTGTGCCACATGGTACCCTTCCCAATCAACAATTCCAACAACAAGGTGTACCACCAATGCACTACCAAGGTAAACTTCAAAACAGTTCATCCCAACAATGAGGTGTGCCACATGGTACCCTTCCCAATAAAAAATTCTAACAAGAAGTTATACTACAATGCACTACCAAGGTACCCTTTTGCAGAATCAACTCAAGGAGAAAGTGTAAAAATCCGAAAAAATAAAAAAGATAAAAAACAAAAAAAATAAAAAAGCAAGAAAAATAGTAAAGAGAAATAAAACATTCTTTAAGTGAAAACCAATTTAGGGAAATTCTAGAATAGGTACCATAGTTAAAATCTAGCAAACAGGCACTATGTTTGTATAAGACTTGCATTGTTATCTATCAGTACTATTTGAAGCATCTGATCATCCGTACTATAATAAAACATGTGTCCAACCATGGCTTGGTAACTGATTGAGTATTGATTCTTGTTGCACCATTAACATCAATATCCTAGAGAAGGTAGTCTTGTCTCAAACTAGGGGTAACTTATTGAAAATAGGCAGTGGATTAGATCCTTGTTTTTCCCATCATGATCAAAAACTATCAAAAACATCTAAAAATTTATCGAAATAAAAAACAACCGAAAAACAACAAAGTCAAAACAATAAATTTGGATTATTCCTTCACTCAAAATTCTAAGATATCAAAATTTTCTTGAACCTCATGACTAGTTCAAGTAGATTTCCCACAACATATCCTCTAGAAATAAAAGTAAAATATCAATCCAATGTATCAATGTTGTTTGAATTCCTAAAAACATGTTATGCTTTGAGTTAAACTGGTCGATCTACGCGATCTCTGCATCTACAATGTAGGCAAGTCTTATTAGCCCCTGAGGCCTTAGGTCAGTCCCCTTAGGTATTTATCATACTTTCTTTCACCTTAGTCAAATATACAAAATCCAAAAAAAACCACAAAACAAAAAAGATCAAAAACATATTCTTATCAAACCAAGTGAACTACAAGCCTCTGCATGTACAACATAGGCAAGGCTTATCTTTGATGAGCCCTCGAGGCCCTAGGTTAGTCCCCCAAAAAAAACACAAACAACATCATAAAACTCAAAAAATAAAAAATTCCTAACTCCATCATCACAATTTGCAATAAAACATGATCCATAATAAACAAAATCATCATCTTCACTCTTTGAAAAAACAAACAAACAAACAAATCAAACATCAAACGCTAAAACTTTCAAGAAAACAACCACAAAGCTTTGATTACAAACAGACAAAAACAATGATAAAGTATTAACTACCTATCTTTTGATAATTCACCAACAACATCTTGAGATATGTCTTAATGGATACATTCCTGTGATAGACATGATCAACATTGGATAATAGGCCCAACCCAAATAGATATGGTAAGTGATACTACAATTTTTTTAAATTTTTTATAGTCTTGTCTTTATGATTTATTTTATTTCCTTATTCCTAGGATCTCTTGAGGATGTCCATAAGGATTTAGAGAAGAAGGAATGGGGGAAATCAAGCACCATTTTGGTTTACTACTTGTAAGAAATTTTTTGTGATACTACCACGGTGAATACTTGCTTTATTAAGTGTATGGAAGTTGTTTTAAAACAATTTGTGTAGTAGTTGCGTGTTAGGTATTTCATACCTCTTTGTGTAACTGGTCCAAAAAGTGTTAACACAACCCAACCATATATTTTAAACAAATTTTATGTATTTCTAGTGTAAGCAATAATATTCTTTTTATGTCGAGACAAAGTCCACACAATGGATAGAATGTCGCCTTGGTTATTTATACCCCGGTGCATCATATCTATTTGCTACATCAAAAAGGATTGTAAAAAATATGAAGCCTCGAAGAAAAGAAAAAGAATACTCATCAATAACTAACAACATCAAATTTGTATCCATCATCAAATATGTCTTCTAACTAACATCTATCCTGTATCACAATATAATTAGTACCATATCCATCTTGTATCCACAATGTTTCCAATACATATCATGATGATAATAAGGCATACATATATCACATATCATACATCATCATTCATAATTATCACAATAACACATAATGAGGCCTCTCCCCATACATGTTGTCTCTCCCCATGATGATCGATAATGCTTGCTCTACCCACTATAGGAACACCAATAAGATATTTAAATCTCAATGGAATGTGCCACACCCACCACTGATCAAAATTGGGGGTAGTACCAAGATCTGCTAAGCCCATTGGCCAACCCCACCCAAATGGGGCAAGAGCTCTAAACTCAACAACAAAAAAATCATGATCAGCCTATAGACCCCATACACGGACCTCTCTAGTAGTCTGACCGAAATGAGCCTCATAAGAATCTAGAAAATGACCTTGTCTCTCTCCAAACTGTCAAAAAACCCTATCAGGTAGATATCTCTTGAGTAAAGAGTGAAAGTGACCAATGAGCCATATAGTTTATCTACAAAATACTAACTTCTTCTAGTCATTATACCATTCCTCATAATCCATATACGTTCTCCATACAAGACTTGTCATATCATCAAAAAACATGGTACCAGTAGGGAAGTTGTCCAAGAAAAGTGTAATGAAGGAAATATCCATAATGATAAGAATATGGATCCCCTAGAGTACAATCTAATATACCACCAAGCCAAGCAACTAGGATGTTCTCCTAGGCCCATACATGTAGACAAGAGACATCAGCTCAAATAGATCTCTTTCCATGATATGCAACCTCATGAATATCTCTATGCAAATGAGAAAGGAGACATGGGCCCCACACATATATGGTGTCATGCTCAAACATATGCTCGATGCACACACCCCAACCAACAATAAACTACCACCCTCTCCTATCAAGAACAACAAGCCCCATGACCAAACCACATATAACAAGTGAAAAAAGATCAACACTACCCACAAAATCAAACAAGTCTATCTTTGCTTGGCGAACCTCAAGATGTCTCACACCAAGTATGTGGTGCATATCGCAAGTACCTCGTCAAGCAAAATATGTAACAAGCTCTCCATGAATGGGTATACAAAGGATCCTCCACACATCCTCAAGGGTGATGGTGGCCTCCTCAATAGGTAAATGAAAGGATGAGATCTTTGAGTGCCACCTCTATACAAGAGAAGTCATCATCACTCTATGACATCTGATGGTAGGCATGTAGCAAATATGTCACAACCCAACAACATCTAAAACATCTCGCTCTAGCTCCTAAAAATTGGTGATCAAATTGAATAGATCGCGTGGTCATCACTACCTTGACTAGAGCAGATTAAGAACCACTTGCAACCATTCAACCCACAATGTTAAGGATTTGCTATGAAAATGAAAAATGAACCTATGACGAAAAATAAATTGAATTAGGATTCCAAAATAGTCAAAAGCAATTTTTTTATTATCAAAAGTGATAGTTTTTTAGCAAAAGCGACAAAATAGGTGAAAGTGAACAATTTGTAGTCAAAAGCGATAAAAAATGGCAAATGCATAAAATTCAAAAGTGAAAATTTTCAACAAGTGCATGGAAAATGAACAGAAAATCAAGGGAAAAATTACAAAAGTGAAAAATGACATCAAATGCGCATATTTCAAGTGAAGGCAAAAAAAAGAAGTAAAATTTTAGGTCAAGAGAGAAAATTGTGAGCAAATGCAAGCGATAAAAATGATGCAGAAGTGGAAAATTCCTAAACCTATCGCTATCAACTACTTGGACTTCAGGCATTTATTATGCAAACACAAAAAGATGAGAATGAGAAATGAAAGGGTATATACTAGGGCATCGATTCCTAGAGGTCATCCAAACTCACCAACCACATCTTTGTAGTGTGGGGCTCCCCAAATCCTCACCATAGCTGCTTGACAATCGACAAAACAAGAAAGTTAGAGGTAAGAATTTCCTATAGGCTCAAAGTGCAAATGAGGAGAATTAAGCCCTAATGACCTATTTTAACCCTCAAAACCCTAATTTTTTACTTAGGAAACCTTCCTAGGTTAAATTTCGGAGCTCTTGAGAACATTTGAACTATTAGCAAGAGACCTATAGGCTTAAATTTTTTCCCTCTACGCATTTGAACTAAAATGAAATAGTGTCGCGAGCTTGACCTCAAAAATAATTTTTTCGGCCAACCTCTTGAGGGGGCAGCCTAGAGTCCTACCATCATTTTGCTGACCATCGGGGCATAGTGGGGCATACAAAAAATTTCAAATCTTGATCTTAACATTGAAAAGGGGCATATAAAAAATTTTAAACAAAGCAACCAATACTTTGTCTCAAAGAGGGGCAAAATGTAGACATGTAAAATTGAATTAACACTTATCACATGTCCTAAATGACATTTTCTCATCATCGACATCATTATCACTTAATATCACTACATTTCACATCAATTGCATCAAAAACTCTAATTTCCTCTATTAATTGAATAATATTACATTATTTAATTAATTCACTTTTTCATCATTTTTGGCTATTTAAATAAATTTCAATTATGTAATGTAGTCCTAATCTAACTTTATTCCTCTTGATTAATTAAATAACTTCAAATATTTAAATATGTCGCTAATTTACTTTATTCCCCTAAATCAATTGAATTATTAAAGCATAATAGATTAACTATATCACTTTCCCCTAAATTTGAAGAATTGAATTTAATTATTCAAAACATCATCAAAAATCAAATTAAACAAATACAACTCTCTTTGCAAAAGTCAGACATGATTTTCATGTTCAACTCAAAAAGATTAATTAATTATCCTCACCCACTTTCATGATTGAGAAAATTATGAACCATCGATTGATTGATCTAAATTGGTTGACCGATCCATCTATTTCCTAATAGATCAATCTATTCTTCAATTCCATAGATTATTCAATCTATTTCTTCAATTCCACTAAACACTCAAAATGATTTCTGTAATCACACTAATTATATAATCAATTTGCACTAATTATTCCCATCTATTTCCTCTCAACATCTTTCAACTGTTGATCAAGATATTCTACTACGTGATCTCGAGCATTCATTTCAAAACACAAATTCTATATAACAACCATATTTCTTCTAAAAAATGATGAGAGAATTAACCTGATTTGAACAACAAAGTAATGCCAAGATCTTAATCGATATTTTGAAAAATATTTACACATATCTTTGATCAACACATGCACATTCTTTAAGATTTTGCATGCACAATTGAGGCTTCGCATTGATACAAACAACCCATATTCACATACACACTCTGATATGGGATGGTAACACTAGTCTTTTGTGAATTCATTTATGATTTTCTCTTTTGATTTCATTTCTTGAATTCATTAATTGTGTAGTTTCATTTTATGAGTAATGGGAATGAATCGTCTTTTTATTTTTTTAGATTAGTTTCTATTCACTCAATTTAATTGCATAGCATGATCTTGATTTGCCCCTTACACACTATAAAAAGGAAAATGAGTAGAATAGGGCCACAATAATAGAAGTAATTATCAAATTTATTGTCACAATGGAGGCAGATATGAAGAGCATTAGAAAGAATGTTCCTGATATTGTGTGGAAACTCTTGTTGGAAAGAAGAAAAGAAGCCAAAGAAAGGGAGAGAAGCTCAGATCAAATTATGTGGATAAAATTATAATTTCTCTATATGATGCTGACAAGGCCACACTAGTCCAAGTACTTAGCAAAGAATTTAGATCAAAACAAAGGATCACACTTATAATGGAAAGGTTTCAATATCAAATTGAGAAAATGTAGAAGGAAACAAAAGAAAAAGTTACTGATATTGCATAGAAGTATAAAATGATTCCATTTGCCTCTACTAGTAAGGGACAAGATCCAATAGATGAAAACATAGGTGATATTGATACAGAAGAAAATATTGATAATATTCCTCTAGATACAAATGAACCAATGCAAGAGATTGCTAAAGATGAGAATATTAATAAGGAGAATGCAAAGGATGATACTCCTATTCCTCTAATAACTCAGGAGATTGTAGATCAAGGCCAGTCAAAGACATCTATTCCTCTGGTAGATATAGAGAAAAACACTGGTGAAGGTGAGAAGCATGATACAGTCAATGAGCAAAGGCAAGAGGATGAAAAGAATTAGGAAGGAGATAACTATGGTGAAAAGGAAGGAGAATGAGATAAAAATGAAGATAATGAGCAAGGAAATAATGACAAAATAAAGGAGATGAAGACAAAGATAAATATAAAATCTCCAGTGAAGAAGAAGAAAAGGTAGAAGAAGAAGAAGTTTCTGATACCAAAAAGAATGAAGAAGTAGAGAAGTCTAAGGATTTATCTAATCCCTCCAGTGAATCCTCCTCTGGTAATTCTTTAGAAGTTTTTTTTTCTAAACACTTAAAGTTTCAACTGGTCATTTCTTATCAATTGTTGCAGTTTCCCATGTAGTTGGGTAGTGTTGATCTAGACAATACACCTCCTATACACAAATTGCAGCTAAGTGACGTGTTTAATGCATTTGAAAGAAAAGAAATAATTGAAACATTTCAAAAGAGTAGTGAACTAATAGATGAAGCTGTAAAAGAATTACAAGAGATCATTCTAGGAACTAATGTTGATACATCTTTACCTACGGTGGATAATTTCAAACTACCATTTGATTCCTTTAAGGAATATTCCTTTGAATTGAAAAGAGAAGTAAAAGTAGATGTTGAGTCAAGGATCAAAGAGAATAAGATAATGGATATCATAGAAAATTGTGCATCTTCACATACAAAAGATGAAGAATGCTTGAAGGAAGTATGTGTTGTTCGGTGTTTCTGCACATCAACAACTGAGACAGAATAAAAATTATCCTATCTCTCTTAAAAGGTTGGTCTCCATGATCAAAGAGATAAACCCAAGGTCTCACGGGTGTCGGGTCATAACAATGTAGTAGAACAAACTCAGTGATAAAATGTGAAAATACTGGTAATCACAAGGGGTCTTATGTACAAATGCTGAAAGCTCTAAACTCATCAGATTTTAAGATATGGTGATGCTCAAATTTCTAGTTCTAACCATATAATAAAGAAACAACAAAAAATGAGGGTTTCAAAAGTCCTAATGTTAACACTACTTCTAAGATTAACCATGAAAGTGATGAAATACTTGGAATGGACCAATCCCTTAAACTAATTTTTTTGTTCGACTCAGGCTATATCTGCAATCTTGCAGAAAATAGTGCAATCTTCTAAGGTGTTAAAGATTTGTAGGCTATAGGCATTCATTCAATAAGACTAAATGAATATATATAGTTGAACTAAGAACATGAATATGAGGTACATGTTGACCTTGCACAACATTCCCACAATCAAGAAGCTGCTCAAAGTATGAGCCAGGGATTGCTACAACACTCCAAGTGTTAAATAAAAAGCATTACTAACTAAATCTAAGATACATCCAAACATTTCCAAGCAAATTGAAAGATAGAAAAAGAACCATGCAAGATTATTCAATGCAAGAGAAGGAACCAGTCATAACACAATGTCTGCACTTTGTATTAAATCATCACATTTGCAACAATTCTAGTCTGTTACAACACTTGCTTGAAATATAAAAACTAACTTCTAATCTTCTAACAGGCTACTCTATTGATAAATCTACTAATTACAAGTCTTCTGACTTGGTCTTCTAATCTGAATCCAACCTGTTCCAACCTAACCAAACCCTTACAAATGACGCAGAGTGCCATACTTATAGAAACATGCCCACGTGAACTAGAGATAGGGTTACAAAGAGGCCCAACTACCAACTAAATCAGCCCCGACAACCATCAATAACCTGTCGTCAAGCAATGAATGCAGCAAGAGCCCCTTCAGATTGATCTAGGATCACACAAAGTCAGGGGAACGACACCTTGAGCCATGCCCACCATCAATGCTCCACCCACGCGAAAAACAATGCGTGCGAAACACCAACTCGAACAAAGGCCATCGATTAGATCTGGGTAGGGAAAATGAATGGCTTAGATCAAACAAAACCAGGTTGAGCCCCTTCAGATCACATCTTCCTTCCATTAATGGCCTCCAACCAAATCGGACTTGCATGTGGGAATGGGTTTCATGAAAGTAGCCACAAAGTGTACTTGACTGCACCCACAAATCGTGCCAAATCTTCAAAGTACATCCAACAATCCCAACTCAATCTGACCTGCAATCAAACAGGCCACCATTAATGCCCAATACACCATCAAAATCCAAGCAGGCCTAATAGAGTTCCTATGGCAAGAGAATCAAGTGTAAATCCAAGTGGAGGTGGAACCAAAGACAGGCAGAGGCGAAGCCATGAGAAAAATAAGAACAGAGAGCCAAGATAGGTTGAGGTGAAGGTGAAGACAGAATGGGAACATGAAAGGAAGGGAAATAGGTGGAGGCAAAACCAACCCCGACAGAAGTGGAGGTGGAACGGGAACCAAAATAAAAACCGGTGGGGGCGAAAACAAAACCAATCCCGGTGGAAGCAGAGGTGGAATGAGAACCAAAATGGGAATCGGCAAGGGAAAAAACAAAACCAACCCGGCAGAAGCGGAGGCAGAATAAGAATGAGAAAGGAACCATGAACTTTGCCAGAGTTCAAAACCAAATTCCATCCTAGTCCCGGCCCCAAAAAATTTATAGAAGAGCAAACTAAAGAAATCCCAAGGGAGGAAAACCAACCTGAAGGCTGAAGACAAACAAAACAATGGAAAAAAAAAGGACGTGGGAGACGGAGCCAGAATGGGAATGAAAACCCAACCAAGAACTTTACCAAAGTTCAACATTCAGATCCATCCCAGTTCCACCTCCGACAGAATGAAGGGGGAAGTGAAGCAAAGAAAATACTAAGGGAGTAAACCAACCCTTATGACGAAAATGAATAAAACGCAAAAGAAAGCAAGGGAGCGGGAAATAGAGCTAGAATGGGAACGAGAACAGAATTGAGAACTTAGCCAAAGTTCAAAGTTAAGTCCTATCCTAGTTCTGCCTCTAAAAAAACAAAAGAAGCAAGGAAAAGAAAGGAAAACCTAAGGGGGAAAACCAACCCTTAGGACCCAAACAAAACCAAGGGAGAAAATAGAAGGCAAAAGAAGACCATCCCAAAGAGGACATCCACAAGACTCCAAAACCACTAGGAACTCAACACAAAGGCACCCACAACCAAGGCAAGCACCAAAGACAAAAACCCCAAGATTTTCAAAGATAAGCACAAAAGAGGGGGCAAGCCACAGAAGTGGGCCGAAAGGCAGGCCAAGAGAGGGTCCCTACTTTCAGTGGGGCATGTGTGCAAAACTACACAAAAAATGGTGACTCCACTGGGGAAATGCTCCAGAGCATTTCGATGACAAATTGGCATCATGAACTCGGAATCTCTGGTTTCAATCCAAGCATCAGGTTACAAATAGAAAAGGTTTTTGAAATCATCAACAAGCCAACCTTTCCTATACCAGGGTCAAAGTGTGTGCATATGCATTCATTCCCTTTCCTAAGTTGCAACAAGGACCAAATTCAGTCTGATAGGGCTACCTAAGGATTCTAACTCCAAAAGCAACCTAGATAGAGCCTCACTACCATTCAGGTGTCCATAGCCCCAGTGAGGTTATCACTGTGACCCTCCCTAACATAGCTCTACTGCCAGCCAAGCGTCCATAGCCCTGGTAGAGATACTAGGATACCCTTGAAAAGGTGAACATTTTTTATTTTCAATATTTTCTTTTTTTTTGGGATTTGCTTTTAAAGATTTTCCTTTTCACCTTACAGGTAATGAAGCCCACACTCAAGGATGAGAACCACAACAACACTAGAGTAGAATTGAAGATTTTTCACCCAGTTAGACCTCCTAAAGACCACATGCAACCTCAAAATTCTTAAGACTTGTGTGGAGATATAAGACCCAAATACATTCTAGAATTCAACTTAGTCAAGTGACGTTAACTCCTAGCCCATGCAACATCAGATGAAGGAACTCTACCAGTTTGAATGACTCTGAAAAGATGATAAGAGTTTGTAAAAGAAATCCCATAACAACCCCAGACAAGTAGCCAGTTGTACAGATGCAACAAGCCCAAAGGAATGTAGGACAATCCCACAAAGAAAAGTAATAGGGAAAACCAACCCAAGCAGACCAAAGCAAACCAAAACTGAAGCAGTAGACAAGTAGAGCAAAAACCAAAAGAAACCCAAACGAAAAGCAGCAAGCAAAATAGTAGAAAGGAAACCTAATCTGCTTATGTACAAGGACAGAGCTAATAACAACTCAAGACTAAAAATAATGCTTCAAATACTGCCCATTGATGGGTAGTGGGACATCTCCTCTAGCAAGGGTTTTCAAACAAAAGGCATTATCTCCCAGAATCTCTAGAATCTGATAAGGGCCAAGCCAAAGCTTGTCCAATTTTCCATGCTCCCCCTTTTTGTCATGGGCTTTATCCCAATAGAGAACCAAGTAAGAGATTCTAAAGGCTTTCACCTTGGCTCTCCTATCAAACCATATTTTCACTACACCCTAATGTTTGGCAAAGTTTTCTAGGGCTTCATCTCTTCTCACTTCAAGGTGTAACAATTCAATTAAGCGGGCTTCACGCTTATCCTCTCCATCATAATATTCACTGATGAATTATAGGGTAGGGATCTTCAGCTGAATGGGAAAGACAAGGTCCAAGCTATACAGTAAGTGATAAGGAGAGGTTCCTAAGGATGTTTTTTGTCTAGTGTGGTCTTCCCAAAGAGAAAATCTGAGCTAGGTATGCCAATCCTTGGGGTTCTTTTCAGTAGTTTCTGGATGACTATCAATAGGTTTTTATTGGAAGACTTAGCCAACCCATTCCCTTATGGATAGTAATTAGATGAAAATTTTATGGCAATTCCATGGTCATAAGCCCAGTTAGAGAACTTTAAAGATGCAAATGCAGAATTGTTATCACAGACTATAGCTAATGGACAACCAAAGCGATTGATAATACCTTACTCCATGAAATTGATTACTACTTCAAAGGTGCATTGTTTGCATGCAAGAGCTTCAATCCACCTAGTAAAATAATCAATTATGGTAAGAATATACCTATGGCCTACAAATGAAGATGAGTTGATTGGACCTATGAAGTCCATTCCCCACTTAGCAAATGGTTTTACCTCTATGATAGGCCAAAGTGGAAGAGCTGCACACCTCTCCCTGCTTGTTGTAGTTTGACACACATGGCAAGTTCTCACGTGGTGATGTGTGTCATTGAATGAGGTAGGCCAACAATAGCCTGCCCTCGGGATCTGATTTTCAGTGGAAGGTGTTGAACCATGGCCTATACCATATTTATCATGAAATTCAGTCATTACTCTCCTAGCCTCTTCCTTCCCTAGGCATCTCAGGTAGACACCTTCATGATTTATCTTTATAGGATAGCTCCCATCATCATGAAAATGACACTCTTCAAATGTAGAGCTATCCTTTGTAATGAATTAAGGTGTTTGGGACATTGTTGATTCAAAAGGTAGTAGATAATGTCATCATACCAGCTCCCCGGAGAAACATCTTTAAGATTATAATGCTGGGCTACAAGGTCAGGACCCATTTCTGCCATTGTCTTGGTTAGTCCCTACCCTCTTACCAACTTCATGGGTTGAATTTCAATATCATATTCTTGTAACATAGTCACCCACTTGGCTCTACATTCACCCAACTCATTTTGCATCAATAACAACTTGACTGCAGGATTAGGGACTATAGCAAAGACCTTGTTTCTCAGTATTAATGCCTAAACTTTTTCATAGTTCAGATCAAGGTATAACCCTGCTTTTCAACACTAGGATACCTCAGTTCGGCATCCTTCAAAGGTGTACTCATGAATTCTACAGGGTTCTCGTTCCCTTGATCAGAATTTTGTGTCAACAAGCTTGCACAAGAGTGATCAGAAGTAAATGAATAGATGTAGAATGGCTTAGTATAATCAGGACTTACCAACATAGGGGCCTCAACAATAGCTCTCTTGATTTTTGAAAATGCTTCCTATTATGCCTTGCATAACCACCCCATCTTTTTCCTTGGTTAAAATGGGTCCCCCTTTTGTTTTTGTCCTTGGTTGTTTTTCAAACAAAGTTTGGAGTCTTTCTTTTCCAATACTATATTTTTTGCTTTGTTATGTCAGAACCGGAACCAGAACTAAATCGGGTTTTGAAACTTGTTTCAAAGATCTCATTCCAATCCCCATCCCGATGGTATTTTTGTTGCCTTTTTCTTTTGTCTTTGTCGGAACCATAGCCAGAGTGGAAGTTAAGTATGAATTTATTCACCCTTTCGAAATAAAGTTTCATTTCGCCTCCACTTCCACCATTTTGGTCATTTGTTTGGACTTGATTTTGTGATGGGTTTTCTCATTTCGGTCTTTGTGTTTCTTTTTTGTCTTTATTTTCACTTTCTTCTTTGTTGGAAAAATTGGAGCCAGAACGGGAACCAGATTCAAAAAGTTGGATAAATTTTCTAAATCATTTCCTACTCCGATTCTACTCCTGCTATTTTGATGTTTGACTTTACTGAAGCCCTACGATAGTAATGTGCTAGTTCCCTCTATAGTCTTGACTCTGATCTACCACATTTATGGCATTGATTACAAGTGCCATGCATGTGTGAAGTTGTAGTTTTAACCTTAATTAGGGATTAACAAGAAGTTATCATCATTGTTTAAAAGATCAAGAGCGAAGTAAAGTTGTAGTGGAGCATTTGGACGTGTGATTTGATCGAAAGGGAGATAATCACGCACGAAATCATCTCAAAGGGCTAATCTATTTATTTGTATTTGAGGTAGGGTTTATGTTCTTCTCTTTCATTTCATTTTGCATTTTTTCATTTTGTGTGGTCGTTGGTTTCTCGTGAATTCGTGACTCTCGGTTCTATTGTGAGTTCATGTTGTTTTTTTTTTCTTCTCTTTTGTTTCTGTATTCTTGTTTTCATTTTTCTTTTCTAGTGTTTTGTTTCTCATTTGTTTGTTTTTATCACAGTCATTTTCACATTTTAATCATGACCATATCGTGATGCTCTATTTTTTAAATGGCTTGGATTAGTTACTATTTTTACATTGGTAGGGTTTGATAAATTACGGTTTTTACTTAGGAATCCTGTTGCACATTAATCTGATTAGTTTGAATGGGGTTAAATTCGTGCTCTAATTATTTGAATTTGAGGGTTTGTGAATTAGGGTTTTGGCGCATTTTTGTTTTAAATATGATGACCTAATTATTACGATTGCCTCTCGGTCATATGGGGATGGTCTTGTATAGGTTATTTTTAAGCCCCTTTCATTTTGATATGACCTAGTCCTTAGATCATGATGTTATTTATCATCCTGTTGAAATCTCTTATGACCTCATAATTATTTTTGAGCAGAACCAAAATCAGAATCAATTTTGATCTTGAACCATGTTTTGTAATAAGTATCGATTTCTTTTCCATCTCGTCTCCGACTCCACTTACGGTAAGAAGCAAGCTTTCAAAATGTTGATAACTTAGCCATGGCCGAAACCGGAACCAGATATGAAATTGAAAATTCTTCATGGAACCAAATCGGTTCTCGTTCTGATTCTGATTCCGGTTACTATCCCAGCTCTGACTCCGGTCCCGCCTTGTTATTATTACAAGCTCAATGTCTATTCCGGTCCCAATCCCGACAGTGTTTTTATGAGAAAGACCTGTTAGGGTGTTTTCTACCTAGTTCTGCCTCCGGTATATATATAAAGGGTAGGATCTCAAATCATATTTTTGTTATGCTTTTTATTGATCTAATTTGAGGTTTTATTGCAGAAAGCTAAAGGATGTCAGGAGTATCAGGAGAGGCTTCCTAGAGGCATTAGCCTACAAAAACTTTGAAGGTAGCAACTAAGCCTAAGAAGGTCAAACCAGAACAACTTCCTTATACCTTGAGGTATAACCATAGGGGTCTTGTTGTCACTGTCAGCAAGGTGGAATCTGATTGGGCCAGTATAATTAACACCAATCCAGGTATGTTCAATTATGAGGAGTTGTACTTAGAGACATTTACTAAGGATGTAACAGGGAGAACTGGAAGAATAGTTGAGTCTGGCTTGGCTCACATCACTATGTTTCCTCTATCCATCCAATGCCCGAAATTGATAATGACAGCCACTGGAGCTTACAATCCCACCACCAGACAATGTGTAGATTCATAGGATAATGTGATCATAGACCTAAATCCTCAAATGTTTCAACTTATGTTCAATGTCCCTGATCCAAAGAATCTTGCACAATTGAATGAGGCAAAGACTTTGGAGATATATAGCAAGCACAAGGAGACCAATAAGGCTCACTTGAACAACAAGTGGTAAAGAATGGAGAAGAAGTCCCTGGAAAAGCTCTCAGATCAGCCAAAGAGGGAAAATTTTTACAAGGAGGTATCAGATCTTATAATGATGTTGTCTAGAGTCTTTGGAAAGAGGGATGCATTTTAGTTTAAGGAATGGATGTTTCCATTCATTCAGATAATATTTGATGGTAGGCAATAGTTTGATTGCCCTATGATTGTCTTAGATAGAATACATGATTAGTTGAATGGAATAAGGGAAACTAAGAGCTTCTTCATGACCTCGTATGTTGTCTATGTAGCAGCTAGAGGAGCTATATTTCCAGGGTTAAACAGAGTAGGAATAATGGGGGAAGCTGATGGGAAAAACAAAGGATGGAACCATTATGACCAGCTATCCTTGCAGGTTTCTGAAACACATTTTAGAAGAGTTAATGATGCATTTTTATATGTATTTATTAATCAACTTAATGGAGATGCAGGGTATAGACTAAGCCAGGAGGCCATGGCCTTCATTATTGAATGGGGGTGTTGGTATATCTAGTACCCCAAGTTTACCTATTTCAGGTTGGTTGGGTTTGAGGGTCATCCTCACTTGCTCCCCAGGTGCTACAACAATAGGATGGTTTTGATGGAGTTTGTTTATCAGGCTTTGGGGGTCAATACCCAATTTGGAATAAAACACAAACTAGGTTGTCAAAAGTTCCCCATGCAATTGGGTTAATGCAGCTTCCCACATCTTGTGGGACCTAAGGTTGTTTTTAGTGAGTTGATACACTTGAAGTTGGGCTTATATACTGCTCAGAAGCACTTTGATCCAAAGAAAAAAATGAATTCTTTGTTGGCTTCAGTCTTTGACAGGCATTTCAACCTGTAGGAGGACTTTTGGAGTCATCTCCAGGATGAATATGACCTTAGGAAGAGGAATTATGAGAGGTTGCCTGTCTCACTTCTGGTAGAATTTTGGGTCAAAGTTGAAATTCTTGATACATTAGTAGATGATGGGGTAGTGTTGGATCCTTCATATGATGCATTGAATAGAGGTACCAAGAGTCTGGACTCAGTGGATTGGGATGCTAAGGAGACAATTGGCATCAATCAAATAGGGAGACCAATCTTGGATATGAGTATCCACTGGGTTGTCCTCAGAGCTAAAACTCTTGGGAGTTCAGCTCCTAAGAAAGGGAAAGGGTATAAGAGAATCAAAAGGAAAATGCCTCCCAAGGAACCCTTGGAATTCTTCCCTTCTGATGTTGAATAATTTGAGCTTGAAGCTCCAACCCAAGATTTATCTGGAATACATGAGGAGGATGCCCCAATAGGACCTATGGCTTCAACACGAATAATGGGTGAATCATCTACCCAATTCCCTCTTATAGAGAAATACATTGGAGAGATTCCTAAGGGGACTATTCATAATATAGATGAAACCTTAAAGGGAAAAAAAGTAGAGATGGAGATCCATGATATTGAAATAGATTCTAATGAGACCTTATCAGAAAAGGATGCACAAGAAAAGATGCCTCTAGAGGAGGAAACTGAGCATGTTTTAATAGAAGAGGATCAATGGGAATTGTTTGAGGAAGCAAAGAAAGCATCATATGCTAAGGCACATGCAGAAGTTATGGAAAACAAAAGGAAATAGATGCTAAGGCACAAGTTGATGCATTACTTCAAAAACAACAATTGGAGGCTAAGAAAAGAGTCAATAAAATAATAAAATAGCAGAAGCAAAAGGAGAATGAGCTCAAGACAAAGGAAGAAAATGACAAGCTTGAGATGGTGCAGAAGATCCATTATCTAGAGGAGGAAAAGGCTAAATAGAGGAGAGAAAGAGAAGCCCTTGAGGGAAAATTGGAGATAATTGAAGAAGCCTAAAAGAAAAGGGAGGAAACAAAACACCTACAAAAGGAGAAAGATGTTGAGGAGTTGGCCAAGTAGAAACAGAAAGAGAAGGAAGCCTCAAATAGACTCAAGGTTTTGGAAGAAGAAAGAAACAAGATATTTGAGGAGAAGAGGTTGGAGGAAGAAATATTGAAAAAGGAACAAGAGGATAAGAGGGTGCAAGAGCAGAAGGACAAAGAAGAAGATGAAAAGCTTGCACAAGAAAATGTAGAGGAAGAACAACAAAATGTATAAGAGGTTGATTCTCAACCTAGGGTTAATTTATTACAACCATTATCCTCTACGACTGTTGCCTCCTCTTCTACTATAATGGCCACTACTCCAAGTGGTCCTACCTAGTTGAAACTTGATCTTCAAAAGAGACCAATAACATCCTCACAACCTCTTAATTGGGATGACATGATGAAAGAGATTGAGAAGGAAAGATTCAAGAAGAAGGCTCAGATTCTTCATTCCACAAGGCTAACTGAGGTAGGTGAAATTATTGCAGAATGTACAATACCAGTAGTGGATAAGGATGTGGGAGATATGTAGGTCATTGATTATCAATTAGGCACTGACAATCTGGGAAGGCGTACAAGGAATCAGAAAATGAACTTGATTGATGTTGTAGCATCATCCACTGAATCAATGTTGATAAAGGACAAGCAGAGAAAGGATGAGCTAAAAGCTCAATTGGATCAGTTACATACCTTTTTGAAACAACAAGAGGAATAATATAGAGGGTATGTTCAGAAAATAAAGGACATCAATAAACTACCAAAGTCTACTCTGCTTGAGTAGTCCATTCTTGAGGAGGACAATGCTGACTTTTTGGAGAAGGCCTCTAGCATAATCTGGCTTAGATCTTATTTTATATACAGACATAGGAATGAAGTCTAGGATACGCGTAAGGATTTAAATGAACAACTTGATGAACTAGAAGTTGTTGTGGCTCTTTTAGTTAATGTTGATTTACCTGTTAAAGAGGGCTTGCCTTTAAGTCAGTTAAAGGAAAAATGGGATAATAGGTTTGAATAAATTATGCAAAAAGAAGATGATGAAAAGGATCTATTATTGGATAGATTGATGGATATCCAGGAAGGAGTAAAGGTTGCGAGAAAAGAGTTGAATAAGTTAAAAGACATGAAAGTGTTTGCCTCCATATAACTAAAGAGAATTTAATTTGAGGACAACTAGATTGATGGGCCAAATGTGGATACTCTTCAATAGGTCTTCTCCAGTTATGATGAATACATTCTAGAGAAAACTACACAAGGATGAAGTGGCAGTATGTTGGGCGCATGACCTCTTTTCCTTTTCTCTTTTATTCTCTCTTGTAATTAACGTTGGAACTGGAGATCAACTAGTTTGAGTTTCCAAGAAAGTTTCAGTTCCTATAATTGTGGATCTTAATTTTGATTCAAAGGAATTTATGCTTTGAACGTCTATATAAACTTTTGGGGTATCATATTGTAAGGGTCGGCTGATGAGAATAGAATTAGCCACCTGATAGTAGAAGATATGAATTTTATAGCTTTGCAAAGACATTTTGTTATTATTAGTTACAGTTGAATACAAATATGATTTTTTACACAGTATTGTGTTGGAATTGAGTTTAATGGATAAGGTTAATGAATCATAGTCTATATGTATGCTAGTGATTGTGTTGAAGTATAAGTGTTTCTTATTTGATGAAAATCAATAGAAGGAACCAGATTTTAAGGTTATTTTGTTAAATTGTCTATGGATTGAATAATTGAATGTCTATTGATCTATGATTTTAGCAACGAATGAGAGTTTGTTCTTTTGAATCTTTTAAGTATTATGATGTGTGATTGTGATGGTTAAACTAAGCACCATAGATGCATGCAATAGTATGTATTGTTCTATAAATTGCATCATGTTATGGTTTTCTTGATCTATTGGAGGAACATTCGTTGTTGAAAATATATGTTTGGATATTAGGTAATTTTTTATTCATGTTTCATGGATGTATGCCCTGATCTATCTTTTTCTTTTATTTAAAACCCCCTTTTCATTAAGTATAGATTGATGAACCTGTCATTGCTTGCATTCCTTATTACCAATAAAGGGCCCCTTGAATATTACAGTTGCACAGACCAATTGAGTGACACTAGACACTTGAGAACCAACTACCAGGACCTTGGGAGTTATTCTACTATATGTTGTCTTTATTTTTCAGGAGAAATAGAGTAGAGATATTTTGTTTAACATTGTTTGTGTCATTTTCACCATCAACAGATCTGGCGCTAGAAGGAGGGCCAGAGGGAAAAAGTTGTCTCACTTTCTGTCATTCTCATCGGAGAAGTATGGGAGGATTCTCAGATCCTCTACTAACCCTGAACCATTAGAAGAACTCCAAAGCCCGATGAGACGTAGACCCCATGCTCATAGAATTTTGATTCCACTATTGCCACCACCACCTACTCCGCCTGTATTTCAACCAAATCCATGTACACCACCACCAGTTCAACCTACATCACCACCACTAGCTCGACCAATGTCGCCACCCCTAGTTAGGCTAGTGTCACCACCAATTCGACCCATATCACCACCACCTGCTCAACCAATCCTACCCATGGCTTACTTTGTGAATAACCCCTCTCTACTAGGGACTATTCCATGGGGAATCCATGATCTACCAAAGAATCTAGAATTTTTTTGTCCCAAGTACATCCATGGGGAATCAAGAAGTGCTGAGGAGCATATACAAGCATTCAAGGATGCTTGTACCCGTGCTCAAGTGGCTCATTAGGATGTGGTATGTAAATTGTTTCCTTATTGTTTAGGGACATGGCATGTAACTGGTACTTAAATTTGTCCCAGGGATCTATTCTGGGCTGGATAGATTTACAAAATGTGTTCATTAATCAATTCTGGGTCTACATAGACCCTGCCATCCTGTATCACTAGTTTGCCACCATAAGAAAAGAACATCATGAGCCATTACCTCTATTCAACACTCGATTCCAAAGGATGTTTTGTAGGCTGCAAGATCCTTACTTAGTGGCTGAGAATATTTCCATTCAAGCATATTTAAGATTTGTTGATCCCTTGATTAGCTTATTCTTGTAGAGAACCTATGCTGCCAATGAGATTGACTCTTTTTCTAAGGTTTATCATCTGACCATCAAATTGCAACAACAGATAAGTCTGCAATCAAGAGGTTTAGGAGAAACTCTTCCTCCCATGGGTTATCAAATGCCTAACCCACCATTGTACAACACTATCCTAGGGATGTCTTACTCCCAATATGGACCTATGTCTGAGTTGCAAGCCCCACCTACCATGCCCTTTTCAGGAATGGCATGCAAGATTATTCCCAACAACCTCAAAATCAACAACAATAAGTGGGAGGATCAACACATGTTCATTCCCCACCTACAATGCAAAATGTGCAAAATGAACAAATTGTTCAACTAACCAGTGAGGTAGAAAATCTCAAAAAGACTCTATCTCAAATGTCTAATGACATGGCACAACTTAGGCAAAACCCTCTCCTCACAACCAAAATCAGAATTATCAAAACCAGGGAGGTTACAACAACAAAGGGAATTAATCCAATCAGAGTGTGAATCAGAACACCAACCAGAACTTCTAGAATCAGAACTCCTCTAATCAAAATTACTAAAATCAAAATAGAGGATATAACCAGAGGTCCAACAACAACAATAGGCAGTGGAATACTAGACCTAACAATGGGGAGTTTCCCATAATTATCAGTCAGGTGAGGATAGATTGCATACTACTAATGTGGCTGACCTTAATTTCATGACTAATTGGTGCAGGCTACACGATACTGCAGCACATTCTAAGGTTAATTGCCCATAAATGGAGAAAATGGTTAAGATTGCACAATCTGATTCCCATCCTCCAGTAGGAAATTCTAATTAGGATAATGGGCCAGTAAGTACTGCTATGACTTTTGAGACTATTGATGAGACATACCAGTTCCCCATGCAAGGAGATAATGAGATAGAAGAGGATGTGTATGATTCCCAAGCCTTCTAGTCCAAAGGTGGTCACTTCTTGAGAAATCAGAATAAGGGCCCATTTACTACATCTGCACCCCCAAACAACATGGTCCCACCTAACCAAAATGTAGATAATAATCCACTACCACCAAAGGGACCTTCTGATCCTTAGAATAGAGGTAATCCACCTCCTTTTCCCAAATATCAAGTGGGGAAGGATTCAAATTTTGATTTTATTGTAGAACTACAGAGATAGAAGACATCATTATCTTTCTTTGACATTATGAAGTGGTGCCCGACTCAACATGAAGTGATATTGAAGGCCTTGGAGGAGGTAGACCATTTAAAAGGAAACTATAAAGTAACTCTAGTGAAGGAGACAAATGCAACCATCTATAAAGGTAAGACCAGTACCCCACCTTTTCTTTTAAGTTTAAGGATTTTTGGAAAGAATTTGCATAATTGTCTATTGAAATATGGAGCATCAGGTAATGTTATGCCCTTCTCAATATGTAAGAAGTTAGGACTAAATCCTATCTCGACCAATAAGAAAGTGATTCAGCTGGATAAAACTGAGGTCAATTTTGTAGGAGAACTAAAGAACATGCATGTATAGGTTGGTTCAGATCCAAGGATCTAAATCTACATAGATATCCAAGTGGCTAACATCCCAGAGACATATGGTATGCTCCTAAGTCAGGAGCTAATGAAAAGTATTGGGGGATATTTGTCCTTGGATTTCTCTCACATGTGGCTACCCTGGAAGGGGGTAGCAATGTAGATAAGGATTGAGAGTGAACCAAGGTTCAAGTATATGATTATGAAATATGATGCTTCAAATGAAGTAGCATATTTTGAGACTGAGATAGGATTTTACAAGCAAGAGGAAGTTTTGACCTTCTCTGTGCTCAATCCTAAGGATACATTTCCCATAGAACATAGTGACCCAATGATCTGCATCAACCAACAAGTTCTAATAAGGATATTGCAACAAGATAGGTTGGTATTAGTAGAATAAACTGATTTGAGAAGTTTGTTGCTTCCTAATTGGTGTAGGATTCATTATCATAATCATTTGGAGTTACCATGCGTACCATGCCTAGATATCTTAAGTCATGTAGGCTAGCCTCAACAAATATGTCAAGAAAAACCCCAAGTACCCATAAATGAGTTTTATTTTAAAGTTAAAGATGCTACCATTCTCACTAGGACTAGCCTTTCTCAAGACGAAGATTCATCACCAGTAGAGTAGGCTCAGGTTCTATGCTTTAACATTCAAGAAAAAATTGAGATGTCCTAGTTATTTAGCAATACACCTGCCCCAAATACTCTTCCAATGCCTAAGGAATTGATAAAAGATGAATTGGATCGCAATTTAACCCAAGAAGTTGTTCAGGAAGTGATTCTTGAGCAAGCTGAAAAATTGGAAAAACCCTTAAGTGAGCCTATCCCCCAGTCATTTTCAACTCCTAATGACCAGCAAAAGTCTAAGCCACCACACATCCCAAGTAAGTCATCCCCTATCATCCATAAAAAGAAGGAACTCCCAGCTAAAGACCAATTGTGGAGTCTTAAATTTGACGACTCCAAATATAAGGCAAGAAGTGGAGCAAGGATTCAACTAACCAACCCAAAAGGGAAAAATTACTTTGTGTCTTACAGGTTGCAGTTTGGCTACACAAACAACGTGGCTGAGTAAGAAGAACTTACTCGTGGACTCATGTTTTCTCATAAAAAGAAGGTTACTGCTCTCATGGTCTTGGGGATTCCAAAGTGATTGTAAAATAGGTGCGTAGCCAGTATACATGTCATAAAAAAATATTGGCTGCGTATAGAAACAGAGTTTGGAACTTAATTGAAGACTTTGATGCATTTGGGATTACTCTGATCCCTAGAGAAGCTAATCAAATTGCATATGCTCTTGCCATTGTTTATAGCTCCTTAGAACCCATGCAAGACTCGAATCTGAAGATATTTTCAATTGAATTAATTTGAGTCCTAGCTATTCTTGATAATGTCCAAATTTTGTAGATATTCGATGATGATCAGCATATATTGGCCTTTTTGGCAAGTTTAGATGTCTTTGAAGGGTAGATAATAGATGAATCTGAAAGAGATCAGGGAGATGGGGATCTGGAGAATGGTAGTGCAGAGGGGATATTGGAGCTAAAGAGAAATAGCATTCCAAAAGGGATGGTCGCTTTGGAGAGAATATTTGATTCTGACCCACGAGCTTGATAGAGGGTACCCATAGAGAGTGATGGAAGGAAATATGAATCTGTCAATCTGACTCATTCAGGCCCTAAAAGGAATTTCCTTATAGGAAAGACTTGTCCTCAATAAATTAAGGACAAGATAGTTAAATTTTTGGAGAAAAACATTGCTGCCATTGCTTGGAGTTACGATGACTTAAAAACCTTTGACACTTCAGTGATCACACATACCATACCTCTCAAGCCAGAAGCCAAGCCTTTATGTCAAAAACAACTCCCAGTTAATGCTTTGATTGAGCCTTTGATGTAGAAGGAGGTACAAAAGCTCTTATCTGCAAGAATAATCTTTCCTGTTAGACATTCTACATGGGTGGAAAATTTAGTTCCTGTACGCAAGAAAAATGGTGAGATCAGACTATGTGTTGATTTCAGGAATCTGAACAAAGCCTCTGAGAAGATAATTATCCACTACCTTCTCTTGATAAAGTGCTACAAAAGGTTAATGGGTCCTAGATGATGTCATTCTTGGATGGTTATTCAGGGTACAATTAGGTCCTTCTCAGTCATGAGGATAGAATGAAGACTGCTTTCACCACCAAATGGGGCACATTTTCCTATCGGAGGACGCCATTCGGTCTTATCAATGCTGGAGTGACCTTTCAATGGGAAATGGACGTGGATTTCAAAGATTTGATAGGAAATTTTATAATTATTTACGTGGATGATTTAACCATCTTCTCCAAGAATCAGGAAGACCATGCTACTGACCTGAAAAAAGTTCTCAAGAAATGTATAAGCTATGGTGTCTCCCTCAATCCAAAAAAGTGTGTGTTTGGCATATCTGAAGGGAAACTCTTAGGTCACATCATATCAGAAGAAGGAATATCCATAGACCCTAATCAAGTGGAGGCTATCTTGAAATTGACAAGGCCAAGCAACAAGAAAGAAATGAGATCCTTCTTTGAAAGGATCAATTTTGTTAGAAAATTTATAACAGGGTTTAAAGAAATTGTTAAACCCCTTAACGAGATGATGAAGAAAGAGGCAAAGATCGAGTGGAGAAATGAGGCTAAATATTCTTTTTCACAGATCAAACAGTCAATATCTGAGGCCCTTGTGTCAACTAGCCTAGATTATCTAAGGCGGTTTTATATCTATTCTTTTGCATTTGACCATTCATGTGCAACAATGTTAACACAACGAAGAGGAGAGGGAGAGGAAAGACCTATTTCCTTCATGAGCTCTTTGTTTAAAAATGCAGAGGTTAGATACCCACCCCTGGAAAAACAAGCCTTTGCATTGGTTTGATCCATAAAGAAGTTCAGGCATTACATTCTTTGAAGTCGACTAATGGCCATAGTTCTGGATCGAGTTGTGAAGTCTCTCCTGATGCAAAGTGAATTGGGAGAGCGAAGAGGAAAGTGGATGACTATTCTATAAGAGTTTTACTTAGAGATTCATCCAATGAAACTCATTTGAGGGTAGGGTTTATCAAAGGCTATGGCAAATGTGGACAAGAATATCACCTATCAATAGTACACTGTATAGTCATTTACTAAAGATCCTCGGTACACAAACTTGATTTTCTTCCTCCTCAATAATAGATATCCAGAAGGAATGAATGCTACTTAGAGTAGATCATTAAGGATGAAGAGTGCTCACTACATGCTTAAAGGGGGATCCATCTATAGAAAGAATTTTCAAGGGATTTACCTACACTGTTTGCATCAACAAGAGGCTAAACATGCTATTTCTGAGTTTCATGGAAGGCATGGAACAAGACATGGTTCATAGAGGTGGTTATCAATTTTTTGACTGAGAACATCACCACCAGGTTTGGAGTTCCATTTGCTCTTGTATGTGATAATGGCCCTGCTTTTTCTTCTATTGAATTCATTCAATGGGCGTATGAACATAAAATTATTTTGAAGTATTCATCCAATTACTACCCTCAAGGAAATGGAGTGGCTGAGTCCACTAATAAAAACCTATTGGAAGTAATAAGAAAGTTGTTAGAAACCAATCCTAGGGACTGGCACACCCGATTGAGATTTTCCCTATGGGCAGATCAAACCCGAATCAAAGCAGCTCTAAGAAATTCACCTTTTAAGTTAGTCTATGGCCAAGACCTAGTCTTTCTGATCCATTTACAAATACCTGTTCTTAAGTTTATGCAGGAATTTTATACCAAAGATGATAGGATCGAGGTTACATTACTTAATTTTCTTAACATGGAGGAACAAAGAGATGTTGCTTTGTAGAAATTTTCTAAGCATCGGGTTGTCGTCTAATGCTAGTTTGAAAAAAGGGCCAAGATAAAATCCTTTAGGATATCAGATCTTTTACTACTATGGGATAAATCCAGAGAGAAGAAGGGAGATCACCAGAATTTTGATAGACTCTGGTTAGGTCTGTATCAAGTGGTTGAGATATTAGGCGAGAATGATTTTCGTTTAAGTACCTTAATAGGAGAACCTATTCCATTACCAATTAATGGTTAGTTTCTCAAGCACTATTTTGGTTCGTGAAAGGTTTGATGTTTTAAAAGAATGTATTATAATGTATCATGTCTAATTAAGTTTTTGTTTGTATTTTGGTTTTTTTTTTTTTGTTGGGGATCTTCATTTTTGTCCATCTCAAGACAGGGGGTTGTTATTTGAAGTATGCTATGGGCACTAGGAGAGAAATTGGTTTAGGTATTTTCATTAGCATCTTTGAAAAGGATTTTATTCTGAAACTCATGTTTTATGATCATTCTAATGTTGATTTTAAAATTTACTAGGGGTAGAAGATATATTGTAAATATCTCATGAATTATGATCCAAAATCTGTCACCAAATTAGATAACATCTGCCTAAGTAAATACCTATCTATTTTAGGGTGGATTTACCTTTTAATTCAAGTGAAAAATCAGATTCCAAGACTATCAATTAATTCATTGTAGTTCTCAACCCACATTTCAGATCAATTATATCTGAGTATTGAGGAAAGTTCATAAAAGATTTCCACAAGTGAAGCTTAAGTAAAAAAAAATGGAAAGAAAGAAAGAAAAGGCAATCTCAATATCAAATGGGTGAATCAAGTATCTCTATCGAGGCTATGGATGCCTATCTGGCAGTAGAGAAATGATTTGAGAGAACTAGAGGTATATTCATCGAGGCTATGGATGCGTGTCTGGCAGCGGAGCAATACCTAGGATTTTATTGCACGATAGTTAAAGGACTCAACCTATGTAGCTTGAATCTTAGGTATAGTTGTTTAGGAGTAGAGAACGTATCTATAAAGAATGATGCACAATATATGCACACACTCAAATTCAGAAATAACTCATGAGCACATACATATGAGATTCCAACTCAATCTTATCCTATATATATATGATCTTATTCACATTAACCTGCTTCATAAGCCAAGTAGTTTTAGGGTGACTGGATTTTTTTCAGGTGTCTTGAAAATGGGTAAACCATTTTCCCAGTTGAGTCACCATTTTTTATGCCTTGCATAACCACCCCATCTTTTTCCTTGGTCAAAATGGGTCCCCCTTTTGCTTTTGTCCTTGGTTGTTTTTCAAACAAAGTTTGGAGTCTTTCTTTTCCAATACTTTTTTTTTTGGTTTGTTCAGTCGGAACCGAAACCGAAACTAAATTGAGTTTCAAAACTTGTTTCAAATATTTCATTCCGATCCCCATCCCAATGGTCTTTTTCTTGCCTTTTTCTTTGTCTTTGTCGAAACTGGAGCTGGAGTGGAAGTTAAGTCTGAATTTATTTAGCCTTTCGAAATAAAGTTTCATTCCACCTCCGCTTCCACCTTTCTGGTCTTTTGTTTGGACTTAGGATTTTGTGATGGGTTTTCTTGTTTCGGTCTTTGTGTTTCTTTGTGTTTCTTTTCTTTTGATTTCTTCTTTATTGGCCGAACTGAAGCTGGAATGAGAATCAGATTCAAAAAGTCGGATAAAGTTTCTAAATCATTTCCCACTTCGATTCCGCTCTCGCTATTTTGATGTTTGACTTTACTGAAGTCATAAAACAGTAATGTGCCAGTTCCCTCTATAGTCCTGACTCCAATCTGCCATATTTATGGCATTGATTACAGGTGCCATGCACATGTGAAGCTGTAGTTTTAACCTTAATTAGGGATTAACTAGAAGTTATCATCATTGTTTAAAAGATCAAGAGCAAAGTAGAGTTGTAGTGGAGTGTTTGGACGTGTGATTCGATCAAAAGGGAGATAATCACGCACGGAATCATCTCAGAGGGCTAATCAATTTATTTGCATTTTAGGTAGGGTTTATGTTCTTCTCTTTCATTTTGTTTCACGTTTTTCATTTTGTGTGGTCGTTGGTTTCTCGCGAATTCGTGACTCTCGGTTCTATTGTGAGTTCATGTTGTTTTTTTTTTCTTCTCTTTTGTTTCTATTTTCTTGTTTTCATTTTTCTTTTTTGGTGTTTTGTTTCTTGTTTGTTTGTTTTTATCAATGTCATTTTCACGTTTTAATCGTGACCTTATCGTGATGCTCTATTTTTTAAATGGCTTGGATTAGTTACTATTTTTACATTGGTAGGGTTTGATAAATTACGGTTTTTACTTAGGAATCCTATTGCACATTAATTTGATTAGTTTGAATGGGGTTAAATTCGTGCTCTAATTATTTGAATTCGAGGGTTTGTGAATTAGGGTTTTGGTGCATTTTTGTTTTAAATATGATGCCCTAATTATTACGGTTGCCTCTCGGTCATATGGGGATGGTCTTGTATAGGTTATTTTTAAGCCCCTTTCATTTTGTTATGACCTAGTCCTTAGATCATGATGTTATTTATCATCCTTTTGAAATCTCTTATGACGTCATAATTATTTTTGAGCGGAACTAGAATCGGAATCGATTTTGATCTTGAACTATGTTTTGTAATAAGTATCGATTCCTTTTCCATCCCATCTCCGACTTTGCTTAGGATAAGAAGCAGGCTTTCAAAATGTTGATAACTCAGCCAGGCCGGGAACCTAAACCAGATATGAAATTGAAAATTCTTCATGGAACCAAATCGGTTCTCATTTCGATTCCAATTCTAGTTACTATCCCAGCTCTGACTTCGATCTCGCCTTGTTATTATTACAAGCTCACTATCTATTCCTATCCTGATCCCGATAGTTTTTTTAAGAGAAAGACTTGTTAAGGTGTTTTCTTCCTGGTTCCACCTCCAACATATATATGAAGGGTAGGATCTCAAATCATATTTTTGTTATGATTTTTATTGATCTAATTTGAGGTTTTATTGCAGGAAGCTAAAGGATCTTAGGAGTATTAGAAGAGGCTTCCCAAAGGAATCAGCCTATAGAAACTTCAAAGGCAGCAACTAAGCCTAAGAAGGTCAAACCGGAATAACTTCCTTATACCTTGAGGTATAACCATAGGGGTCCTATCGTCACTCTCAATAAGGTGGAATCTGATTGGGTTGATATAACTGACACCAATCTAGGTCCATTCAATTACAAAGATTTGTACACAGATACATTTACTAAGGATGTAACAGGGAGAACTGAAAGAATAGTTGAGTCTGGCTTGGCTCACATCATTGTATTTCCTCTATCCATCCAATTCTTGGAATTGATAATGACAATAGTTGGAGCTTACAATCCCGCCACCAGACAATGTGTAGATTCAAAGGATAATGTTATCATAGACCTAACTCAAATTTTTCAGGTTATGTTTAGTGTCCCTAATCCAAAGAAACTTGCACAACTGAATGAGGGAAAGGATTTGGAGATATATATCAAGCACAAGGAGACCAATAGGGCTCACTTGAATAAGAAGTGGTTAAGAACAAAGAAGAAGTCCCTAGCAAAGCTCTCAGATTAGACAAATAGGGCAGAATTTTATAAGGAGGTATCAAATCTTATAATGATGTTGTCTAGAGTCTTTGGAAAGAGGGATGTATTTCACTTTAAGGAATGGATGTTTCCATTCATTCAGATAATCTTTGATGGTAGGCAGTAGTTTGATTGGCCTATGATTGTATCTGATATCATACATGATCAGATGAATAGAATAAGGGAAACTAAGAGCTTCTTCGTGACCTCGTATGTTGTCTATGCAGTAGCTAGAGGAGGCATCTTTCCAAGGTTAAATAGAGTAGGAATATTGGGGGAAGCTGATGGGCAAAAGAAAGTATGGAACCATTATGACCAGCTCTCCTTGCAGATTTCTGAAACACATTCTAGAAGAGTTAATGATGCATTTTTATATGTAGTTATTAATCAATTTAATGGAGATGCAGGGTATAGACTAAGCCAGGAGGCCATGGCCTTCATTACAGAATGGGGGTGTTGGTATATCCAGTACCCCAAGTTTACCTATTTCAAGCTGGTTGGGTTTGAGGGTCATCCTCACTTGCTCCCCAAGTGCAGAACCAACAGGATGGTTTTGATGGAGTATGTTTATCAGGATTTAGGGGTTAATGCCCAATTTGAAATAAAACACAAACCAATTTGTCACAAGTTCCCCATGCAATTGGGTGAGTACAGCTGCCCACATCTTGTGGGAGCTAAGGTGGTTTTTAGTGAGTTGATACACTTGAAGTTGGGCTTATATACTGCTCAGAATCACTTTGATCCAAAGAAAAAGATGAATGCTTTGTTGGCTTCAGTCTTTGATAGGCATTTCAACCTGCTAGAGGACTTTTGGAGTGATCTCCAGGATGAATATGACCTCAGGAAGAGGAATTATGAGAGGTTTCCTTTCTCACTTATGGTAGAATTTGGGGTCAAAGTTGACATTCCTGATATATTAGTAGATGATGGGGTAGTGTTGGATCCTTGATATGAAGCATTGAACATAGGTACCAAGTGTTTGGACCTAGTGGATTGGGATGTTGAGGAGATAATTGACATCAAACAAATAGGGAGACCAGTCTTAGATAGGAGTATCCACTAGGTTGTTCTCAGAGCTAAAACTCCTAGGAGTTCATCTCCCAAGAAAGGGTAATGGTATAAGAGAATCAAAAGGAAAATGCCTCCCAAGGAACCCTTGGAATTTCTCCCTTCTGATGTTGAAGAATTTGAGCTTGAAGCTCCAACCCGAGATTTGTCTAGAATACATGAGGATTCTCCAGTAGGACCTATGGCTTTAACACCAATAATGGGTGAATCATCTGCCCAAGTCCTCTTACAGAGCAACAAGTTGGAGAGATGCCTAAGGTGACTCTTCATAATATAGCTGAAACCTTAAAGGGAAAACAAGTAGAGATGGAGATCCATGATATTGAAATAGATTCTAATGAGACTTTATTAGAAAAGGATGCACAAGAAAATATACCTCTAGAGGAGGAAACTAAGCATGTTTTAACAGAAGAGGATCAATTGGCATTGTTTTAGGAAGAAAAGAAAGCTTCATATGCTAAGGCACATGCAGAAGTTATGAAAAACAAAAGGAAATAGATGCTAAGGTACAAGCTGGTGCATTACTTCAACAACAACAATTGGAGGCTAAGAAAAGGGCCGATGAAGTAATAAAACAACATAAGCAAAAGGAGCATGAGATCAAGACAAAGGAAGAAAATGACAAGCTTGAGATGGTACAGAAGATCCATGATCTAGAGGAGGGAAAGACTAAACAAAGGAGAGAAAGAGAAGCACTTCAGGCCAAATTGAAGCTAATTGAAGAAGCATACAAGAAAAGGGAGGAAACAGAACACCTGCAAAAGGAGAAAGATGTTGAGGAGTTGGCCAAGTAGCAACAAAAGGAGAAAGAAGCCTCAGATAGACTCAAGGATTTGGAAGAAGAAAGAAACAAGCTATTTGAGGAGAAGAGGTTGGAGGAAGAAATATTGAAAAAGGAACAAGAGGATAAGAGGGTGAAAGAGTAGAAGGAAAAAGAAGAAGCTGAAAATATTGCACAAGAAAATTTAGGTGAAGAACAAAAAAATATACAAGAGGTTGATTCTAAACCTAGGGTTAATGTATTACATCCATTATCCTCTACAACTGCTACCTCTTCTTCTACTGTAATGGCCACTATTCCAAGTGCTCCTACCTAGTTGAAACTTGATCTTTAAATGATACCAATAACGTCCTCATAGACTCTTAATTGGAATGAAATGATGAAAGAGATTGAGAAGGAAAGACCCAAGAAGAACTCTCAGATTCTTCATTCCACAAGGCTAACTGAGGTAGGTGAAATTATTGCAGAATGTGCAATACCAGTAGTGGATAAGGATGTGGGAGATATGCAGGTCACTGATTATCAGTTAGGCACTGTCAATCTAGGAAGGCCTACAAGGAATCAGAAAATGAACCTGATTGATGTTGTAGCATCATCTACCAAATCAAGGTTGATAAAGGACAAGCAGAGAAAGGATGAGCTCAAAGCTCAACTAGATCAGTTACATAACTTTTTGAAAGACATCTCTACTCCTAGATCACAACTTGCTGTCTTAGAGACACCGATGTTGCTTAGCAAAAGAGAGGTGGATGATCTAGTGCAAGTAAAGAATAAGGCTGGAATGATGGATAGGTGGACAAAAAAGCTTAACCAGGAGGTAGGTGAGGTACTAGTAAAAAATTTTGAGATCCACAAGATGGAATTGGAGGTAATAGAAGAGATGAAGCATCATGCCAAAACATTGGAACAACAAGAGGAAGAATATAGAGGGGATGTTCAAAAAACAAAGGACATCAATAAACTACCAAAGTCTACTCTACTTGAGCAGTCCATTCTTGAGGAAGATAATGCAGAATTTTTAAAGAAGGCCTCTAGCATAATGCAGCTTAGATCTGATTTTATATACAGACATAGGAATGAAGTCCAGGATGTGAGTAAGGATTTAAATGAACAACTTGATGAACTAGAAGTTGTTTTGGTTGTTTTAGTTAATGTTGATATAACTCTTAAAGAGGGCTTTCCTTTAAGTCAATTAAAGGAAAAATGGGATAATAGGTTTGAAGAAATTATGCAAAAAGAAGATGATGAAAAGGATCTATTATTGGATAGATTGATGGATATTCAGGAAGGAGTAAAGACTGCGAGAAAATAGTTGACTAGGTTAAAAGACATGAAGGTGTTTGCCTCCATATAACTAAAGAGAATTTAATTTGAGGACATCTGGATTGATGGGCCGGATGTGGATACTCTTCAACAATTCTTCTCCAGTTATGATGAATACACTCTGGGGAAAACTATGCAAGGATGAAGTGGCAGTCTTTTGGGCGCATGACCCCTTTTCCTTTTCTCTTTTATTCTCTCTTGTAATTAACGTTGGAACTGGAGATCAACTGGTCTAAGTTTCCAAGAAATTTTTAGTTCCTATAATTGTGGATCTTAATTTTGATTGAGAGGAGTTTATGCTTTGAACATCTATATATACTTTTGGGGTATCATATTGTAAGGGTCGGCTGATGAGAATAGAATTAGCCACCTGATAGTAGAAGATATGAATTTTATAGCTTTGCAAAGACATTTTGTTATTATTAGTTACAGTTGTATATGAATATGAGTTTTCACGCAATATTGTGTTGGAATTGAATTTACTAGATAAGGTTAATGAATCATAGTCTATCGGTATGCCAGTGATTGTGTTGAAGCATAAGTGTTTCTTATTTGATGAAAATCAATAGAAGGAACCAAATTTAAAGATTATTTCATTAAATTATCTATGGATTGAATTATTGAATATCTATTGATCTATGATTTTAGCAATGAATGAGAGTTTGGTGTTTTTAATCTTTTAAGTATTATTATGTGTGATTGTGATGGTTAAACTAAGCACCATAGATGCATGCAATAGTATGGATTGTTCTATAAATTGCATCATGTTATGGTTTTCTTGATCTATTGGAGGAACACTCGTTGGTGAAAATATATGTCTAGATATTAGGTAATTTGTATTCATGTTTCATGAATGTATGCCCTGATCTATATTTTTCTTCTATTTAAAACCCGCTTTTTGTTAAGTATAGATTGATGAACCTGTCATTGCTTGCATTCCTTATTACCAACAAAGGCCCCCTTGAATATTACAGTTCCATGGACCAATTGAGTGACACTAGATAGTTGAGAACCAACTACCAGGACCTTGGGAGTTAGGCTACTATATGTTGTCTTTCTTTTTTAGGAGAAATAGAGTAGAGTTATTTTTTTTAACGTTGTTTGTGTCATTTTCAGCATCAACACTTCCTTAGCCTCTGTATTCCATTCAACCTTTGCTTCCTTCTTCAACATGGTATTCAATGGCTTGACTATTTTTGAAAATCCAGTGATAAATTTTCTAACAAAGTTAATTTTGCCAAAGAATGACTTCATTTCTTTCTTGCTTGCATGGGGTTGAATTTTCAGTGTGGCCTCCACTCATTGAAGATCAATGGAAATACCTTGTTCCGAAATAAAATGTCCTAACAGCTTCCCCTTAGTGACTCCAAAGATTCACTTCTTTGGATTAAGTGAAATGCCAAATTCCCTGCACTTCCAGAATACTTTGCATAAATCTGCAACATGATCACTTCTCTTCTTGGAAAAGACTCTCAAATCATCCATGTAGATAATTATGCACTTTCCAATGATGTCCTTGAAGGTGATATCCATAGCTCTTTGGAATGTAGCTCCAACATTGATTAATCCAAAGGGAATTCTCTAGTAAGCAAAGGTTCCTCATTTTATAGTGAAGGCAGTTTTGTGCCTATCTTCATATTGGACCATGACCTGACTGTATCTAGAGTCCCCATCCAGAAAGGACATCATTTGAGATCCATTGACAACCTAAAGCACCTCATCCAGTGAAGGGATTGGATAATTATCCTTGTATGATGCTCTGTTCAGGTTCCGAAAATCGACACATAGTCTAATTTCTCCATTTTTCTTCCTAACTGGGACCAAGTTTGCAACCCATGTTGACTGTCTTACTAGGAATATGATTTGTGCCGAGAGTAGCTTTTGCACCTCCTTCTGAATAATGGGTTCCAGCAAAGAATTAATTGGTCTATGTCTTTGCCTGAATGGCATAACATTTGACTTGAGGGGGATAGTATGTGTAATGATCGAAGTGTCATATGTCCTTAATTCATCATAGCTCCAAGATATCACATCCTGATATGTGTTCAAGGCATCAATAATTCCTTTCCTCTCCTCTGGAGTGCACACCTTACCAATAAAGACATTCTTGACATCACCCTGGGTCCCCATGTTGTATGTTTCACACTAACAGTTGAGGGACTCCCTTTTCATTTTCTACTCTTGATCTCTGATCCTATCCAAATCAAATATCATTTCCAAATGCACCATGCCTATTGGTATGGTATTAGTTTTCAAATTGAGGACCCCTTCTAGGTCAATTTTAGCCTCTTGAGGCTCGACCTCATCAATTACTTGAGAAGGAAACACATCACAGCTGGTGATAAAATCAAGAATATGTTTATCATCTTCAAATACCTAAAAATTGGTGACATTGTTAGGCACTGAGGGTACTGGAACAAGTTCAACAGTGAACTTCTTTAAGCTTGAAAGTGATAAAGGCTGCAATGTACTTGTTGCTTATGCCAGAGAATCAACAGTTTAATTCTTACTTCGAGGTATCAGCTAAATGTTGAAGGCATCAAATCCTTCAATAAGATCCCATACTCTATGTCTATAATTGGCCATCCTTTTGTCATGGCATGAGTATTGTTTCCTTACTTTCTTGACCATTGGCTCAGAATCTCCAAACACCTGCAAAATTTCAACTTTCTTTCTTAATGCCATTAATATCCCATGAACTAGAGCTTCATACTTAGGTACATTGTTAGTGCACTAGAATTAGAGTCTATTAGCAGCAAAGTAGGTTTTACCTTTAGGAATGATTAGCTCTAGCCTTGCTTGGATTTGGATCCATCGAACCTTAATTTCCAGCAGTCATTAGCTTCGACTCTTCTTGAGATACCCTTGTCCTTGTTGCTACCCGGAGGCTCTTTAGGAGGTTTTGGATCCTTCCCCTTTTGCCTATTTTGAATGCTCTATATGTTCAACTCAATGGTTGGGGTTGTGTTGATGTGCCTTTGTATCTATCCTACTACAGTCTAACACAAGCAACATTCCAGCTCGGAATGAGGAGCATCATGGACTCTAAACCAATTAGGGAGAAGAAATTCTTTGAAATTTATATTTCTACCTAGCTGAATATGATATTCTACACATTTCTGGATAAAATCCTAGAAGTTATCCAACAAACTAAGTTTCCTATTTGCCTGATCATCAAGCTCTTTTGTTTGTTCAAATTGCATCTCAAAGCTACTATCTTTTGATGTGGACTCACTAGAAGAGTTTTGAAACATCAAGATTCCCTGATGTCTGAAATAGGGGAGGCTAGGACATAGTTCCCCATACTCACTTCTGATACCAGTATCTCATTTGAATTATTCTGATACTTAGTAATGACATACTTAATTCTAGGTTCACTCTCAATTCTAATATGATTTGGGACTCCTTTCCAAGGGAGCCACTGTGGGAATGATTTGTGGATGTGTATCCATTTAGTGCCTTGGTGAAATCTCTACCCAAGATCAGAACATAAGTTTCAGGAATGTCAGCTACCTGAATATTAAGTACTTTATGCACTCTAGGATCTGAGGCAACTTGCATGGGAATCATGTTTAGTTCTCCTACTATATTCACCTCATTTTTGTCCAATTGGGTGACCTTATTTTGAGAGGCTACAGGGGTAATACCAAGGGCCCTACAGATGGAAAATGACATAACATTTGTGGATGCCCTTCAATCCAGCAAGAAATTGTGCAGATTTTTACCAAATATACGAATAGAAATCAAAAAAGGGGGGGTTTCCATTTTGCCTTGGAATAAATTCAAATGTGAATCAGCTTGTGCAACCTGACTCTTATCTTTTTCTTTACCCCTATCCCTGGGTTGTGATTGACTAGGACCTTTGGGTGTTTGTGAACCGGGAGTCTCAGCAACTGCCTCATTGGTTGCTACTCCTCGTGTTGCTATACTTGAATTAAAGGACCCTATAACTACATTTCCAGTTTCAAGAACTCTTAATAAATCGAAAGCAAAAAGACTCACCTTTACTTTTCTGAGTTCCTTGATGACATATTCTCCTAGCCATTCCACATTCATGTCATGTGGAGTTCCTTAGAATGACCAGTCTTTCTATCCTTTGCTACATCAACATTTCTTCCTTTGGAAACATCTGGTTGTCCTTCTTTTGAGAGGTATTGTGTTGGCACCTGAGGGTAAGATGGATTATTATTGGCATGTGGGTCTAGTGGAATGGAAAAATTGTGTGGAGGGGCAAATGTAGTAAACGGTCCTCTAGCTTGTGGATTTTTGTGGGGGTTTCTCCTAAGATCATACTTTTTGACAAGTTGCTGAAACATTTGCACTTCCTCAATACCAACCTCTTCTTCATCCAATGGGCCATTATCATTCTCAGTTTTTTCATCAAATAGATGAGAGATTTCATCTTCATTGAGCACTTGTTCAGCCTCCCGACTCTGGCTACTTGATTCCTCTTCCGGTTCATTCTCCTCATCCCTTGGGAAAGGAGCATGATTCAACACCAAAACTGGGGAATCATAGGGGTTTAAGGGTACCAATTCTTGGTCGGTGGAGTTGTTTTCAACTTCATATTGAAAAATGGAAGTAGTAGTTTGAAATTTAGGGTAGTCAAGCTCAGAGTGCTGACTTGTCTTATGAATCCTACACCATCCAGACAAAGTGGCCTCTGCTAAGTACACACCACCTGGAGGTTTCTCCAGATTAGAAGGTTGATCTAGTGGACTAGGGAATCCTCCATTGTTCAGCCTAGTGTTCCATGGCCTATTCTATCTAGGTGGTTGTCTTCTTTCAAATCCTTGTCCACTTTGTTGAGTTCTATCAAAGTTCTGATCAGAACCTTGTCCTCTTTCAAAGTTATGATTTCTGTCATATTGTTGTCCTATGTTATAACTTGATTGCATGCTCTTCTGATTAGCTTGAAGTTGGTTGTTCTGGTTCCTCAAGTAGGTTACCTCCATGTTCATATCCTTCACTTGTTTAGTTAGCTCATCTAACCTTTCCTTATCATGATTGTTGTAAGGCATTGGATTCATAGTGTTTGGGGAGTATCTTGACATTCCTCCAAAATCAGTAGACTGATTCAAAACTTCTAAGTTCTACAAATATACAGGGAAACCAACTTGTGACTATGAATGGATGGGATGGTTAGCATTTTGTTGAGGATAATCGGGTATTGGTTGGACCTAGTTTATTGGGTGACCCGGGTGAGGGACCAGAGGCAACTATGGAATAGGATTCATTATAGGTGTGTGATTGGTCAAAGCGTGGTTGAGAGATTAGACTTGGCTTAGGTGAGCAGCTGGTCCCAGAGATGGTAGAGGTCCAAACAAGTGTTGTCTCAGGTCTGTACTGACCTTAATCGCCTCTATATATGCAGTGAGCAAGGTAGTCAGGGAATTAGTTCTCCACTTAAGGAAGGTGGAAGTAAGGTTGTCAAGGGATTCAAAGTAGACCTCTAGGGTAGTGTCCTCATTTCTAGCATAAGGTGCTTGGAGTCTAGTGTATGCTTGGTGGAACCTATTGTTGAATGATTCTATAGGCTCATTAATCTCTATTTTTACTCTAGTAAACTACATATATAGCTCATTAGCACTAATGGGAATCTTAAATTTCAGCAGGAATGCAACCTCAAGCTCAACCTAGTTAGAGATGGATGCAGTAGGTAAATGGTTATACCAATAAAAGGCCTCCTGTCCCAGAGAATAGGGGAAAAGTTTGCATACAAAATCCTCATGATTAATCCCTCTATCCCTCAGACAAGTTTGAAAGATCCTAACATGCTCTTTTGTTGTCCTATTTGGGTCATTTGTGTGAAACTTAGATAAAAAATGCTCAGGGTTCTTGGGCATAACATTGTAGTTATTGAATGTCAGAGGTGATGGGTTACTTACCAAGAAATCCATTGGTGGATGTGGTAATGGTCGATGAATGACTAGTTGGGGTTGTAGAATGAAACTAGTCTTAGAATTGGATGAAGATGAAGTGGATGGAGGTGGGGATGGTGGAAATGATGGATTGGATGATGGTTCCTCCCTTCTTTTGGTCCTTATTGACCTAGTTGGAGGTGGGAATTCTTGAAACTCTTCTTCTTCTCTTGGTACATATCTGGTTCTGTTTTTGAGCCTCTCAGGAGAAATGGCATTTAGAAAATGCTCCAACTTGTTTGTTCAGGCCCTCCTTCTAGCACCAATCTTGTTGTTTGGTGTTGCTAGACATCAACAACTCAGACAGAATAAAATTTATCCTATCTCTCTTAAAAGGTTGGTTTCTATGATCAAAGAGATAACCCCAAGGTCTCACGAGTGTCAGGTCATAACCATGTAGTAGAAAAAACTCAATGATAAAATGTGGAAATGTTGGTAATCACAAGGGGTCTTACGTACAAACGCTGGAAGCTCTAAACTCATCAGATTTTAAGATATGGTGATGCTCAAATTTCTAGTTCTAACCATATAATAAATTAAAAAAAAAAAGATGAGGGTTTCATAAGTCCTAATGTTAACACTACTTCTAAGATTAACCATGCAAGTGATGCAATACTTGGAATGGACCAATCCCTTAAACTATTTTTTTTGTTCGACCTAGGCTATACCTGCAATCTTGCAGAAAACAGTGCAATCTTCTAAGGTGTTAAATATTTTTAGGCTGTAGTAATTCATTCAATAAGATTGAATGAATATCTATAGTTGAACTAAGCACATGAATATGAGGTACAAGTTGACCTTGCACAACATTCCCACAATCAAGAAGTTTCCCAAAGTATGAGCTAGGGATTGCTACAACACTCCAAGTGTTAAATCACAAGCATTACTAACTAAATCTAAGATACATCCAAACATTTCCAAGTGATTTGAAAGATAGAACAAGAACCATGCAAGATTATTCAATGCAAGAGAAGGAACCAATCATAACACAATGTTTGCAATTTGTATTTAATCATCACATTTGCAACAATTCCAGTCTATTACAGCACTTGCTTGAAATATAAAAACTAACTTCTAATCTTCTAACATGCTACTCTATTGCTAAATCTACTAATTACAAGTCTTCTGACTTAGTCTTCTAATTTGAACCCAACCTATTCTAACCTAACTAGACCCTTACAAATGAGGCAGAGTACCATACTTATAGAGACATGCCCGCGTCAACCAGAGCTAGGGTTACAAAGAGGCCTGACCACCAACCAAATTGGCCCCGACAGCTAGCAATAACCTACCATCAAGTAATGAATGCTGCAGGAGCCCCTTCAGATCAATCTAGGATCACACAAAGTCATGGGAACGACACCTCGAGCCACACCCACCATCAATGCTCCACCCACGTGAACAACAACGTGCATGAAACACTAGCTCAAACACAAGCCATCGATTAGATGTGGGCAAGGAAAACGAACGACTCATATCAAACAAAAATAGGTTGAGCCCCTTCAAATCATGTATGTCTACCATGAATGGCCATCAAACAAATCAACCTTGTGTGTGGGAATGGGTTTCATGATAGTAGCCGCAAAGTGTACTTGACTCCACCTGCAAATCATGCCAAATCTTCAAAGTACATCCAACAATCCCAGCTTGATCCAACCTGCAATCAAACAGGCCACCATTAATTCCCAATACACCATCAAAATCCAAGCAAGCCCAATAGAGTTCCTAAGGCAAGAGAATCAAGTGTAAACTCAGGCGGAGGTAGAGCCACGAGAAAAATAGGAACACAGAGCCAAGACAGGCGGAGGCGGAGGCAGAGACAAAACGGGAACAAGAAAGGAAGGGAAACAGGTGGAGGAAAAATCAACCTTGGAGGAAGCAAAGGTAGAATCAGAACCAAAATGAGAACCAGTGGAGGAAAAAACAAAACCAACCTCGGCAAAAGTGGAGATGAAACGGGAACCAAAACGAGAACCCACCAGGGCGAAAACAAAACCAACCTCAGCGGAAGTGGAGGTGGAATGGGAACGGGAAAGGAACCGTGAACTTTGCCAAAGTTCAAAACCAAATTCTATCCTGGTCCCGAGCCTGCCAAAATGACAGAAGAGAAAACCGAAGAAAGCCCAATGGAGGAAAACCAACCCAAAGGCTGAAGAAAAAAAAAACAACGGAAAAAACAAGGACGCGGGAGGCGAAGCTAGAATGGGAACGAAAACCGAATCGAGAACTTTACCAAAGTTCAACGTTCAGATCCATCCCGGTTCCGCCTTCGGCAGAATGAAGGGGGAAGCAAAGAAAATAAAAGACTAAGGGAGGAAACCAACCCTTAGGATGAAAACAAACAAAACGTAGAAGAAAGCAAGGGAGCGGGAAGTGGAGCCAGAATGGGAAAGAGAACAGAATCGAGAACTTAGCCAAAGTTCAAAGTTAAGTCCCATCATGGTTTCGCCTCCGGAAAAACAAAAGAAGCAAGGAAAACAAAGAAAACCTAAGGGGGGAAACCAACCGTTAGGACCCAAAGAAAAACCAAGGGAGAAAATAGAAGGAAAAAGAAGACCACCCCAGGGAGGACATCTGGAAGACTCCAAAACCACCAGGAACTCAAGACAAAGGCACCCACAACCAAGGCAAGCACCAAAGACCAAAACCCCAATATTTTCAAAGATAAGTACAAAAGAGGGGGCAAGGCACATAAGTGGGCTGAAAGGTAGGCCAAGAGAGGGTCCCTAATTTCAGTGGGGCATGTGTGAAAAACTACACAACAATACTATTTTGTGAAGGTGATGCAGAAACATTGTTTTTGTATTGCATGAAGTGGCTAGATGCCACATAATAGATAAAAGATGAAATGAAATCGATTGAGTCTCAAATAGCTAATGCATCAAAATCCTATGATCCGACATTGGACATAGATGATAAGACCCATAATGCTATAGTGGACTTGCATGACAAATTCTTCACTTTGTAGATCCACAAGAAAGTGATTATCAAGGAGCTTGTGAAGCTAAGGGACTTGGTAAAAATAGAGCACAAACCAATCTCAAGTGCCCTTTCCAGTTCTGATAGAGTTTCAAACATAAATCTTAGACCTGATACTATAGAATAAGGAGAAGAAACATTGACAAAGCTTGATTCTCTACACAAAATGCTTGTATCAACGAAGAAGAGTTTGGAAGAAATAAAAATTGCTTGGCAATCCATTCTTTAGAAGCTTCAAGGGTTAACATCTTTGGGTTGACCATTTCTATTTAAATATATCTTTTAGTTTTTCATGTTTTCAGATTCATTGTACATATGCAAATGTATTAGGATTTTTTGGTTAGATTCCTAAGGGGGAACTAGTTCAATTTGTACATATGTCTTGAGGAGAGCACCCTTTTCCCTTGATGTCAAAGGGGGAGAAATACTTGTGGAGAGATATTTGTGGAGCAATGTTTTTTCTTTGGCACATGTTGCCATGAATGAAAAAAGGGGAGATTTTTGAAAGAATGAAGAAGGATGTCATTAATGAGTTATCATTGATGTCAAAACTACATTATGAATGTAAAAATAGTATGAAGGATGTTTTATTTTGCAAAGGTTTTTTGGCCAAGTGTCTACACTGACAACTTTAGCACATAGTTCCCTCTGGTATTTTGGTTCACATTTTTTCTCTCTTTGAGATCTACAAGTGTGGTTCTAGTCTGTTGTTTATGGATGTCACTGGCATCTTATTTTAAAATTTTAGTTGTTTTGGATAAGTGGTTCAAAAGTTGCAACTAACAAAAGTTTGGTAGATATGGTTTACATAGTTTTTATGTGTACTAGCTATTACCTAACTAGTCTACATTCCTCTATGGATTTGATTTAGATATTAAGGTTTTGGGAGAATGTTTATAAGGGGTTAGTACATTGTATTTTCTAGTTGTGGTGACATTTTGTGGTCCACATGTCCTATGGTGATGATAAGTTGGAGTATTATACTTTTTGATTCTATGCTTGGATGACTTAAGGTATGCAAAGAGTTATGAAGATTAAATATGTGTTGTGAATGGAAAAGGGAGTTGTTATAGGTCCATTCTGACCTATATTTCTTGTGTTTTTGGTGTGAAGGAAATTTTGGTTTGAATTGGGTGCCAACAAGGCACATTTTATATAATTTAAGGCTACATCTAATTAAGCCGACCTAATTGATGTTTGCGATGGAGTTTAGTATATATATACAAGGTTGATTTGAGTTGATGGAGATAAGGATTTAACATATGCATGATTTGAATGCAAGAAGTGATGTAATTTTTTGCAGAATTATGTGAATAAGTTGTGAGTATTAAGAAAAGGTGTGCAAATACAAAACAAAGTAGAGACTTGTAATCCAAGTCAATTAGAATGTGTTATGAGATTCAAAGGAACTGAATCCAACATATTTTAGATGCACTTTTCTCAGTTCAAATTTTGGTTGTGAAGCCACTTCTTTGTATCTGTATTTTCTATGAACAATGAGTTCACTTGGATAGTGAGTCATCCTGGTAGTGATCTTTTCTATAATATTTGATAACCAATTATAACATATTGTGAGTTAAACCTCATTGTGGTTTTTCCTTCCTTGGTTTTTCCACATAAAAATCTTGGTTTTCATGTGTTGTGTGTGTTATGGATTGTTTATGCTTTCATTGCTTATAATTATTAAGAATGCTTTAAAAATTAAATGGTTAGTAATTGGATAGTTTAATAGAATACTGATTCACCCTACCTTCTTAGTATTCCATGTGCTCAACAAGATTTGAAATAACTAAGTTGAAAAGACATATTTCTATATGGTGGAAAGATGTTCAATTGGATAGAAATAGGAGGGGAAAGGAGAAAATCACAAAGTGGTACAAGATGGTGACAAAGTTGAAGAATCAATTTATACTAGTTCATTATGATCTTGAATAGTTGAAAAGATTATAGAAATTGAGAAAAAAGGAGAAATTTGTGAGGGAGTATATTGAAGAATTCTACAAGATGGTCATTAAGGTTAGACATAATTAAGAAAGAAAGGAGAAGGTTGTGCAATACATTGATGGACTGAGAACAAACATCTAGGAAGAGTTGAGCCTAGTGAAGATGACAATAGTGGAAGAAGCATACCAGTTTGTGTTAAAGGTAGAGGAAATTTTGAACAAGAAGTTTGAGCAAATACAAAGAAGTATAAGAGGAAGATTCTAGAGAAGTGAATTACAATCCATAGAGAGGAGACCATTTGTGGAGCAAAACAAGGATGGGAAACCCTACTATAGTGAAGAGAAGGACAAAAATTCATACTACAGAGGAAGAGAGGATACACATTTCTCACAATGACATAGGAGGTCACATTTCCTATTGTGATGATGGGTATAGGAGATATGAAGGAAGTTTTGAGAAGAGATTGTTTAGAGGAACTTGTTTCAAGTGTGGAGGTGGAGGACATAGATCATTTGAATGTCATCAAGAAAGTACCAACAAGAGGAATGAGAATACCAAAAGACCAACTTATGTGGATGAAGAACTTGTTGGATCCCCTAGTTCAATTGGGAAAGTAGAGAAAGGCGAGTCATTAGTAATGAGGAGAGATTTGATGCATGAAGAAGTGACTGAGGAACCACCACACAGAAATGATTTGTTCAAGACAAGGTGTAAATCTGGAGGAAAGGTATGTAAATTTATCATTGATAGTGTTAGTACTAATAATTTAGTTTCAAAAGAGATGGTAACCAAGTTGAATTTGAAGATATTGAAACATCCAAATCCCTAGAAGATAGCATGGATTCAAGATGAACACAAGATCTTGGTAAGTGAGTAGTTTTTGGTGAAATTTCATATAGGATCATATAATGATGAAGTGTTTTTTGATATTATTCCTATGGATGCATGCCATTATTTGTTAGGAAGACCATGAAAATATGATAGGAAATAAATTCATTATGGAAGGAAGAATACCTACACTATGAATTTAAATGGAAAGAGACATATATTGATACGTTTGGGAGAAGAGGAAAAAAATGAAGTTTATGGCACTGCCAAACAATGTTTGGTAGATGGAAGGAAGTTCCTTGAAGGATTGAGGCATGAAAAAATGTGTTGTGTTTTGATTCCAAAGAAGTGTAGTGATTAGGAGGTAGAGAATTATACCAAAAAGGATTAAGATCCATATGAAAGAATGTACCAAATGGATTACCATTGGTCTAGAGCATCAATCATCATACAGATATAATACATGGAGAGTTTTATCCTAAAAAAGAGGCATACAAGATGACACCTACATAAAATGGGGAGTTGAACTGACAAATAACGGAATTGTTGAAGAAGGGATTAATCAAAGAGAGCTTAATCCCATGTACAATACCTACAATAGTGACACCAAAAAAATATGGAGAGTGGAGAATGTGTACAAACTCAAGAGAAATCAATAAGATCAAATTCAACTATAGATTTCCACTACCAAGGATGGATGACATTATGGATTATTTGAGTGGAGAAAAGTATTTCACAAAGATTGACCGAAAGAATGGATATCATAAAATTAGGATCATAGAAGGAGATGAATGGAAAAATGCATTTAAGACTAATGAAGGGTTGTATGAGTGGTTAGTGATGCCTTTTGGATTGACCAATGCACCTAGCACTTTCATGAGGTTTATGAATGAATTACTAAAGCAATTATTGGGTAAGTTTGTTATTGTTTATTTGGATGATATTCTAATTTTTAGTAAGACTATAAAAGAAAATTTGTGGCACATCAATCAAGTATTATAGACTTATGAAGGATAAGTTGTTGATAAACATAAAAAAGTGTAGCTTTATGAAGACAGATTTGGTGTACTTGGGTTTTTTCATTTCTATTGAAGGATTAAAGATGGACCCTATGAAGGTTAGAGAAATTATTGAATGGCGTCCACCAATGAACATTGGAAGTAAGATTATTCTATGGATTGGAAAATTTCTACCAAAAATTCATTAGGAGCTTTAGTAGCATTTGCACACCAATGATAGAAAAATTGAGAGGACATAGGAAAGACTTTAAGTGGATATTTTTAGAAAAAAGAAGTTTTAAATTGTTGAAGCAAAAGGTGATAGAGAAACCCATGTTATCATTACCTAATTTTGATAAATTATTTCGAGTTCATTATGATGCTAGCAAAAACACAATAAGAGAAGTGTTGAGTCAAGAAGGAATACCCATAGCTTATTTCAGTGACAAGTTGAATGATTCGAAAAGGAGATATTTAGTTTATGATCAAGATTTATATACCATAATTCAAGCCTTGAAGAAGTGGAGACATTATTTGTTTCCTGAGGAGTTTGTATTGTATACTGATCATCGAAACCTTGTAGTATTTGAATAGTTAGGGTAAGTTGAACCAAAAATATATGAGATGGGTTGAGTTTGTTGGCAACACAAGGGCAGACAACTGAGAGGGGGGGTGAATCAATTATCACATAAATTATACTTATTAAACTTAATCTCATATCTGATAAATAAACATGAAAGCATGAACCATCACTACATCAAAAACACACATAACACCAAGATTTTTGTGTGAAAACCATATTAGGGGAAAAACCACGGTGGAGGTTAATCCACAAGATTATACCCTATTAAAAGCATTACAAATGGGGAATGCACATGCATTCAGGCACACTTCCTAGAGCTCACTACTCAAATACAAAAGGCTTACTATCCAAAGGAAGACACACTATCTTACAGTCACATTTGGATTACATCCATTCAAGAGATCTTGAACTAAGAAGATATCATTTGCTAATGCCTAATTACAGTTCTAGTTAAGCACATGAACACTTCATTCTTCTCACTCTTCTTCACACTTTACTTCTGCCTTCGAAATATTAGAACAGTATTCACATATGGAACTCACACATCTTGCTTCTTGAATACCATTCTCCTCAAAAAAATTGATCATATATATCCACAATTAGGGATAGCATCAACTACATGTCGGCCCAACAAAATATAAAATGTGTACAAACTATCAGCCTAAATTAATAAACAATTTATCAATGCAAATCAAATAGTGTTATCCAGAACATAACAAGGACCCAAAGCAACATGTCTCAAACATGAAACACCTTAAACAATTAGCCTTGAAGATCCACAACATGCTACAATCACCCTATCGGCCATGATCATGAAAAACATGAATACTCAAAATAAAATCACCAAGCACAAGCACAAAAATAGATGTGAACCAACAAAAAAGATAGAGCACAATATAGAAACATCCACAAGCATCATGAATAACCACATAAGCATCCAAAACAACTCAGATTACTAGAATCACATCATCTTCTTCCAGGAACACCAACTACAACAACATAACAACTGTTGGAACATTGATACTCATAACTTGATCAAATCTTCATGTGAACCTCTAAAACTTCAGGTGGATAAACTAGATATACTTCTCAACAAACCCTTTAATCCACAACTCCTTATCCTTAATATAATGAGCTATCCATCATACTAAACTTCACTGCATCACTGACAACTTGTAACTTATTTATTTACAATTTTTTCAATATCCTCGACATATACAGCCTTAAAGACATTAATGAAAATAGGGTTGAAATCAATGACAACCACATATCAGAAATATACAAAAATCTCCAACAATCTCCCCCTTTTGCATTGATGGAAACACATGATGTGAAAAACACCATCAATGATACTTTCTCTTAACACTTTCTCCCCCCTTAGGATTTGACTCTTTTCTCCTTAACTCTTTCATAGATTTTCACATGACTCTTCACCCCCTTTGACATCAATGACAAAATTATACATTATATTTCTCCACACAAGCTCTGAACCACATATCTAAACATCTGACTACTCCCCCTAAGTAGCAGCCACCACAACATCAATCTGGATCATAGGATATGACTATGAAATGCACAGATTGATGCTAGTAATTGCATCTTAATTATGATTAGGAGGGGTAATAACCCCTAGCTTCCCTCTGAGATACTCAAAATTATCCTTAGGAAAGGGTTTGGTAAAGATATCTGCAATATGTTCCTTAGTAGGCACATACTTCAATCTGACTTCCTTTTTGGTGTAGGTGTACCTTGGTCACTAAATGCCTCCAGTAGGCAAATTTGTTAAATTTGAATTTCAACTGTAAATCATTGTAAAAAGGTAATGTGAAGAACATTTCCAATGTGTTTGAGATTCCATTAGGTCTCTAGGAGGTGAGTCAAGTCAATTTACAAAAAATGCCAAAAAGTTGCAAAAAATGCAAAAAGTGCATGTAGAAGATGAAGAGTCGCTTTGCTTTAGAAGGTAGTTAGTTGGTTGAAGATGAAGGGGAAGTAATTATAAATGATGTAAACATATATTTAAATAATTTTAAGTGTGAGAAAGATATATTCATTATATTTTGGAACCAATTTACATAATAAAAATACCCTGTATTGCTGGAACAACGTTTTCCCTTTGATTTTTAGACCTTGTATAGTTTGCCTAGCATATTTAGGTTAAAATTTAAATTGGAATAACTAAGGATATAGTGTCAGCATTATTTTTGAGAATATTTGAATGATTTTCATCAATTTTTGAGCACTTAAAAGGCATATTTTTCATTAGCTTGGTATGCAGCCTCAAATACAAGGGTTTGAGAGTCTTTTAAGGTTTTAGTTCACCATTCCACTGATGGAGGATAGTTAGATCAGTGGAATGGGTTGATATAAATTTTTTTTAGTGTTTTTTATGTGTATAGGTATAGGGAAGTGAAAATTCTAAGTTATTGTTGCTGCCCTCATAGAAAATCAGAAAATTCTATGTTTTCTTCATGAAATTGATGGCTCCAAGGTAGAATATGTTGAAGAAGCATTGAATATGGATGGGAAATGGTTTATTTTTCTTGTGCATACCTATTATTAGATTTTTGAGGCTGTGGAAAGGTTTATTGAGGTTTGGAGCACATATTTTCAACAAACCCTCATGGTATGAGGCCTGGTTTAAGCCCAAAGTAAGGTTTTCATTATATGTTGTTTTAGTGGTTGGTTTTCTTTGATAATATGGTTGATTTGGAGGTTTTTTAACCTTATATAATACTTTTTTAGGTTTATTAAGTTTGGGGAGTTGAATTGAAGGTACTTGTTCTATATTTTAGGCCTAATTGGGGCTCTTGTGTCTGCGGGATAGTCAATTATTCTCATATATTTTTCAAAAAAAGTGTACCTTCTGTTTAAATATGTTAAAATAGGCCCAAATGGGTCCTATAATCTGGTCTTGTTTTGTGGAGATTCAATATGGTGTTAAATTTATACCCGATTTTAGCTTGATGGACTACTACTAGTGATATGGTGTCTTGACTACAAGAAAATGTAAATTTGTTCAAACAGTGGTTAAAGTGATTTTTTTAGTTGTTAAATTGACTAAATGATGAATTTAAATATGTATTGAGGTTTTATGTAAGTTAAGAGACAATATTTGACAAATTGATGCCTTCTAGCAATATGGAAACAAGTGAAAATTAAAGGAATTTTAGTTGAATGTTAAAATGGATCTTCTCCAAATTGTGTTTGGGTCTGATGTACCCTAATGGTTGGTGTTTTAGTATATTCTCTTGAATCAATTGGTATCAAATCCAACAAGGTTCTGAGGATTGGTATTTTGCTGATGGTTGGTTGAGTTGTTGAATTTAGTTGGAGGTGCTTGATCCATCTAAGCTGTAGAGAGGAAGAACTCTGAGGAGTTGGGTGTTGGAAGACAAGGAAATTTTTGTGTTCACCATCCTCCAATGGAGATTAAGATGGGTAGAAGGTGAAATTCAAAGAGAGTGAGGCATCTTCCAGGATCTACTGTTGGGTAAGATGGATGGTTTGCTAAGTTGGTGAGTTGTGTGGTGTTGCAGTAAAGAAAGATGGATACTTGTTTGAAGAAGCACTTTAGTTTGCAGCCTAAAGAGTATTCCACTGGTGGGAGTAGATAAAAATATGATTGGTCAGAGAAGGTCAAGGATGAATTGTGAAAAGAGAGATGGAAAAAGACAAGCGAAGACAAAAAAAAGTCAAAAATGAAAATAGAGTTGAAGGCAAAGGATGGAACCAGATGAAGACAAGAAAAAGTTTCAAGAAGCAATCCAAGAAAAAATTGAAATTTTTTTTCAGATGAAAGAACAAGAAATATTGATATAACATGTTTCCAAGGGACTTGGAAAGTTTTGTAGGCTAGTTGTATGGTGCAGGTGCACCTTGGTCACTAAATGCCTCCAATAGGCAAATTTGTAAAATTTGAATTTTAAAGTGTAAATCATTGTAAAAAGGTCATTTCAAGACCTATTCCAATGCTTTTGAGAGTCCATTAGGTCTCTAGGAGGCTAGTCAATTCAATTTACAAAAAATGCCAAAAAGTTGCAAAAATTAAAAAAAATGCAAAAATGCAAGAAACATAAAAAGTGCATGTAGAAGATGAAGAGTCACTCTAATTTAGAAGGTATATAGCTGGTTGAAGATGAAGGATAAGTCATTATAAATGATTTAAACATCTATTTAAAAAAAATAAGGGTGAGCAAGATATATTCATTGTATTTTGGAACCAATTTACATAATAAAAGTACCCTGTATTGTTGGAACAACGTTTTCCCTTTGATTTTCAGACCTTGTATGGTTTGTATAGCATAATTAGGTTGCAATTTCAATTGGAATAACTAAGTATATAGTTTCAGCATTCTTTTTGAGAATATTTGAAGGAGTTTCATCAATTTTTGAGCACTTAAAGGCATATTTTTCATTAGGTTGGTCTGCAGCCTCAAATACAAGGGTATGAGAGTCTTTTAAGGTTTTAGTTCACCATTCCACCGATGGAGGATAGTTAGATCATTGGAATTGGTTGATATAATGTTTTTTTAGTTTTTTGTATGTGTATAGGTATAGGGGAAGTGAAAATTCTAAGTTATTGTTGCTGCCTTCACAGAAAATCAGAAAATTCTATGTTTTTCTTCATGAAATTGATGGATCCAAGGTAGAATATGTTGAAGAAGCATTTAATATGGATGGGAAATGGTTTATTTTTCTTTTGAAGACCTATTTTTATATGTTTGAGGCTGTGGAAAGGTCTATGGAGGTTTAAAACACATTTTTTCAACAAACCCTCATTGTATGAGGCCTAGTTTAAACCCAAAGTAAGGTTTTCATTATGTATTGCTTTAGTGGTTGGTTTTCTTTGCGAAGATGGTTAATTCAGAGGGTTTTTAACCTGATCTAATAATTTTTTAGGTTTATTAATGTTGGGGATTTTAATTGAAGGTACTTGCTTTATATTTTAGGCCTAATTGGGGCTCTTGTCTCTACGGGACAGTCAATTATTCTCATATATTTTTCAAAACAAGTGTACCTTCTATTTAAATATGTTAAATTAGGCCCAAATGGGTCCTATAATCTTATATTGGTTTTTGGAGATTCAATATGGTGTTAAATTAATACCCGATTTTAGCTTGATGGACTACTACTAGCGATATGGTGTCTTGACTACAAGAAAATGTAAATATGTTCAAACAGTGGTTAAAGTGATTGTTTTAGTTGTGAAACTACCTAAATGATTAATTTAAAGATGTATTGAGGTTTAATGTAAGTTAAGAGACAAGATTTAATGAATTGATGCCTTCTAGCAATATGGAAACAAGTGAAAATTGAAGGAATTTTAGTTGAATGTTAAAATGAATCTTATCCAAATTGTGTTTGGTTCTGATGTACCCCAATGGTTGGTGTTTTAGTAGATGCTCTTGCATCACTTTTCACTCACTTTCTCTCTCAAAAAGTGAAACTTGATAGATATATGCTTGGTTTTTGAATGCAACACTGAATTCTTAGAAATGTTAATTGCACTTGAATTATCACAAAATATAGCAATAGGTTGATCATACACAACTCTAATATCTTTCAACATCTACTTCATCCACAATACTTGAGTACATTTTTTAGCAGCAACAATGTATTTTGCCTCTGCAGTGGATGAAGAATTGGCATTTTTCTTCTTACTTAACCATGAAATCAACTTCTTTCCCAAGAAAAATGCACCACCACTAGTACTCTTTTTTTCATTCACATCTCCTCCCCAATCAACATCAATAAAATAACTCAAAGTAAGGTCATCTTCTTTAGGATACCATAGGAAAAAATCAACTGTCCCCTTCAAGTAATTGAAAATCCTCTTTACAGTTGTCACATGAGAATCCTTAGGATCAACTTGAAATCTTGCAACAATGCATATGGCATTCATAATATCAGGTCTAGCTTGGGTCAAATAGAGAAATCCACCAATCATATATCTGTATCTAGTCTAATTTATTTTAGGAGAATCATCATCTTGTGTCAACTTACATCCGGTCACCATAGGTGTACCAACTCGCTTTGAATCTTCCATACCAAAATTCTTTAGCAATTCTTTCAATACTTGGACTGAGATATAAATATCCCTTTATCTAGCTAAGCAATTTGCAATCCATAAAATAATTTCATTTCTCCAATCATAGACATCTCAAACTCACTCTACATCTCATCAAAAAACTTCATGCACAAAATATCATCTCCTTCAAAAATGATATCATCAACAAAGACTTCAACAAACAAATCTTTACCATGATCAATTTTGAAATACAAATTACTATCAACAGTACCTTTATTAAATCCAAGCTTCAAAAAATACTTGTCCAATCTGGCATACTAAGCTCTCAGGGCTTGATTAAGTCCATGCAGTGCTTTCTTCAACCAACAAACCATATCTCCCTGATCATTCAATTGAAATCCATAAGGTTGTTCAATATACACTTCTTCATCCAGTTCACCATTTAGAAATGATGACTTGACATCCATTTGATAAACCTTGAAGTTTTTGTGAGCAACATAAGCAATAAATAGTCTCATAGCTTCAATCCTAGCAATAGGAGCAAAATTTTCTTCAAATTAAATTCCTTCCATCTAAGAGTATCCTTTACACACCAATCTTGCTTTGCTTCTAACAACTTCACCTTTCTCATTCTGTTTGTTTCGACAAACCCATTTAGTTCCAATTATATTTTTGTCCTTAGGTCTAGGAACAAGAATCCATGTATCATTCTTCTCAATTTTCAGTAGTTCTTCTTTCATTGCTTCCACCCAATGTTCATCTTTGCATGCTTCATCGACACTATTAGTCTCAGTTTTTAAGATCAAACAATATTCTTCAACAATTCTTCTCCTATTTTGAACACCTTTGTTCTTATCACCTATAATTTGATCTTATGAATGATTTAGTTTTATATACCTTGGAATCTTAGACTGTTCTTCAACTTCAGGCTCTTGTGATCTTACTTTTGCACTTTCACTAGTTTCTTCCTCTTGATTTTCTTGATTTGGAGTCTGATCTTTCTTTCCTTTATCTGTACTATATTATTTTGATCGTCTGAATCATATCCATAGGTTTTGGATGGTCTAAATGTGTCTTCATCAACCTTTACATTAGCTCTTTCAATTACTTTTCTTAATCTCTTATTGTAGCACCGATAGGCTTTACTTTTAGTAGAATAACCAAGAAAGATTCCTTCATCACTTCTAGCATCAAAATTTCCTATATATTCATCTCTTTTGACATAGAATTTACTCCCAAATAATTTGAAGTATCTGATAGTAGGCTTATGACCAAACCATAGCTCATAAGGAGTCTTACTAGTATCAACTTTGACATGTGCCTGATTGAGAGTATAAGCGGAAGTACTCACAGCTTCTCTCCAGTAGATATGAGGAATATTTCCTTCCAACATTATAGTCCTAGCAGCTTCTTGAATTGTCATGTTCTTCCTTTCCACAACTCCATTTTGTTGATGGGTTTGTAGGGTAGATAATTATCTCTTTATCCCATGCTCTTCACAAAAAGAATTAAACTCACCGGAAGAGAATTCACCACCTCTATCTGATCTCAAACATTTAATTTTCAGACCTCTCTCTATCTCAACCATAGCCTTGAAAATCTTGAATTTCTCTAGAGCTTCAGATTATTCCCTTAAAAAAGCAACCCACATCAATCTAGAATAGTCATCAATAAGTAACATGAAATACCTGTCTCCTTGTAGGCTTTTAACTCTAGAAGGACCACACAAGTCAGTATACACAACCTCCAACACTTCATTTGAACAATTTTGTTTGCTTTGAAACTTTAGTTTGCTTCCCTAACTAACATTGCTTGCATATAGTACTAGTAGTTTTTATCAACTTAGGAAGATCTCTCACTGCCTGAGTAGAACTTATCTTGTTGATATTGTCAAAGTTTACATGACAGAATCTCCTATGCCACAACCAACTTTCATCAACTTAAGAAATCAGACAAATTTTACTAGTAGTACTTAGGTGAAAGATATTACCTTTTTTTTTGTACCAGATGCAATCACATTTCTAGAACTCCCCAATATTCTACACTTTCTATCCTTGAATTGAAGATTATATCCCTTGTCAACCATTTTTCCAACACTTGAGAGATTATGCTTCAAACCTTCCACATACAGAACATCATTAGTATTATGTTTACCATCAAAAGAAATGGATCCTCTTCCATGGATTACACTAGCTTTTTCATCACCAAATCTTACAACACCACCATCATACTTTTCTAGGCTCACAAATTACTTTTATCACCTATCATGTGATGAGAGCATCCACTGTTAATCACCCATTCATATTTTTCTTCAACTCTAGCAGTTAGAGCTTTCTCCACATTCGTGCAACTAGTAGAATCAGGAGGTACAAGATTATTTTCCTTGATAGCAATAAATACCTAGTAATCCTCACTTGCATTTCCTTTATCAGATTCATCATTTGTCACACCTTCATCAATAGAAAAATAACACTTTCTTTGGAATCTAGGCTTATTAGATCTTAGCTTGAGAACTCTTTCAGGACACCTTCAGGAAAAATGACCTATCTTATTGCAAGAAAAACATTTAAGAGGCAATTTACCTTTATCCTTATCTTCTCCTTTGACTACCCTCTTGACAAGAAGTGCTTCAAGCTCATATAGTTTTCTCTCTTCTTCTTCAATCTCTCTCATTTCCTACTCATACTTGGACATTTTTCTAGAAGAACTTTCTCTCGGATCATATCTCTACTTATCTTTCTTGGATATAGTAGCTTTGAATGTAGATTTTGTCTTAGGAAGAGATTCACCAAACTCACTTAACTCAAAAGAAGCAAGCTTACCTATCAACATGTCTCTAGTTACATTTTTCACAGTTTAGATCTCCTCAATAGCAACAACTTTGTGTTTGTCTGCAGCAGGAAAGGATCTGAGCACTTTAGAAACAATCGAGTTGATTCTTCCAATGTTCCACTAGCACATCTGATACTACACACAAGTTCATTCACTCTCTGCATAAAAGAAGTGATGTTCTCATCTTCACCCATTCTCAATGTTTCATATTTCCCTTTTAGGCTTTGTAGCTTAGCAATCTTCACATGGTTATCACCTTCATACAAAGTTTCCAAATTTTTCCATATCTCATAAGTAGTCTTCAACTCCATTACATTTGTCATTTCAGAATTAGTCAGAGCACTCAACAATGCTTCCTTAGCCCTGATATTGTATTCGGCTTCCTTTATTTCACCTACAGTAGAAGGACCATTCTGTGGGATGACATATATATTCTTTGTAATCATCCAATAAGGTTCACCAAGGCATCTTAGATCGAGTCTTCCAAAGAGAATAATTTGTTCCATCAAATCTCAAACTGTCCTTCTTATATGTTGCCATCCCAGATCACCTCAAGTGATCAAACTTCTCCAGAGGAACCTAATATGATACCAATTGTTGGAAACAAAAAGGTAGACAACTGAGAGCGGGGGGTGAATCAGTTATCACATAAATTATAATTATTAAACTTAATCTCATATCTGATAAATAAACATGAAAGCGTGAACCATCACCACATCAAAAACACACATAAGACCAAGATTTTTGTGTGGAAACCTTGTTAGGGGAAAAACCACGGTGGAGGTTAATCCACAAGATTATACTCTATTAAAAGTATTACAAATGGGGAATGCACGTGCATTTAGGCACACTGCCTAGAGCTCACTGCTCAAATACAAAAGGTTTACTGCCCAAAGAAAGACACACTGTCTTACAGTCACATTCGGATTACATCCATTTGAGAGATCTTGAACTGAGAAGATAGCATCTGCTAATGCCTGATTACATGTAACGCCTCGCCACGCAACCCTAGAGGAAGCTACAATTAACTACTTAAAAAAACTAATTTTTTTTTGTTTAAGTACAATTAATAAGTAAGTTCACTAACTAATGCCAACAACCTCTAAGGTTACGAGACAGAGGTTATATAGAACCTCAACAAAGAACATGAATTAAACCATGTCAATTATTTAAATAATAAATAAACACATACATTCCAATTAAGATAATTCACTTCAAGCATAAGAGATAACTTCCAATTTCATTAATCCATTCATTAAACAATAAGGTTACAACACTCATTCCCCAAATGAGGCAAGTCCAAAGAATAAGATTACAATTTCAACTTCCACCTCAATAAAAAATGAGGGGTAATACATCACAAGATCAACTGAAATAACAAGGCATGAAATGAAACTGGATCATGCAAGCTCTCCAAATGGAAGTCTCGTCCACATGATCAAGAAGAAAGAACCCAATGGATTTAGGTGCACACCACCCAACCAAGTGGAACCCAAAGGCCCAACCCCCATGCTAGGAGATAGTAACAAGGAATCCTAGCCAAGACCATCTACCCCTAGGCACAAACTAACATATCACTGACCCAAACTGACACAACCAATCATATGTACAACACAAGTACAACACAAGTACAACTTAACATGATCACATTGCTTTTAGATATAAAACAAATTAAGTATGTTAAGAGAACCATACACATAATGAACAAGTACCAGTTGTTTTCCTAGATAGAGTGTCATCACATAGTTTGTCATGGGTTTACCTCTGGGAATCTTCATAGGCTTCGGCCCCCACAAAGGGTTATCTTGGTGACCTCAACCGAATCCCGACCCCCATGCTCACTCATGCGGAATCAAATACCTTTCGTACAGACAAGATAGATGACCTTGCCATTCCAGGCCTTCCCACTCATCCCAAGTATAAACGAGCCCTTGTGTCTATGAGTGAGGCATAATTATCTTGATTAGTGAGAAGTACCACCTAATCTTCTAAGTATTGTTTTAGTTATCACTTGATTAAACCACCTTCGAAGTTTATCCAGTTTACCTCTTTGGGCTCTAGCACCTACCAAAGCCACTCTTCTACTTGACAACACACAATCAAACCAATTACCAAGGGAGCCCAAGTGCACACACAACAAATGTTACAACCACTCCAACTCTAGGAGGATACCTAAAAAGAAACTCACTCCAACACTAGAGGTACAAACACAACAAGGCCACTCCTTACTAGGAGTCACAAATCACATAATCCTCTCTTAATCCAAGGAGGCACAAAACATCCCCGTTCGTGATAACTGGGTAAACACTAACTAGACACCATGCACTACCCAAGGAAATTCATAACAGGTTGACAAACATCATACGACAACCCACATAACTGAAAACCCCTACTGAACAAATTTCCCCAAGGTGATAACAGAAGAAAACATATTTAAACAAGCAATTAATCAAGAATTAAACCCGCTTCAAATTTCCTAAATCCAATTCTTTTAATAAAATTCCATAGATTATTGACATAATAAAATTAATATAATAATGTCTCTTTTAGACATAAGCATAAATTTGAATCAAGTATTCAATCCTTAATTGCTTGTAATTAAAATAAAATAAACATTTAGTACTTTATTGCCTTAATGCAACATAATAGAATAACGACTCCATTGGACAAGGATGAAATTTGAATCCAATATCACATACTCTAATTTATTTTAATAAATATAGAATAACTATTTATTTCCACCATTCAAAAAATAACATTTTAAAGTAATTAATATTTCCTGTACTTGACATAACCATTTCCAAAACAATCTAACTTATCTTTAATAAGTGCATTGATTAAAATCAAACATATTGCTCCATCAAATATATTATTAAAAATAAAATCAATAATTTAACTTTTGCACATTAATCTAAATTTCACAATTACATTTAAATAATGCATCATCTAAATCAAATATTTAATTCTCTTAATTAAACTTAAAACTTGCCTTGAATAAAACATCATTTTAATATAAATATACACATAATATATATATATATTTTTCAACAATATATATATATATTAATGTTTTAAAACTATATAATATAATATTCAATATTATATTATAAAATTATAATATTAAAAATATTAATTATATTTTAATATTAAAATTATTATGAAAAGGGTCAACATCCGTTCTCAGGCCGCGTGCATAAAGTTAGGGTTGGGGCGGCCACGTTTTTCCCTTGGCCACGCGGATTCCACATTGGCGGTGATTTTTGAATCGATGGCGACCGCGATTTTCATAGGGGCGGCGACGGTTTACCAACCACCCTCTCGGCGGCGGCGACTGTGCTATGCACAACCCATGACCCCTGTGGGTGGCGCGGTTGTGCTTAGCACAACCGACTACCGGCAGGCGGTGGCAACTGTGTAAGCGCCGACCACAGGTGGAAGTGGTGGCAACGGGGGTGCGAGGAGCGCGCTGGGCGCGGCTCCCTCCACCCGCCTCCCATGGGGGGTGCGGTGGGGGTGAGCCCCCAGCGACCTCCCCACATAAATTTTGATTTAAATTTATTTTAAAAAAAAAAACAATTCAAAATCTGGACCTGTGGATTTTCAATCTGGTTTTAAAATAAAAATAGGTTTTTTTATTTCCCAATCCCAATCATATGAAATATATAAAAAATATATATATATATACATATGTATATATATATTTATATATTCACAAGGAATTTACATAATTAATTGAGGAAATAACATTTAAAAAGACCATTTTCAGTCAAAAACACCATTGATTTTCTTGAAGAAATATATTTTCAAAGAAGGCATTTTTTCAAAACAAACTCAAATTTCAACATGGGTTTTCTATTTTTTATTTTTTTTCAACATAATTCATTTGAGTTTCCAAACAATGAGTTTTGCAAACAACAATTCCAAAAAAAACATCAACCTTTTCAAATTCAATAAATAGTTTATATAACATGAACCTGGTATGCAAGAGTTTGAGAAGGTCTAGATGGTGCACAGATCCCTGCTTGGATTCCCTCTTTACATCAGCAATTTCCTCAGATTCAATCCAAAACCCACAAAATGCAAAATTCTTCCTCTCCTCTATTCTTCCATTTTTAAAACTTCATCCTCCAAAATTGTGAAGAAAAATTCAATAATAAAGAAATTCTTCAAAAATATCCATACAACAACCCTCATCAATTTCTGAAAACAGAAAATGAAAAATATCTCAAAATATCTCTTTTTTCAATTTTTGAATTCAAACTTTTATAAAAAATGCAATTTAAATAATTTTCCTTAATTTTTCAATTTCAACCAATATAATCAATAACTTCAAATGAAAACTTAACTTATTTCAACATCTTAAATTTAATTAGTTAATAAAATAGATTTAATCAATGATTAAATTATTTATTAATTAAATTAAATTAATAATAAAATAAATTATATCACTAACATATTCCAGATAAAGTTAATTGACAATTAAACTTACCAAAGCATAAACTTTAACCTATTTCTAACTTGCAATTTTAAACTGAAACAAGGCAATTTGAACAATATTAAACAACTGGACCACACTAAGACCGATGACACACTATGACTAGGGTGACGACTTGGCAAGGAAAACCTAGCTACTATCTCCCAATCGAATACCGTTGGGCATTGGACACGCTCAACCCTATGAAACCAGGTGGAGTCGATGTCTTGTACCTATCAACCTGTGAACAAAGAGTATACCCACATACATAAACATGTCATAAATAAAGCACACCATGAAGAGAAAATCATAGAATTGCAGGGCACTCACAAGGGAGTGATGTGATACCATCCCCTTCACCAATACAATGTAACTAACTAACAAATCTAACATACTAATATAATCCAAAGCATAAAAAATCATTGATTCAAACATCCATAATGCTAATCCCAAACATGCCATAATGATAACATCATATTAAAATACCATCACATCAAAAGATAACATTAACGTCGCTTTATAGATAGCAAACAAATAACAGTCGGGTACCATAGTCAAGGTACTAACAAAAAATGCAACATAAAATAGCAGAACACTATTCAAACAAAAGGACAAAATGGAGGGGTATTACATTCTCCCCCCTAGGGTTAGGCTTACTCCTGGAAGCTTGCAAATAGTAGGGATATACTCCCTCATACAAACTACATACAAATCAAAACCTCGACCCTTGAGGGTGAGTATCTTGCACTGAGCGACCAACTCCATAAGTGTTCCATCGTGGACAATCCCTAGAAAGGTGGCCCTGTTTGCCGCAAGAGTAACACCCCGTGTTACTACCAACCCCTCTGCCTCCTAAAGGTGCACTAGATGGCTACACACTACCCCAATCAGCCACAGGCTGAGAACTCTAGACTGGGTGACCAAAACTGAAGTGGTTCACATGCCTCCAATTTCTATCCCCCTTGCCTCAGCTAGAAACCTTTACATTTCCCTTGCGATACCTGTTGCTGCTGTTGACCGCCCTGAGATGGCCCCTACTGAGACCTAGGAGGTACACCTCCCTAAGGCTGCCCTCCTCTAGCACTAGATCCTACGGCAGAACTACTACCATACTATACATCAGTGTGGTCTCCTAGTGCAATGGCCAAGTTTGCTACTGACAATGCCATCTGGCTCAAGGTGTGATACTCATCACCTCGTTGGTGATGCCAGTGGTCGGATAAGAAATGACCTCTGAATCGCTCTAGGAAGGTCTCCCAAGATATTGAGTGAATATCAATATGGAGCTTCTGCTCCTCTAGTCTCCACCATGTGGATGCAAGTCCCCGCAGATGTACAATAACGCACCATGTTTTGGTATTACTACCATATGGGTGCATAGAAAAGCATCAATCGAGGTCAATGAGCCAAGTCTCAGCCTCTAAGTGACTTCCTGCTCCATCAAATAAAGGTGGATGTGCCCTAAGAAAATCCATCATATGCACTGAGTCTATTGTCTCTACCTATGCTAGAACTACTCTCACACCAGGATTACCCTGTGCATCTACCTGCCTCAGACCAAGGAGTGCCAAAGCCTCCTCAAGTGCTCTACACACAACCTCAATCCGTGTTGGATCCTGTTGACGATCACCAACCCTTGGTGCATACTGAGATGCCTGATGATCTTCCTGGTCTGGAACAACTGATACACGAGGAGGAGAGTCATGCTGACTCCCACCACGATCGCCTATATGGCCATGACCATGCCCTCTACCTCTTCCCCATCTCGGAGGCATAATCCTGCACAAAAAATTCAAGGTATTAGGCAAGGTACACAACTTAAAACCTACACAACTAAAAGGTTAATGGCTCCATCATAGTCCCAGAGTACCCAGTGTTTAAACCTAGGCTTTGATACCATGTGTAACACCCCACCACACAACCCTAGAGGAAGCTACAATTAACTACTTAAATGGACTAATTTTTTTTTGTTTAAGTACAATTAATAAGTAAGTTCACTAACTAATGCCAACAACCTCTAAAGTTACGAGACAAAGGTTATATAGAACCTCAACAAAGAACATGAATTAAACCATGTCAATTATTTAAATAATAAATAAACACACACATTCAAATTAAGATAATTTACTTCAAGCATAAGAGATAACTTCCAATTTCATTAATCCATTCATTAAACAATAAGGTTACTACACTCATTCCCCGAATGAAGCAAGTCCAAAGAATAAGATTACAATTACAACTTCCACCTCGATAGAAAATGAGGGGTAATACATCACAAGATCAACTGAAATGACAAGGCATGAAATAAAACTAGATCATGTGAGCTCTCCAACTAGAAGTATCATCCACACGATCAAGAAGAAAGAACGCAACGGATTTAGGTGCATGCCACCCAACCAAGTGGAACCCAAAGGCCCACCCCCCATGCTAGGAGATAGTAACAAGGAATCCTAGCCAAGACCATCTACCCCTAGGCATAGACTAACACATCACTGACCCAAACTGACACAACCAATCATATGTACCACACAAGTACAACACAAGTACAACTCAACATGGTCACATTGATTCTAGATATAAAACAGATTAAGTGTGTTAAGAGAACCATACACATAATGAACAAGTACCAACTGTTGTCCTAAACAGAGTGTCATCACACAGTTCGTCATGGGTTTACCTCTGGGAATCTTCATAGGCTCTGACCCCCACAAAGGGTTATCCTGGCGACCTCAACCAAATCTTGGCCCCCATACTTACTCATGCGGATTCAAATACCTTTCGTACAGACAAGATAGATGACCTTGTCATTCCAGGTCTTCCCACTCATCCCAAGTCTAAATGAGCCCTTGTGTCTATGAGTGAGGCATAATTATCTTGATTAGTGAGAAGTACGACCTAATCTTCTAAGTATTGTTTTAGTTATCACTTGATTAAACCACCTCCGAAGGTTATCCAGTTTACCTCTTTGGGCTCTGGCCCCTACGGAAGTGATTCTTCTACTTGACAACATACAATCAAACCAATTACAAAGGGAACCCAAGTGCACACACAACAGATGTTACAACCACTCCAACTCTAGGAGGATACGTAAAAAGAAACTCACTCCAACACTAGAGGTACAAACACAACAAGGCCACTCCTTACAAGGAGTCACAAATCACATAATCCTCTCCTAATCCAAGGAGGCACAAAACATCCCCGTTCATGATAATCGGGTAAACACTGACTAGACACCATGCACTACCCAAGGAAATTCATAACAGGTTGACAAACATCATACGACAACCCACATAACTGAGAAACCCTACTGAACAAATTTCCCCAAGGCGATAACAAAAGCAAACATATTTAAACAAGCAATTAATCAAGAATTAAACCCGCTTCAGATTTCCTAAATCCAATTCTTTTAATAAAATTCCATAGATTATTGACATAATAAAATTAATATAATAATGTCTCTTTCATACATAAGCATAAATTTGAATCAAATATTCAATCCTTAATTGCTTGTAATTACAATAAAATAAACATTTAGTACTTTATTGCCTTAATGCAATAGAATAGAATAACGACTCCATTGAACAAGGACGAAATTTGAATCCAATATCACATACTCTAATTGATTTTAATAAATATAAAATAACCATTTATTTCCACAATTCAGAAAATAACATTTTAAAGTAATTAATATTTCCTCTACTTGACATAACCATTTCCAAAACAATCTAACTTATCTTTAATAAGCGTATTGATTAAAATCAAACATATTGTTCCATCAAATATATTATTAAAAATAAAATCAATAATTTAACTTTTGCACATTAATCTAAATTTCACAATTACATTTAAATCATACATCATCTAAATCAAATATTTAATTCCCTCAATTAAACATAAAACATTCCTTGAATAAAACATCATTTTAATATAAATATACACATAATATATATATATATATATTTTAAAACAATATATATATATATATATATTAATGTTTTAAAATTATATAATATAATATTCAATATTATATCATAAAACTTATTTAGCAAAGTATAAATTAATATTTTAATATTTATAAAAATATAATATTAAAAATATTAATTATATTTTAATATTATAAAATTATAATATTAAAATTATTATGAAAAAGGTCAACACGCATTCTCGGGCCGCGTGCATAAAGTTAGGGCTGGGGTGGCCGCATTTTTCCCTTAGCCGCGCAGATTCCATAGTGGCGGCAATTTTTGAATGGGCGGCGGCCGCGGTTTTCACAGGGGCGGCGAAGGTTTACCAACCGCCCTCCCGGTGACGCAACTGTGCTATGCACAACCGTCCACCCCTATGGGTGGTGCGACTGTGCTTAGCACAGTCGACCACCGGCAGGCAGTGGCGACTATGTAAGCACCGACCGCGGGTGGAAGTCGTGGCGATGGGGGTGCGGGGAGCGTGCTGGGCGTGGCTCCCTCCACCCGCCTCCCATGGGGGGCACGGTGGGGGTGAGCCCCCAGTGACCTCCCGACCAAAATTTTGACTTAAATTTTTATTTTTTTTAAAACAAAACAATTCAAAATCCGTACCTGTGGATTTTCAATCCGGTTTTAAAATAAAAACAAGTTTTTTTATTTCCCAATCCCAATCATATGAAATATATAATATATATATATACATATGTATATATATTTATATATTCACAAGGAATTTACATAATTAATTGAGGAAATAACATTTAAAAAGACCATTTTCAATCAAAAACACCATTGATTTTATTGAAGAAATATATTTCCAAAGAAGGGATTTTTGCAAAACAAACTCAGATTTCAACATGGGTTTTCTATTTATTTATTTATTTTCAACATAATTCATTTGAGTTTCCAAACAATGAGTTTTGCAAACAACAATTCCAAAAAAGCATGAACCTTTTCAAATTCAATAAACAGTTTATATAACATGAACCTGGTATGCAAAAGTTTGAGAAGATCCAGATGGTGCACAAATCCCTGCTTGGATTCCCTCTTCAAATCAACAATTTCCTTAGATTCAATCCAAAACCCACAAAATGCAAAATTCTTCTTCTCCTCTATTCTTCCAATTTTAAAACTTCATCCTCCAAAATTGTGAAGAAAAATTCAATAATAAAGAAATTCTTCAAAAAATATCCATACAACAACCCTCATCAATTTCTGAAAATAGAAAATGGAAAATATCTCAAAATATCTCTTTTTTCAATTTTTGAATTCAAACTTTTATAAACAATGCAATTTAAATTCTTTTCCTTAATTTTTCAATTTCAACCAATATAATCAATAATTTCAAATGAAAACTTAACTTATTTCAACATCTTAAATTTAATTAATTAATAAAATAGATTTAATCAACGATTAAATTATTTATTAATTAAATTAAATTAATAATAAAATAAATTATATCACTAACATATTCCAGATAAAGTTAATCAACAATTAAACTTACCAAAGCATAAACTTTAACCTTTTTCTAACTTGCAATTTTAAATTGAAATAAGGCAATTTGAACAATATTAAACTGGACCACACTAAGACCGACGACACACTATGACTAGGGTGATGACTTGGCACGAAAAACCTAGCTACTATCTCACAATTGAATACCATTGGGCATTGGACATGCTCAACCCTGTGAAACCAGGTGGAGTCAATGTCCTGTACTTATCAACCTGTGAATAAAGAGTATATCCACATACATAAACATGTCATAAATAAAGCAGACCATGAAGAGGAAATCACAGAATCGCAGGGCGCTCACAAGCGAGTGATATGATACCGTCCCCTTCACCAATACAGTGTAACTAACTGAAAAATATAACATACTAATATAATCTAAAGCATAAAACATCATTGATTCAAACATCCATAATGCTAATCCAAAACATGCCATAATGATAACATCATATTAAAATACCATCACATCAAAAGATAACATTAAAGTCACTTTATAGATAGCGAACAAATAATAGCCAGGTACCATAGTCAAGGTACTAATAGAAAGTGCAACATAAAAGAGCAGAACACTATTCAAACAAAAGGACAAAATGGAGGGGTATTACATTACACTTCTGGTTATGCACATGAACACTTCATTCTGCTCACTCTTCTTCACACTTTACTTCCTTTGAAAGATTAGAACATTATTTGCACATGGAATTCGCACATGTCACTTCTTGCATACCATTCTCCTCAAAACAATCGATCATATATATCCACAATTAGGGATAACATCAACTACATGTTGTTCCAGCAAAATATGAAATGTGTACAAATTTTTTATCAATGTGAATCAAATAGTGTTGACCAGAACATAGCAAGGACCCAAAACAACATGTCTCGAACATGAAACACCTTAAACAATTAGCCTCGAAGATCCACAACATGCTACAATCAACTTGTCAGCCATGATCATAAAAAACATGAACACTCAAAAGAAAATCACCAATCACAAGCACAAAAATCGATGCAAACCAACAACATACATAGAGAATGTTCTAGAAACATCCACAAGAATCATGAATCACCACAGAAGCATCCACAACAATGCAGATTACTAGAATCACATCATCTTCTTTCAGGAACACCAACTACAGCAACAGAACAACTGTCGGAACACCGATAGTCATAACTTGATCAAATCTTCATGCGAGCCTCTAACACTTTAGGTGGATAAACTAGATATACTTGTCAACAAACCCTTTAATCCACAACTCCTTACCATCAATATACTAAGCTTTTCATCATATTGAACTTCATTGGATTATTGACAACCTATAACTTATTTATTTACAATTTTCTCAATATCCTCGACATATACATCCTTAAAGACATTAATGGCAATAGTGTTGACATCAATGACAACCACATATCAATAATATCCAACAATCTCCAATAGAGTTCTTGTAGAGTTATACATTTGTGTTGAAGCATAGGAGTGGTAAGTCAAACAAAGTTGTAGATGTATTGAGTAGGAGACGGAATTTGATGACAACAATGAAGATAGAAGTACTAGGTTTTGAAGAACTAAAACACATGTATGAGGATGATCTAGATTGTTTTGAAACATGGAAGGCATGTAAGGAACCAATAGATATGAATATGAGTCAATGGTTGGATTATTTCATTTAGGAAGATATGTTGTTCAATGGAAATAAATTGTGTATTCCAAGGAATTCAATGAGAGAGAATTTCATTAAGGATAAACATAGTGGAGGATTAGTAGGACATTTTGGGGTAGATAAGACAATAGCTTTAGTGAATGAACACTATTTTCGGCTACAAATATATAGCTTGGATGTCAAGAAGTATACTCAAAGTTGCATGATTTGCTAAGTAGCAAAAGGGAGTAGTCAAAATACTGGATTGTATAAGCCTTTGACAATAATGCATAGACCTCAAGGGAAGATATAAGTATGGATTTCATATTGGGATTATCGAGAAAATAAAGAGGATATGATTTTATAATGGTAGTAGTAGAAAAAATTTCAAAGATGGAACATTTCATTTATTTTAAGAAGACTAATAATATTGTGCATGTTTTTGACTTATTTTTCAAGGAGATTCTCATATTGCATGGATTTCTAGAGTATAGTCTCAGATAAGGACACCAATTTCATTGGATACTTTTGGAGGAGATTGTAGAAGAAGATGAAGAAAAACCTGAAGTTTAGTTCAGCATATCACCCACAAATCCATGGAAAAATAGAGGTAGTAAAAAGGAGTTTGGGTAACTTATTGAGATGTTTGGTTAGAGATAAGGTCAAAAATTGGGACATAGTTCTAATTCAAGTAGAGTATGTATACAATAATTCAGTAAATTGGAGTACAGGGAAGAAACCATTTGAGATTACGATAGGGATACATCCTAGAGGAGTTGTGGAGCTCAAAGACATTAGTATGGAGAATAAGAGAATTGTATAAGCAGAAGAATTCATAGGATACATGGAAATATTGCATAGTTAGGTCCATAAACACTTCAAGGACATGAACAATAAGTACGAGTAGGAAGATGAGAAAATGATACATAAGAAATCTGGTGTTGGAGATGAAGTTATGATATATCTCAAGAAGTAAAGGTTTCCAATAGGAACATCTAATAAGATGAAGATGAGGAAGTTTGGACCATGTAAGATTCTCAGAAAGTTTGATTCAAGAAATGCATATGAAGTGGAGTTACTAGAGACACTTGGTATATCACCTATTTTCAACATTGCAAACATCTATGAGAATCATAAAGGATAGTCAAGTGACAATAACAAATAAATGGAATTGGAGGAGTAGTTACCACATCAACCACCAAAGAAAATTGAGTAGATCTTGGATGTTAGAATTGGAAGGAGCACTAGGAATAATAAATACAAGGAGTACCTAGTAAAGTGGAAAGGTAGACTAGTGGGGGATTCATCTTAGATTTCTCAGGCTGAGGTGGATCACTTTGGTTTTCCTCTAGCCACTAGAAAGTGAGGAACTCACTTTTCTTCCAACCCCGAGTGTGTGGTGTAGAAGCATCCTGGGTTGTAAAGAAATCTTGTATCAACCAAAAACATTTATTTTATTTCAATTCAGTTTGTAGTTGTCTCAACAATTTATTTTTAATTTTATTGCATCATCATTTCTTAGCTTGTGGAGCAAGATATCAGTTCTACATGAGGTCATATTCAATATATCTAGATTTCAGGTGATTTGCATTTATTTGTAGAAAGCTATCACTCTTATAATTTCACTCTCAATTCTCTAGCAAAGAATTCAAGGTCTAGCTAGCTTAGATTGGTTGTATGGACCTTTTCTAGAACGTTCAGAGCTTAATGGAACATCATTTAAGGAATTTTATGTCTAGGGGAACTTTCTTGGAGATCCATAATACATTCAATTTCTTGATGAGTTATCTTTTCATGCTCTTGTTTGACCTACATGTTTGATCTTGCATTGGGGTTGTGAGCCCTTGAGGATGACACAAATCATAATTGGAGCTACATATTCATATTTAAGATCATTTATAATCCATTAGAAGGAAATCAAGTTAGGTAGATTCAACCTTCAAGGATGTTGGACTATAATAAGGCCTTGCTCCAATTGTGATACCTTGTAATTCTCTTGTGATAGGCCTGTGAGTCCTAGTCATTCCACATATAAGGTATATGATGTTGTTAAGATTGGAAATTATTTAATCAATGATAATTAATGATTGTTGAACATTTCTTGTGTTATTTCTGTAGTGTTGAACTCTAGGTTGGATGGTTAGAAAATCCTTTCTAGACCCCCATCCATGACTGCACCATCTTCACTCAATGAAAAATTTAAACTCATTCCTAAATTCCTAAATATCATCCTTAATCTTGGTAGTTTATCTATTTATAAGAAATTCCACATTTGTGGAACCCCTATTCTCAATTATTGGATCATCCTTATCTATAGTTCTAGGTGTGACATGATTCCTTCACTTACCTCTTATTGAGACCCTACCATGGTGCAGCAAAGTAATTTTACAATATATCACACACAAAGGTTTAAATAGTTTATAATTTTCTTTAACATAACAAGGCCTAGGTCTCCCTTGTTAGAAAATATACAACAAATTTGTTCATATGTAGCCTTGGGATTGAATTTTTTGGAAACCATAATTTCAAAATAATCTCTTTGAAATGGATTCAAATGATCTAAAAGTTGAATCATTATATATTTAATGTCCTTGATCAACCCATTGAATTGTAAAAATAAATCCACCAAATTGAAATGGATATGTGATTTTCAATTTAAACTCTTGAATTGAAAAAAAAACCTTGTTATTACCTTAGAAATTCCAAGACCATGATTTAGTACCACTTGTAATAAAATGATTTTCACAATAGAAGAATTAAAAAAAAAAACTATTTGGAAATATAATATAAATTATTGTAAATACTTGATAATACTAAACCACTCTGAGGGGTGAACCTCCAAAAATATCCAACAAGAATAAAATAATATAATGATAATAAATTAATGAATATCCCCTATATATACCATATGTATGCCTTGGATTCCATCCAAGTTGACTTAAATACCTATATAAGACTATATAAATGACCATATAACATAATAAAGAGTTATGCTAGCTACAATTCAACTAAGTATCTCAATACAATCAATAGATTAACAAAATAAAACTATGTATTTAAGTATGATGATATCCATTTAGTAATCTTGCCAATAAATTTAATACATGCACTAAAGAATAAGTTTATAATAATAAGCCATCAAAGAGTATTTATGCATATTTAGGGTTTTATTTTAAAATGATTAATGGCATAATTATTGATAGTTTGGGTTCCATTATTTCACCTTTACACATGGGTTTCAAGTATGTAGCCATTTAATTTCATGTTATTCTTATTATATACAGAATTTCTATTTCACTTGGTAGGACGTATCTTGAACAATTAAGAGTAGTTTCTTCTATGGTGCATTTATGAGGGTAGAGTTGTAAAATTTAAAATAAATGTATGTGAGCCTATTTTAGAATTGAGTTATTTCACATTGGATACATATATGAGAGCCACTAAGTAACCACCATATATGAGAACCTAAATTTATTTAATAACTTTTGTCATTGTAATACCCATCCGTTTTGATTCTTGTTCAAGTTGCTTTATGCTATGTTTGGTTACAATTACTTTGATACTGGATACATTTTGTTATAATGTTTTGACTGTTACTATTGAGTGACAATTATTATTGTGAGATGTAGTTATCTAATTTTGTTTCACATGCATTATGGATTAATGATGTTGTAGAGTTAACATGAGATGTTATTATGAGATTACTGGATTATGATGGAAGTGTCAGTTTCGATGAGTGTATTGGTGAAGAGGACGAGTTCGCATCACTCGCGCCCTGCAAATCCGTAATTCCTTCTTCACGATGTGTATTATATGCTGGATATATTGTATGATGTTGTTTACTTGGTTGCAGGATTGCAGGTACATGACATCGACTCCACCTGATTTCACAAGTTTGAGCGTGTCGATCCAACGGTTAAATTGAACGGGAGATAGTAGCTAGGTAACATGTGTCAAGTTTACACCCTAGCCTTAGTGTGTCGTCAGTTGTGTGTGTCGAGTCATTGTCTGTCTTGCTTTAATGTTATTTAATTCTGAAGAATTCTTGATTTGGAAATAGATATTTAGAATAATTGCATTTAAATCATGTTGATGGTTATTTAATTTAAATAATGCAATGTGGATAAAAGTTTATATTTAAATAAATTAATTATATTTAAATTATTTAATTAATTAAATTTAATCTAAGGGGGTTGAGTTTAGTTATTAAATAATTAAATTAATTAATTAAACGTGATGCAAGAGAATGAAAGGAAATAAAAGAATTAGAATTAATTTTGGAATTTAATTCCAACGTGTGGGAATTAAATTAGAAATTATAATTAAATGTTTATTTGGGAAATTGGTTGCAACTTTGGAAATTAATTTATTATTTGAAATTGCATTTTAAATTGAAAGTGGGTTTTGGAAAAGTGAAATTGAAATTGAAATTGAAATTTGAAATTGAAATTGAAATATCTAATTTGCATGTAATGTGAATTAGGGTTGTAAAAATTGAAATTGAAATTGAAATTGAGATTTCTAATTTGCATGTAATGTGAATTAAGGTTGTATTAGGTATTTTTGATTTATAAAGAATACATGTTTTAATTTTAGGGAGCAGAAAGAGATTTAGAAAAAAAATACATTTTTACAGCAGGGAAGAAATTTTGGAAAATTTGCACAAGGGTTTGAAGAAAGTTTGATTGTAGAATTGATTGAAGGAAATATTATTTGCATTTGTTGGATTTTGGATTGGATTCATTGGAGGATTGAAGAAAATTCAGGAAATCCTTGGAGGAGGCTTGCATCAGAAATTCATCTCTTCCTGTAGCTTCTTGTACCAGGTTTTCCTCTTTGTGTTTTATTGTTCTTGATTGTTTTTCTTTAAAATAACAATGATCAAAGATTTGTTTGTTAAATCTGTTTTAGAAAATAAATTTGATATTAGAAGTAAAGAATTAAATAAATTTACAGCTTTTACTTATGAAAATTCTTGAGTGAAAATTGTGAAAACTTCAGTTGAATTTAAATTATTTGGGGAAATCGATTATGTTGTTATTGAAATCAAACATAGAGAGTGAACAGTGCATTTCAAATGTTTTTAGAAAATGAAACCCTCTATTTATTATTAAAAATCGGATTTTAAAATCTGCAGGATAGTTATATTTTTCATGGTAAAATGGTCTGGTTGCGTCGCCTATAACTCCACTTTCACAAACTAGGTTGTTAGAAAATTTAAAAGATTTTTGCATTTTGAAATTTTCTTATCCCTGTCAAAAAATCGCAAATACCCAGATTGTAGTTTTTGAGTTATGCTTGAAAAATGAGACTGTTGTTAAGTTATTTTCCCATGGCTGCTTTGAAAATAAAATAATAATAAATTGATATTTATAAATATTAATATTTTATGTATTGTTATTATAATATCAAAATATTATTTAATAATATTTTATATTATAATTTATAATATTAAAGTATTATATTTATTTATATTATTCTAAATAAAATTTGTATATTAGATTATTGGAATTAAAATTATAAATGAATGTGGAAATTATTGTTTATTTTAAAATAGCATGTTAAAGTTTAATTGAAGGAGTTAAATATTTGATTTAAAGAATGCATAATTTAAAATTTAATTGTGAGAAACAATATGTTATTATATTAAAGTGACTGAATGTTTTAAATAGAAAATTGAATGAGACTTAAGATTTGGTTAAGAAATGGAAAGAGTTTACTTGCATGGATTTGTGTCGATTTAAAAGTAAATTAAGAAGTTGTTTTATTGATGACGCAATCAATTATGTTATTTATTAAATTCTATTTAGATTAATTGAATCATTGTGATTGGATTATGAAAGAGATATGGATTTAGTATATCCAAAAGTAGTATCTTCCTCATGATTATCTTAAAGGATTTAATTCTCTGTATTCAGTAAAGGGAAGTAAGTTTAATTGTTTTAGATTTCCAATAATGAAAAGGGAAATAGAGGTTATGATTATTTTAGATGATCTAGTTATCGTGTCTTTGACTTGTCAACACTACCTATTGAATGAGTATGGATTTAGGAAATCCAAATATTAGATTTGATTGATGACTTGAATGCTTTTGTTGCTATGTCATCAAGTTGCATTGTGGGTTTTGGGATTTAGTGTTAGTCCTAAATTATAAATCTTCTAGAAGAACTTAGATGATAAGGGTTGTTGAATCTTTATGCCATCCAATTGTTTTCCCTTGGGTAGTGCATGGTGTTTCTTCAGTTTTACCCGATTTTCATGAACGGGGATGTTTGCACCTCCTTGGTTTAGGAGCGGATTATGGGATCCGTGTCTCCTTGTATGGAGTGACCTTGTGATGGGGTTTCATCTTGTTGCCTCCTATGAAAGGAGTGGACTATGTGTTTGTTGCCTCCAAGATGTTTGGAGTGAGTTCTATTATTTGTATCCTCCTTGTGTTGGAGTGGATTATGATGCCTAGTTGGTATGCACTTGTGGTTCCCTTGGTGGATTGTTTGGGTGTGTGTTGTCGAATATAAGAGTGGCTTTTGTTAGGGGCCGGAGCCCAAAGTGGTAAACCGGGTAACCTTGAAAAGTGAGTTAATCAAGTGATAATTAAATTAATGTACTTAGATGATTTGGATGTAGTTCACACTAATCAAGATAATTTAATCCTCACTCATAGACACAAGGGCTTGTTTAGGCTTGGGATGAGTGAGAAGGCCTGGAATGTCAAGATCAACTATCTTATCCTTGCGAGAGGTAGTTGATTCCGCATGAGTGAGTATGAGTGCCGGGATTCGGTTGAGGTCACCAGGATTACTTGTGCTTGAGCCTATGAAGAATGCTCAGAGGAGATCTCATGACAAACCTTGCGATGACACTCTATCTAAGACAACTGTTAATTATTTTATGTGTATGGTTCTGTGAACATACTTGATCTATTTTATGTCTGGTTTGTATTTGATTTGTACTTGTTTGGTGATTGAGTTGAACTTGTTAGTTCATTTGTTGGTTATATCGGTATGATTCAGTATGAGTCTGCCTTTGGTTAGTGGTTGTAGATCTTTTTCCTTGTTACTTTGTTACTATCTCCTAGCATGGGGGGTGGGCCTTCGGGTACCACATTGGTTGGGTGGAACATGCACCAAAACCATTGGGTCCCCATCTATCTTCAGTGCTTGGTGGTGAGACATTCAGATGGACAGCTCGTGGTTCTTGTTGTAATTTCTTGCATTGTAATATTTCAGTTTGTATTTGATATTTTATCCCTCTTTTGTAAGAGGTGGAGTTATGTAATTGTAATACATTTGTACTAGTGTTTCATTCTGGGAATGAGTGATGTAACTATTGGATTAAGATAATGTTTATGAGATTGTTTCTTGGTTGATTATCTTATTATGTTATGTGGTATTCTTATGATGTATGATGTTTATTTCATACACTTCATACTGCTATGGTTATATGTAATATGTATATGTGGGTTTAAGTAATCCTAACCTTGTAGCCTTAGAGGTTGTTGTTAATTAGTAAGTGAATGTGTATGTTAAATGCACTTTATAAAAAAAAATTGGTTCATTTAAGATGTTAATTGCAACTTCCTTTAAGGTTACTTGGCGGGGCATTACAGTCATTTTCATTTATATTAGAAGATAAGGGGAAAATATATAACTACAAGGAACATGAAATAAAATTAAAAAATATATTCTTGTTTTCCTCTATTTCCTAGAGAATCATAATAAACTAAGAGGTAAGGCCTTAGGCAGCTCAAATTATACACGATACACCTCATAAGAATTATTATTTTTGATAATTTTGAGCCTTTCTATAGTACATAGATAAATATCTTCCATGTGTTCTTAAAAAAGAAGAAACTAAATATGGAATTATCAATTAAAGAGTTATTTATATACAAAGGATACTTGTACTAAATGAATTCCAAACCAAGATTCCAATGTTAAGAAAGAAAAAGGTACACATACATAAACACCTACACAAAATAAGAGAAATGGGTCAAGAAGGAAAAATCATCTATAGCTCATGTTTTGAGTACTTTCAATAAAGAAAATGCATCATATGTTGATGATAGTCATTTAATAGCAGATGTAGCTATGGGGCATGAGTGGGATGAGGACTATTTATTGGGGAAGATTATTCCCACATTATTGGTTGACACATTGATCCGATAAACATTTTATCTTTATCTTATACTTTCATATTATACACTTTTCTTATTATAAGTTGGCATGTGAATGCTTCAAGGACAAATTTAGTGGTGCATGTTGAAAAATTGAATTTTAATATACATGTGTGATTTATTAATACTTATTTTTATTATTTTTTTATTTCTTTTATTTTGATTTTTCCCCTATGGACTTAGGATGATGCAAAAGCATGGAGTGACTAGCAACCATTCATCATATTGACCAGAAAAATATCTTGTTTTCCTATTTTTAGTTATTACACCTTTTTCTTATGCCATGGTTGTTACAATTCTTATTTTCCCATCCTAATTTCATCTTATATATTATTTCTTAAATCTTGTTACATGTTAATTGTTGCAATTACAAAATAGAAACTATTACAATATTGAATGTAAGATTGTACTCATTAGAGATTTATATTTGTAGGTTTTGAAATGTTGCACTCATTACAATCTAAGAATGTATCATATATGTATTTAAGTATTCTTTTAATGGGTGTTTAAATATTTACTTTTACATTATTTACTTGGTTTACTTTTACATGCACCTTCATAGTAGTTCACATGTAAGTTGTATATGTACTCAAAAATATATTTTCATGCATTCATTGTTTCCTTTATCAAAAAGTACACATACATAAACACCTACACAAAATAAGAGAAATGGGTCATGAAGGAAAAATCATCTATAGCTCATGTTTTGAGTAATTTCAATAAAGGATATACATCACATGCTGATGATAGTCATTTAATAGAGGATGTAGATATGGGACATGAGTGGGATGAGGTGATTTATTGGGGAAGATTCTTCAGTTGACACATTTATTCTTTGATTTTATTGATAATTTTTTAATCTTTATCTTATACTTTCATATTATACACTTTTCTTATTGTAAGTTGGACATATTTAGTGGTGCATGTTGAAAAAGTAAATTTTAATATACATGTTGTGTGGTTTATTAATACTTAATTTTATTATTTTATTATTTCTTTTATTTTGATGCTTTTTTCCTATGGACTTAGGATGATGCAAAAGTATGGAGTGACTAGCAATCATTCATCATATTGACCAGAAAAATATCTTGTTTTCTTATTTTTAGTTATTATACCTTTTTATTATGCTATGGTTATTAAATTTTTTATTTTCCCATTCTAATTTCATCTTATATATTATTTCTTAAATCTTGTTACATGTTAATTGTTGCAAATACAAAATAGAAACTATTACAATATTGAACATAAGATTCTACTCATTAGAAATTTATATTTGTAGGTTTTGAAATATTGCACACATTACAATCTAAGAATGTATCATATGTGTATGTAAGTATTCTTTTAATAGGTGTTTAAATATTTACTTTTACATGAACCTTCATAGTAGTTCACATGTAAGTTGTATATGTATTCAAAAATATATTTTCATGCCTTCATTGTTTCCTTTATCAAAAATTATGCATACATAAACGCCTACACAAAATAAGAGAAATGGGTCAAGAAGGAAAAATAATCTATAGCTCATGTTTTGAGTACTTTCAATAAAGGAGATACATCATATGCTGATGATAGTCATTTAATAGAGGATGTAGATATGGGACATGAGTGGGATGAGGTGATTTATTGGGGAAGATTCTTCCCACATTATTGGTTGACACATTTATCCTTTGATTTTATTGATAATTTTTTTATCTTTATCTTATACTTTCATATTATAGGTTGGACATATTTAGTGGTCCATGTTGAAAAAATAAATTTTATATACATGTTTTGTGGTTTATTAATACTTAATTTTATTTTATTTTATTTCTTTTATTTTGATGTTTTTTTCCTATGGACTTAGGATGATGCAAAAGTATGGAGTGACTAGCAATCATTCATCATATTGACCAGAAAAATATCTTGTTTTCTTATTTTTAGTTATTATACCTTTTTCTTATGCTATGGTTATTACAATTTTTATTTTCCCATTCTAATTTCATCTTATATATTATTTCTTAAATCTTGTTACATGTTAATTGTTGCAAATACAAAATATAAACTATTACATTATTGAACATAAGATTCTACTCATTAGAAATTTATATTTGTAGGTTTTGATATATTGCACACATTACAATATAAGAATGTATCATATGTGTATGTAAGTATTCTTTTAATGGGTTTTTAAATATTTACTTTTACATTCACCTTCATAGTAATTCACATGTAAGTTGTATATGCACTAAAAAATATATTTTCATGCCTTCATTGTTTCCTTTATCCCCTATTTAACCCATGATTGATAACCAATCTTGGAACTCTATTTAGTAGGTCCTATTAAAACTATGACTAATGATATGCATCCTATCCTAGTTAGGTCTTTGTGATTTTTATAATGTTATCAAATTTTGTGCATTGTGTTCAAATTCAAATTCTAAGTTTAAAATTGCAAGGATATATGCCAAAAGAGTAGACTTACATATGTACATATGCTACTCAAGTGAGTTTCAACCTCATAGGCCCACAAGATACAATGGGGTTGAGAGTTTTAGAGTGAAGTTAAATTTTACATAATCACATGCTCCACAAATGCTAATACATTCTAACTTATTTAACTTGATTGCATTGTTGTATACCCATACTTTTGACTTTTAACTCAATAATAGTCCTATTTGGTAGCCTAAAAATATTCACATGTACCTTTTCATGTCATGTGAAAACTACATCTCTACCCTCAAATCCCACAACCCTATAATACTTCATGTTGTATAAACTTTTAGAAATTTTGTGCATGGATACAAACTATGTAAACTAAACATATGTTCCCAATTCCTACAAGCTTGTGATAGTCTTATTTGGTGCATTTGAAAACCTATCATGTACCAAGCTACATCCTTTGAATTTATTTTCTTCTTCTAATTCCTACATTCCTATAAGGATGCCTATATTGAATTTATTAAACTTCATTCTTTGTGGACATGTAGATAATTTAGATACATATACATATCATGTACAAATTGCATCCCTACCTTCAGTTCCTACAAGCCCACAACTATCTTATTTAATTTTGTGGGCTTGGCATGCATCATTTTTCATTCCATATGGTGTATAATCCTACTCGTAGTCAAAGTTTCCTAAAAAGGTATATATAGGTGGACTTAGTATACTTATTTTCATGTATTATATAATTACTCTTGATCTAATAACTCAACAAGAACTTATTTGGAAATTCAAAAAATCATATGCACCTTCACATGTCTCTTGTGAAGTGTATACTTGCCTCTAAATCTTACAACCACAGGCTACTCCATATATTAAAAACTTGACACCCTCCTTTTTGGAAGATTGGAGATTTTTTCATTGATGATGATATTTGGCAACATGAGCATGGAAGGTACATAATGATGCATTGCAGTATTGTCATTGATGTCAACATTGTAACTTATATGAGTATTTTTAGTTGCAGAACATTTTGATCAGTTCTAATAGGTTTTGGAACTAATGAGGAAGAAATTTGTGAAACATGATTTGGTCCAAAATGACCAGTTGTGTGGAAATTTGACTAAGTGTCAAATCTAACAAGTCAATGTTACTTTGTGCTAGTTTTTAGGTCTGCACCACTCCACAAATGAAGATATAACTCTGTACTTCTAACATTATTTTGGTGTATGTTAGATGTATCTAATTCCAATATTTTATCTTGTTTAGACAAGTGGTTTGATAGATATGAGTAACAGAGTTCGGCTTGGAAAATTATAATTATTTTCTCTACAGTATGTTTGTGTGGGAGATTTTGTACTTCTCTGTGGATGACTATTTGGAATTTTTCTTTTGAAGATAAGTTGTCAGATGTTATTAGAGCATGGATTTTATATAGTATCAAGTTTTTAGGTCCATGTGTCAAGTGAAGGTTTTTTCTTTTAAGTCTTATATGGAGCCGACCTAACATGTTTGATGTTGTGAGAAGGATAAATATGTATTTCTATCTTATGTGGGATCTATTATAGGTCTATGTCAAACTATTTTAATATTTTTTAATATTTGAACTATGGTACATTGTGTGGATGAAAAGTTTTGGAGTCGACAAGTTATATTGCTACATTTAATTAGGCCAACCTAATTGATGTTATACTTGATGCATATATATAAGTTGGATTGTTTTTGCTATCTTTATGTAATGTAATGAATATGTGATGTGTGTGATGTGAATTTGAGTAAGAGAAGTGTGAATGTTAAGTTGAAGATAAAAATTGTGCAAATGAAGAGCAAGACAGAGTGTTGAATCAAAATAAGATAAAGATTGTTATTGAGATTCAATGGAACTACATTCATGCATATGTAAGATGTAAATTTTAACAATTCAAAATAGGCTATGAGCCACCATCTCTCTTCTATATTTTTCTTTGTGGAAAGTGATTCCACCTATAGTGATCATTTCTATGAATATACTATAACCGATTATAATATATTGTGAGCTAACCCTCATCATGGTTTTTCCCTTTTTGGGTTTTCCATGTAAAAATCCTAGTGTTCATGTGTTATGTAATGTTGTGGATGTTTCATTCTATCTTTCCTTATTGCAGTTAAAAAATTCTTTGGTAATTGAATGTTTAATGTTTGAACGATTAAAGAGAATACTAATTCACCCCCCCTCTCAGTATTTTGGGTGTTCAACAATTGGTATCAAAGCTTGGTTCCTTGGAAACAACTTAACCACTTTGGGAAGGTCTTGGAGATTGAACATATGGCTGAGAAAAAAATTATTATTCCTTCAGAAGAGATTCCTTGTGTTGATTTTTTATAAGAATATTTCATGCTTGAAAAATATGGAGAACTCAAAGTTTCTCTTGAAGATCTAGAAAAAATTGAAGGTGAAAATGAAGATCTGAAGGAAAATGTCAAAGAAGAAAATGAGTGCATCAGAAAATTGAGAGAGAAAATCAAGAAGTTCAGAGAAAGGCATAAGGAAGTCAGTGAATAGTTGAAACAAGCAAATGAAAACATCACCATATTGAAAGCTCAAGTTGAAGAAAATAAAATATTTGAGGAATGTCTAAATGTCTTGGTGAAAAGATAATCAAAGGAATGTATAAGGCTTGAACAAGAAGTGGTAAACCCAAGATCAGATCTAGAAAAAGAAAGAAGTCATGAAGATAAATTCAAGATGAGTTGAAAAATGCTTGATGAGATGATTGTAGGTCAGAAAGCATCCAAACATAAAGGTGGTTTAGGATTTGAAAAAGGTGAAAGCTCAAAAGCAGATCAAACACCTAATGCAAAAGAGAAGATCAATGAACCAAAGAAGACTAAAGACAAGAAGAATAATGGAAAGATCTGAAATGACACTAGAAGACCACCGATAAGACAACCAAATGCACAAAGCTACCCATATTTTAACATTTTTTTCTATTCTTGCAATAAATTTGGAAATAAAGCAATGGAATGTAGAAGCATAATGAATTAGAATGTTCCATCCTTTTTTGGTCAATGTTTTATATGCAAAAGATTTGATCAAAGAGCAAGTGAATGCAAAAGTCAAATGATGAATGACTATAATAATAGTAGAATTATTCAATCTTTCAATGGTTACTGTTATACATGCTATGGATTTGGACACAAGGCTAATCGATGTAGATCTAGAGTGAATGGAAGGAATATTGTTCAGAAGAATATCACATGTCATAATTGCAGTAGGCTTAGACACATTTCCAAGTTTTGCAAAAGAAAAAATACAAGGATAATCTGGTAAAAAGGAATGAACTTATTAAAAAGTTTGATCCGATTGAATTAAAGAAGGAAAAAGAAAAGAATTGGAGAAAGAAGGAAGAGATAGAAGACAAGGGAGAATCTATACCATCCTCCAATGTAGATGTTTCCTCTAGAAATAAAGCCAAGAGCTATGTCTTAGGGGGATATTTAATGGATATCTTTTGTCCCCCACTAGAAAAGAGGTGTTGAGGTCTAAGCACAAAGATATGTGATGTAGATCAATGTGCTTGATCTATTGGTGAAGACTGTGAAAGAAAACATGGCAATGTGGAAGTTTGCGGAGCTTCAAAAGTTGTTTGTGCATATAGATAAAGTGTTGCCAAATTTTGCATTCAATGCAAAATTAGGTCAAATCAAAAGGTTATAAGTGATTTCACTAAGGAAAATTCATTTAATAAAAAAATTCAAGGAGAAAAGCAACAAAGATATAATTCAAGGTGTTCAAGGTGATTTGTATTTCAATAAATTAAAACCCTAATTTGGAAAGCGTGGAAAAGGTATTTTACAAATCGAAGAAATTTTCTTGGAAACAATTTGAATCTATTTTTAATGGATACACTAAGGGTCATAGAGGTTACAAAGAAACCACAACCAAAATTCAAAAGGTATCCTATGAAAGTCGTAGATGATGACCCATTAGGCGCATTCTCGCATATTCCATATGGAGTTTTACTGATTGAAGATATTATGGCTTACATTAATGGAAAAATGGAAGAGCATTCTCCCACTAATTTAAGTGATATATGGTAAAATGAGTTAATAGGAGACAACTTCACCCTAAATCCAGAATATAAAAACCTAGTTGAGAAGAAACTAGATGTATGGCCATGGTTCCCTAATTTCTTTTATGATATAAAGTGAATCAAAATGGCCTTGAGAAGAATACATGATCAATTTTTTTGGACTGATATGCCAAATATGATCACTAAGGAAGTAATAAGAGAAGTCATCAGTCTATGCTCTATTAGACCCATCCCCATTTTGAAATTTGTTCAAAATGAAGTGGTTATGGAGAACATAGGCGCAACTTATGAAAAAAGAGCCCTTGTAGTAAATTCCATTAAGAATCTAGCTATAAGATACACAATTATGATGATTGGTTACAAAATTTATTATAAAAACAAAGATAGTTATATATCTTCCACTACAATCAATGTGGCATATGAGATGGTAGAAAATGGTGAAGATTATGATGTGTGAGTTTCTTAGGAAAAAATTAATGGAGAATTTGAAGTAGACTAAGGGAAAAAAATGTATTTGAGTATGACACCTTGGTCATGTCCTCAATATTTTATTTTTTGAAGGAGCTTCCCATTATTGGAAGTGTAACCTGGATAAGAGGAAGGCCAATTGCACATCAAATTGTAGATCATATGAGTAATCTTGGAGATATCAAAGCACAAGATGATTCCCTTACTAATTTATTTGCAATATTCCAGAAGAGAATGCATGAGAGAGAGAATTCCAAGGATAATTGTTGAGAGATACAAAAATGATATCACATTCCTTGTATCTATAGACCAATGCATTATGGAGGCAGTGGAACTAAGAATTGTATCGCGTAGTGAATTGTGTAATGTGAGTAAATGAATAACAAAACCACACAATCAATTAAATGTATTATATTAGGGAAATCAAAATAACAAGTAAACTAATAAAACTATTCCTTAAAACCATTCCATTGTTTCCATCTCTAAGGATTCCTTGAATCATAATGGCTCTCAGATTTTACTTGCACTATGACTTTCAGAATGATCACCTAAAGAATGGATGTTGTAAAATGAAAGAATCCTAATTACCATATAATTGGATGAGCTATGGGATTCGTTGTAAATGATAATGGTGATATGATAATGGATATGATGCTTAAGACTATGATACAAATGTTGTGTAAAACTATTATGATAATGGAAATGCAGCTAATAAACCTAGCCATAATACTAATTCAATATGCTTCTACTATGCTAAATACTCTAATGCTCAAATGCTCTAAATGCTCTAAGATGATTTCTGTAGAGTAAGTTTTCTCAAAGATGGGATCTGAAATGCTAGAGAATGATGCTATATTTATAGGATTTCTAAGGCATATTGTGATGTGACAGGATTCGACAGTCAAGATTTCAGCTAGAAAGATGAACGGTGGAGGATGAAGAAGTTAGAGGGAATCATGGAGAGTGTTCCCTTTAATAGAACACTTTGCCAAATGTTGAAGAGAATAAATGAGATGGAGAAGCCAAGTTTCCAAAGTTTGTTTCAAATTTGTTGAGGATAATTCTATTTAAAAATTAGAATAATTTAAATTCATGAGATACTTGATGAGGTGGATGATGAGGTGGAAGGAGGTTAGAGAGTTTTGTAGAAATGTGACAAAATTGAATTTAGAAATTCAAATTTAATGAGAGGGAATTAATCAAATAAAAAAAATTAGTTATATTTATTTATTTAATTAAAACATGAAGAAAATGATTATAGAAATAATTTAAGAAAGTGAACTATATAAAAAAAAAATTCAATTTATTTATAAGTAGACAAATTAAGAGGGTTTATTAATTAAATACTGTGTATTTAATTAATCGATTATCCTAACTGATTTTAGGTGTATACATTTTTCCCTGTTTGAAGTGATGTGTTTTACACATTTCTTCAAAAAAAAAATTGTTGATGTGATAAAAAAAAAAAATTGATATGCCCCAGACACTGATTTTTAGGTGATGATGGATATATGCCCCCTCGGGAGATAAATCGGTGCTTTTTTTGAATTTTTAGGATTTTTCAATTTTTTTTGAAATTTTTATGATTTTTTAATGATTTGATGTTGATTTCAAATTTTTATGATGTCAAAACAATTTATCTCCCAAAAAATGATGTTGAACCTACCAGGTGATGAATTGATTAATTAAGCCCCTTTGAAAAATAAAATAAATCAATCCCATAAAAATCCCACTTAGTAACCCTTTAAAAGGTAAAAAGAGGTGAAATGAAGTTTATTTATGCATTTTGATTTTGAAAATTTGAGTGAGTAGAGCAACCTAGTGCAAATTGAGCAAGATGGTGATTTCAATCCAGACTCATTGACTCGAGTGTGTGCCACATCACAACCACCCGAAAACATATGGACCTCTAGTACGTACCCCAAAAAACTTCCTCATAAATTGTGCATTGCATTTTTCTTGCATTTTTCACATTTCAAATTTGGATTTTCACGTTTTAACGCATTAGGTCGCTGATGTAGCACATCCATAGACTGTTCTAGTGCATAGAGTAATCTAGTACATTGATGAATTTTGATGAAACATATGGTAATTTAGCACATAAAGACCCTGTTCTGGTGCATCAGTGAAGTCTTCTAGCGCATCCATGTTTTTGGCACATAGATAGACTGTTTTAGTGCATCCATGCCAAATTGATGAATTTTTTATTAAACTCCCTACTTTTGATGATTTTTTATTACATAAACCTTCAATTTGATGTTGTTTGATGATGTTGATAGATTAGATGATGATTGATCTCATGATAGGTGAGATTCAATGATAGGATGATGATGATTGACCTCATGATAGGTGAGGATCAATGATAGATTGATATTGATTGACCTCATGATAAATGATTATCAATGATAGATGCTCACGAGATTTGATCAAAATATTACCAGAGCTGATTAGATTGATAGGTTGACCGATGTTTGATTGATTGATAATATAGCTGATTTTCAATATGTTATGATGATAGGAGCCTTCCTCAATCCTGATGTCGCGGGAGCGTTTTTCGAGGACCTGGGATTTGATTCCACATTTAGATCAGGCTGATCTAAATGTGATTGGATGATGTGGGTTGAATTCGTTGCTAGATATACCCCAGGTTAGGATTAACCGGGGACTCTTGATAGCTTTGGGAGAGAGGTGGCACAGTGACCACACCACCTTTCACTTACCCACTGGTGAGATGACCATTACATTAGAGGACATTTACTAGATTCTGAGGATTCATGTTGTTGGTGATTTACTTGTATATGATTCCACTAAGTAGGGAGGGACCGATGCCTTGAGGAGAGTCTTTGAGGCTGATCATATTTATGGTTATGAGATTCCATGGTGAGAGATGGTTGATGCATATGTCACATTGCCATGTGTTTTGGCTAGATTTATTGGAGGATTCATATGTCCCAACCATAGGTCGAAGGGAATCTCAGTTGGATGGGGATGGACACTAGAGAGTATGGTCACATAATAGACTTGATATGCATGGGGATCTCGCATGCTCACTTATTTGTACCATGATCTACATCAGGTGGTCTACCTCAGAGCATCTAGTTTATTAGCCAGTGTTACATTGTTACAGATATGGGTGTGGGAGCACATAGTTATCACTTGACCCATTGTAGAGAGATAGCAACTAGCTGGGAGGCCCTATGTTCATGGATATACAAGTCTAGTTGTTCAGCATAAGCTGGGAAAAATGGAGTATTGGTGGAGAGTTCTTGATGATTTGTATACTGTGACATGGAGGCCTTATCTTGACTGTGAGTCATGGTTGAAGGATGATACTGAGATTCCTTATGTGTGCATATCCATATATTTGATCGAGAGGATACCATTTATCATTGAGAGATTCCTTCTAGGGAGAGTACATCGACAATAAGGTAGGGTATAGGGCATGTCCTAGGGAGTGGCTCATTATGCACTTAGATGACATGATATACCAAAGCGGGGACCTGTGTTATCTTACAATGTTTCCTGTTAGGAGTACTATGGATTACAACCAATGATTTGGGAGTATCATCTTGAGATCATAGAGGTTTCCCTATTAGAGGACTATGCTCAATATTTCTTTACCCATCCTTTTCCATGGATATCGAGCATAGTGAGCTCATGTCATTATTAGATGATGATGAGAGGGCACCACCACATGCACCTAGGTGGAGGAGAGACGAAGGAGATGATGAGGAGGGAGAGAGCAATGATGAGGGTGGAGATGATGATGGTGGAGATGGTGGTGGAGATGGTGATGGAGGTGGAGATGGTGGTGGTAGAGATAGTGGTAGAGGTAGTGGCAGACCAGTATTCGATGTGAGAGACTTCATGGTACCTCAAAGGAGGAGATCTCTAGTGGTTGCAACATAGCAACATGTGTAGATTGGGTTGCCCTCACAGCATCAACAGACACAGATAGCTACTTTATAGGTTCAGGTGTAGATTTTACAGGGTTAGTTAGCATAGGTTCAGGCATTGTTGGCACAGGCATAGGGATAGATAGCCACTTTGACAGTTGAGAGAGATGTGGTGAGATAATGGGGAGAGTAGGTAGAGGCCTTGGCTAATAGGATGCAGAGAGTGGCTGAGGATACCACCATAGGTGATATGCTTAGAGAGGTCACACAAATTACTAGAGAGGTCGAGTGCTACAAAGGCCGATATTATGTGATTATTCCTACAAAGCAGAGGGTTAGTTATGCATAGTCCTGATCAGGTAGAAGTCAGTCTCGTACTACCAGCATGGGTATGATGCAACCACCACATAGAGATCCACCAGGAAGGGACATAGGTACAGGTCCATCAAGTGTAGGTACATCAAGTGGTTTAGTAGGAGGCTCAAAGAGGCCAACAACATCTGGGGGGAGCACCTCATAGTTTCGATGTTCACCTTTGATACATTTGAGACATTTGTATACATTGATTTAGAGACTTGATGATTCGCTACCATTTTTGATGATGTATTTCTCTACATGTTTAAATATCCTTGTATACTTTGATATTATTATTTTGATATTTATATGTGATATGCAACGATGATTTAATTATTTATATGCATTGTCTATATGATTTATGATAGATGATTATGATGGATGCATTTGATTTCTATGTTATGATGCTTATCTAATGTTCATATGTTGCTTATTTGATTATGACATGACTATGTATGGATGGAATGATGATATGATAATGCATAGATGATGATCCTATGATGCTTTATGCTATGAGATGGATGCAAATGAAATGTGATGCAATTTATTTTTGTATTTTTTGATACAAACATTATAGTGTAATATAATGGATGGATGAATGATATGCAGATGATCATGCAATGCAGTTTGTTATTTTTTGTATTTTCCTGATGCAAATATTATGATATTGCTACACTATATGAGATGAATTTAATTATGCAAATGTGATGCAATGCACTTCTTTCTTTCTTTTTCTAATGAAAATATTATGATGTAATGTATGGATGAGTGTATGATGTGAAAATGATTATGCAACTACATGAAAATGACATGTTTTTGTTAATGTCAAGTATACTCAATCCCTTTAATGATAGAGATAACCTCACTTAAAATTGTTGCAACCTTGGAAAATTCTAGAAATACAAATGCAAAACTAATATGGATCCAATCTAATCTACCATGCATATCTAAATATGCAATTTTTCCATCATAGCATCCAATTTGTCATGATTTTTATCATCATTGAGCCTTTAAAATGTTGAAAGTGAGTAGAAGCATCGATGGTATAATGGAATCATGATGACTTGAATACTACTTCCATGATTTTTGATATTGCAAGTTAACACAAGCATCTAAAAAGAATTGAATCGAGATGACCTGAGCATTCCTTGCATAAACAAACAAGATTTAATCATTTTCCTATGCAAATTCAGAATGTTATCAATGATACCTTGTAGAGCATGTCCCACAACAATTTTCATAGTAGTAATGATCAACTCATAGACAATAGACAAAGAAAAATACCATTTTCTAGGTTTTCATCGAGGTAACCATGTTTTTCAAGATATTTTCTGATTTTTTTGTATTTTTTTAGTAATTTTAACATGCACTTGGATGATTTAGATGTAGAACTTCTTGAGATGCAGAATCTTGATAGGTTCATCAAATAAATCTCCTTTAGGTGTAGACAGCTGATACACTCCAGATCTGAACACTAACACAACGACAAAGGGACCTAGCCAATTTGGTTTAAATTTTCCCTTCTTCTCTCTATCTTGTTGATTATGGGGATTTTATTTCAAGACCAAGTCATTGAATTGAAATGTTCTGGGTTTTACTCCGTGATTATAAATTCTGGACATCCTCTACTAATAGGCTTTTAGGTGATCCAAAACTTGCTGATGACGCTCATCCAACAGTTCCAACTCTTGTAACCTAGACACCCGGTAATCTTCATGTGAAATGATCCTCTTCAATGACACATAGAGTGATGGTAGCTCAACCTCAATAGGTAAAATGGCCTCTGATCCATAGATGAGAGCATATGGTGTTGCTCTTGTCGGGTTGTTGATACTGGTACGATATGCCTATAAAGAAAGATTTAATTGAATGTGTTAGTCACGAATAACATCGTTGATGGTTTTCTTTATCTTTAGGATGGTTTTGTTTGAGGCCTCTTCCTGGCCATTTACTTGAGGATAGTATGGTGTAGAAAATTGATGTTGGATATGAAACCTTTCACAAAGTTCTCAGACATCCTAGTTCTTGAAAGGTCAGTTGTTATCGATGACAATTGACTGAGGAATGTGTCCATATCAATAGATGATGTAATTTAGGATGAAGGATGCAATCTATTTTCCAATGATTATGGTTATGGGAACAACTTCAATCCACTTTGTAAAATACTTCGTGGCTGTGATGATGAATTTATGTCCATTTGAGGAAGGTGGATGAATTTTACCTACAAGATCCAGTCCCTAGTGACAAAAAGGCTATGTTGATGCAAATGGTTGTAATTATTGGGCTAGTGCATATATTAGGTTTCCATGGATTTGATATTTTTGGCACTTTGTGACAAATTGAAAAGACTCCTTCTCCATATTTGGCCAATAATACCCCAATCGTAGGAGTTTCTTAGCAAGATTTAGTCCACATGAATGAGCTCCATAGATACTATCATGAACTTCATGTAAGGTCATTTCAGATTCATTATGTTCAAGACAACGAAGGAGAGTTCCATCAAGACCTCTTGTTAGAGTACATCCTCTATTAGGGTGTGTTAGGTAGCTTGGCGGATAAAGTTACGTTTTTGGTTTCAGGATAGATCGCATGGAAGGGTGTTATCTCTTAAATAGGCATAGATCTTCCCATAAATTAAGGATTCGGTGTCAACTATATGGCATATGACTTGGGATTCGGGCTTGTCATAGGCAGGGTTAAGCACTTGTTCCACCATGAACTCATAATGGCTTTTTTTTTCAAGTATCTGCAAGAGAGAAGTGATTATTACTATTACGTCAGCAACTTTGTTATCCACTCTTGGAATCTGCTCAAATTTGATCTCAAAAAAATACTTTTTGAAATCATCCACCATTTTCTTATATGACATTAACTTTTCATCCTTTTTATGATAATCATCATTCACCTGGTTTATGACTAGTTGAGAATCTCCATAGACTTGCAACTCTGTGATCTTCCATTTTATTTCCACCTTGATCCCAATGATTAGTGCTTCATACTTAGTAGTGTTATTTGTGCAAGGAAACATGAGCCTATAAGATTATGGGATGGTATGTCCTTGAGGTGTGACAAACAAGATTCTAGCACCTGATCCGTGTTGCGTGTAAGACCCATCAAAATATAACATCCATTGTTGTGATGATATGGTAAGGAAATCTATGTCAGGAAATTCAATTCTCATTGGATGATCATCTTGTAGTGGTGCTTGGCTAACTAATCAACTATCACCTGACCCTTGATGGCTCTTTGGTCTACATATTATATGTCAAACTTGGTCAAAATCATTACCCATTTGGCTAGTCTTCCTATTAAAGCAGCTTTACTAAGTAAATACTTTAATGGATCAATCTTAGCTATGAGTTTGACTATATGAGTTAAATGTAATTCCACAACTGTTGAGTAGAAAATACTACCACCAAACAGGATTTTTCAATGAAGGTGTAGTTGATTTCATAACCATTTAATGTTTTGTTGATATATTAAATAACCCTTTCTTTTCTCGTAGAATCTTCCTATGCTAATAGAGCACCCAAAGATACTTTAGTTGTTGCTATGTAGAGTAATAATGGTTTTCCTTCTGTAGGTGACACCAGTATGGGATGAGACATTAGATACTATTTCAGTTGATTGAAATTTGCTTCACATTTTGCATCCCATTTGAAGGAAACATTTTTATGTAGCAAATTATTAAATGGATGAGTTTTATCTGCTAGTTATACAATGAACCTCCTGATAGATTGAAAATGATCCTGTAAAGATCTCAAATAGCTGATAATCTTTGGTGGTGGAATTTCCATGATGGATTTGATTTTGGCAGGATCAGCTTTGATGCCCTTTTCTAAGACTATGTACCCCAATAGTTTTGTTGATGTCACGCCAAACATACATTTTTTGGGTTTAATCTTACATTGAATTTTTCCAGTCGAGTGAAGATTTTATCTAGGATTTCCAGGTGTCCCTCTCTGGTGAAATATTTTTCCAAAAGGTCATCTACATAATCCTCCATAAAGGTATGCATCATGTCATGGAAGATTGTGGTCATTGCTCGCTGATATGTTGCTCCTGAATTTTTCAAACCAAAAGGCATGATGTTCTAGCAGAAGGTACCCCATGGACATGTGAATATTGTTTTCTCTTGATCTTCCAGTGTTATTTTTATTTGATTGTATCCTGAGAAGCCATCCATGATTGATAACATGGCATGTCCTAATTTCAAGTCCATAATGATGTCAATGTTGGGCAAAGGAAAATCATCCTTTGGACATGCTTTATTGAGGTATCTAAAATCATTACATATCTTGATGTTGACATCTAGTTTAGAAGCTAGTACAATGTTAGAAATCCACTCAGCATAATCAATTGATTGAATGAATCTAGCATCTAACAATTTCTTCAATTCTAATTTTATCAAGAAGGCGATATGTGGATGCATTTTCTTGAGTTTTTGTTTGACAAGTTTCACCCCAGGTGGTAGAGATAAGTGATGCATTATCTAGTTTGGATCTATACTTGGAATATCAATGTAGGACCAAGCAAAGTTGACTTGTCTCTCTTCAAAGAATTTGGTGAAGCTTGGATTTTCTTGATCTGTCATGGACACTGCTAAATGTAGGGTCTTTACTGCTTATGTCGTACCAACATTGATGGACTATGTAGGTTCAACCAGTACTGATGATATTTCATGATAGTTTTTGGGAAGGGTGTCAAATCTCCCATCCTTCGATGCCTCAAAGAGGTTTTCACAGTTAGATGCACTCTTTATTTTTACTTTTTCTTGATCTAATACTGCCATTAAATGGTTTTCACCATAGATCAATTTTTCATATTTTTGATTTTGTAGTTGGGAGATTCGACACCCTTCTAGCTTGAAACTTCGTTATGAGATTTGATGGATGAACATGTTTTAGGATTATCATATCAAAGGAAGTTAACAATGACATCATCATTTGCAAAAATAGGGACGTCGACAGGCTTAGTTTGCTCCCAGTCGATGAGTTCAGGATGTATTAATGGTAAAGAGTCATCGGATTGGTTTGAGTCAAAGGAAATAGGTGTTAGGATAGCAACCCCATCAAGGTTTTTGATAGCAATGTCGAGGCCTATGATGTTACTATCCTCAAGATCATCTATCTCACTCAATGTCTATTCATCCTCACTTGAGCCATCAATATATTGCAATCCAAATTCAAGAGGTCTAGAACTCAAGCTTTTTCCCTCCATCCCTATGGGGGTATACCTCTATATTACATCAACTTCCTTATCTTGACAAGATTCCTCAGACAATGAATCCCCTTCATACTCATTTGAATTTATCTTTGAACTAGCTTGCAATTGTAGGATTCGCTCAACAACCTTCTCTTTTATGTCTTCCTTTGTCTCTTCTTTAAAGCCTATTCCTCTCTTGTATTTTGCATGGAGTGTGAGAGGCTATATTGGTTCTATGATTCCTTCTTTTCTTTTGCCGATAGGTCCTTGTCCTTCATACTCGATATTCTCTAAAATTATTTTCCCTTTACCATATTGTTTTGTTTGGACATGGGAAGTTGATGCTTGTGATTGTTCTTTGTCTTTGTACAACTAGTTTAAAATTTCCTTATCCTCAAATTCATCAGCTTGAGTACCCGCTTTTATAAATCTACCATCAAAGAGTGTGATTCATTGTGAAGATGTTTGTCTTGATGTTGATGGTTGTCCATAGGATCTTGGTGAAGGTAGCAATTGTGAAAGGCACAATGATTTCTCAAATGAATATTCCCCCATGCCTTTGTCTTTTAACTAGATCTTTTCAACCTATTTTTATAAGGAATTTAGTTGTCTTTCATGATTTGATGGAGAAGCATCGCCAATGTCTTTGTCTTTCGATTGAACCTTTTCCTCAAGCTGATTTGATGAAGAATTTGATTGACTCTCATTACCTGATGAATTAGTGTAATACCCCTCCATTTTGGCTTCTTGCTCAGACAACATTCTTTGCTTTGTTTTAGTTTTTCAGTTACACTGATAGTTTGAGATACCTTATCATGTGTGTGTTATTTGATCACTATTTATTAAGGGACATAGACTATTGTGGCTATGTGATATATCTCTTGATTCTTTATTGTCATTCTTTTAATAGCGAAATGATGTTAGTTGATATAGCATTTTTATTGCATATGAGTTATTTGATTATTATGGAATTGTCAGTTTATGATGAGTGTATTGGTGAAGGGGATGGGATTGCATCACTCACTTGCGAGCACCCTGTGATTCCATGATTTCCTCTTCACGGTGTGTATTTTATGTTGTTTATATATATATATATATATGTTCTTTGTTATCTCGTTTATAGGTTTGTAGGTACATGACATCGACTCCACCCGATTTCACAGGTTTGAGCATGTCAACCCAATGGTTAAGTTGAATGGGAGATAGTAGCTAGGTAACATGTGCCAAGTCTACACCCTATCCACAGTGTGTCGTCAGTGATCATTTTTTGTGTTTTTATTTGCCTTGTTTATTACTATTTAATTTTGCAAGGTTTATGTTATGGAAATAAATGTTTTTATTAAGCATTAAATAATGTTGGTTTTTATTTAATTAATTTTAGACATTTTGATAGAAGCTTTTTATTTAAATTAATTAATTGAATTTAATTAAATTAGTTAATTAAATTTAATCCATGGGGTTAAATTTATTTATTAAGTAATTAAAATTGATTAATTAAATTGTTTATTAAGAAAGTTGTTAAAGGGAATTAAATATAATTTGGAATTAAATCTGAATATGAAATTATTAAATTATTTTGTGAAATTGAATGTGGTTGTTTAAAGATATTTGTTAATTGCTAGCATGTTTTAGTTAATTAATTGAGGGTTGTTGGGAAATTAATTCCCAGAGAGAATTTGGGCTTTGGGTGGGGAAGTGGAAAGCTTCTTCACGGAAAAGTTTAGGATATTTTTGGGGAGGTTGAAAATTTTGAGGAAGCACAGAAGATTTTTGGGTTTTGCTGTTAAAAAATTCAAAAGGATTTTGAATTGCAAGGAAATTGTGAACAAGTAGCATTCTTAGATTTGTTTGGGATAGGTTGTTGTGGTGTTGGATACAATATTGTGTTTTGGAAATTGTGTTTTCTGTGAAGAAGCTGTGAAAGCTTTGGAAGAGGCTCGACATCAAAAACTTCAACACTTCAAAAGCTTCTTCAAACAGGTTCCATTCTTGTGATATTGTTTGGTTTAAAATTTTAATTGAAATTGTATTACTGTAGAAAATTGTTGTGCTAGATCTATAATTGAAAGTTTATTTTCTTTAAGGAAAGAAGAATTTAAAGTTTCTATGATTGCTGTGAATAAACCTAGAGCCTCTCTAGGAAATTTTAGTTACAGTGAAAACCAAAGAATAAGATTTGAGATATTTGACGAATTATTAGATTTAAACAGTGAAATAAATCTAGAGGAAAACTATTTTAAATTTAGGGAATATTAGTGTTTAAATTTGTGTTGAAATTGTTGAAACCTTTGTGAAGAAATTATTTTAAACAATAGGAAGATTTAGAAGAAACAATAGAGACTTTTAAATCTTTATTGGATTGGTAAATGTTTCTAGTAAATGGTTTGAAAAAGAATCATTGTCCTTTTATTCTTCTCTGTAATTTGGCTTCCTTCCTGTAGATTTCATTTTCGAAAAATTTATTTTCCTCTAGATTTCATTTCAGAAATTTTTTTTCCCAAACCTATTAATCTGTTGATGGATTTATATATATATATACTTTGTAATGTATATATATATTATTGTATTTTTTGGCAAATATTCTGAAGTAAAAACCTGTATTTTGTACGGCGAATTCGGGGAAGGGTTTTATTTTCTTTTCTTTTTTAAAAACACATCTCTTTTAGGAGATCGCTCGCTGTGCATATGTTTATTTTTTTTAATGGGGGTTGGGTAGGATCTACCTCCACACAACTGCCCTTAAGGGAGTGGTTGTGTGGAGGGAGACCCTCCACAACGCCTCCCAATACTTATGTTGTTCACGCTCTATATTTTGGGTTCGGCTGTGCTAAGCACAACCGCCCCCAAACATAGGGGCTTCCCTTTGAATAAAACAACCCACGGATAAATAAATCCGCGTATAAATTAAAACGTGAATGGTTTAAAAGAAAATTTCGTCTGTACTTGTTTATATGCGAATTTCGATATGTTTTAGTTATTTAATATGATATATTTAATATATATAGTATATTATATATATAAATTATGTATATATATATATATATGTTTATATATAATGTGTATATATATGTATATATTATATGTATATATATATATAATAAGTGTATATACATAATTATATAATTTAAAATATAATTATGTATGTATATTTTGTATATATATATTAAAAATATATTTTTATATTTAAAATGGTTTTATTTTGAAAAGACAATATGTTTTTAGGTTTAGTTTGTAAATTGAAGAATATCATTTGTAGTTGATTTATGTTGCTTTTATAAGTAATCAAGTGTTTGAATTATTTATTTAAGTTAGTAATTTTTCCTTTTCTGTATTCAGAAAGGTAGTAAATTATTATTTTTAATTATTTTATTAGGGCAATTGTTTTCCTTACTATGAAATGAATTTAAAAGCAAAATGGATTTAGTATATCCAAAAATAGTTATTTCCTCGCAATTGCCTTTTATGTTTATTTCCTTTGTATTTCGTAAGGGAAATGGGTTTAAATTGTTTAAGACTTCTAGTAGTGAAAAAGGGGAAATGGGGTTGTATGTTTAATTGAGTCAACCCAGTTATTGAACCTTTGGTTAGTGCTTTTGTTTTGGTCATTGTAACCCGATTTCCATGAATGGGGAAGTGTTACCCTTATATCTTGTTTAGGCTGGATGTTATTTTGGACTAGCACTAGGTTGCCTTGGGTTGTGGAATTGTTCCACTAAGTTGTCATAAACGAGTGGCTTACAATGAGCGCCAACACACAAAGGGGTGCCAGGATAACTCGTTGTAGGTTGGTAAACCAGATATAATGTAATTAACTTGTTAGGGGTTGGGTAGCTTCAACACTTAATCTAGAATAATAAGCCTTGCTCATGGACCCTTGTGCTAATATTGGCTTGGGATAAGACGAGAAGGCCCTGAATGGCATGATCGATATCTTGTCTTCATGAAAGATGTTCAATTCTGCTTTGGACTACATGTGGGGCCGGAAGTCGTTAGAGGTTTCCAGGAGATCCCAAGATGGGGGCTGGGGCCTAGGAAGACTCACCAAGATATTCCATGTAGCATTGTGATGACACTCCTCCTAGGTCAACTGTGTTGTTTGTATTGTGATTCGAAAATGGTTTGAACTGGAAGCAATTTAACCTTGTGTCAGTTGGTGTAAATAGTTGGTTGAGTTAGTATGTGTGTGTCAGCCTGTGATTAGAGGTTGTAGATTTGTCCATGTTATGTTGTTACTATCTCCTAGCATGGGGGGTGGGCCTTCGGGTCCCACTTGGTTTGGTGGAACATGCACCATACACCATTGGGTCCCCCTTGGATCTTCAGTACTTGATGGCAAGATATCCAGTTGGAGAGCTCAGAGTTCCTGTTTTAATTCAAGCAATGTATTTATTTTAATTTGATTCATGTTATTTAACCCCTCATTTCTATTCGAGTCGGATTTATGTATTTTGTAACACATTTGTATTATTGCCTCATTCAAGGAACGAGTGATGTAACCTTATGATTAAGTTAATGAATATGGAGTTTTTTTATATCTATTTATGCTATGATGTAACTTTATTTTGTGTGAGTACTCAATTCTTTATGTAATTAAATACTATGGATGTATAATGATGTATATATGGGTTCTAAGTAATCTCGGTCTCGTAGCCTTAGAGGTTGTTGTCAATTAGTAAGTGAACATGTGTGTTAATTACACTTTAAATAAAAAAATAAATTGGTGTGCTTAAGTAGTTAATTGCAACTTCCTCTAGGGTTACGTGGTGGGGCATTACAAGTAGAGCCATTGATACTCTTATTATCTAACTGATCATTTTCCTCAACCCAGTTTGACACAAAATTTAGTTATCTTTCATTGTTTGATGACCTAAGAGTGTGAGCTTCTCTGTTATGGGGCACAAAAGAATCTTGGACTATTTTGAGTGTGTTGTAATATTGTGGATTATTGTAATTAGTTGAAATGGTGATTTCTTGTCCATTGAAAGGAAATTTCAAGAATTGGTGATACATTGACGGTGCTACTTGCATTTCATGAATCTAAGGACGTCCCAAGAGTATGTTGTATGTCAACTCTTTATCTAACACCTGACATATTATATCCTTCATAATGGGCCCTACTTGAATTGGTAACACAATCAATCCATGGGAGTATCTCTCTTCATCATCATAGGCCTTTACAGTGAATTTTTCTCCTAGCATCAATGACATTCTTAGAATATCCAAGTGCATGGACAACTTTTAAAATACAAATATTTAAACTAGCTCCTCCATCTATCGGAACACATTTGACCCGGTGTTTGTGAATTAGAACCTCAATGTGGAAGGCAACATTGTGTGGATGGGTAAGTGATACATCATCATTTTTAGAAAATGATAGGAAATGAGGTGCGATCAAGTGTCCCACCATAGCCTAGAATTGACATAATTGCAGATTATTTGGTACTATGGTGGCTATTAGGGCTTGTTCCAAAATTTCTTTGTGAGCTGGAGAAATTTTCAGCAGTTCCAATATTGATATTTGAGCTAGGATTTTCTGCAATTCATCAACTATGTTGTATTGAGTTGCAGGGGCAGCAGCTGTCTTAGATGTATCTCCTTTTAATATTACTTTGGCTTACCCCCTTGTGGTTGTGTTGACTGGTTGATGGTCTTGTTTTTTTCTGATTTTGATAATATTAATCTGATTATCGTTTACAAAAAAGTTTGTGATCAAATTGATTGATATGATGTCATTAGTTTGATGTGATTTTATGTTAATTTCATGAAGATGAGTTTCAACTGTAACATTGCTTTGTTCATGCTCAATTGTGATGTCATTAACTTGATTCTTAGCTAGAATAATGTCTTTTTGGTCCTTGATTTCAATCTCTTTGGTTTTATTTTCAACTACTTCAATATGGTGAATGGTGGAATCATAAACATAGTTCACATTTTTTTCTTTGGTTTTTGATGAAGAGGACTCCCCCTTTTTGTAGTTTGGTAAAGGATTATTAAAAAATCCATGATCAACATTTGTTTGGGGTCCTTCTACAAATATTTCTTTTCTATCAATCAAATCTTGTACCAAATGCTTCAGCTACATACAATCATTTGTCTTGTGTCCTTTGTTTCTATGAAAGTCACAATAATGTGCATCATTCCACCATGAAGGTTTTACTCTTGGTTCCAAATATCTTTCTTTTGGTAATGTTATAACCTTGGCTACAAGAAGCTCCTTTAATACTAATTCGAGTGACTGTCCCAAAGGTGTGAACCTTCTTCGATTTGAGGACGTTCGATATGGTGGTGGTTTAGATTCAACATTGTTTGGATTGTTGTTTTGATTGGTGTTTTGGTTATTAATTTGATTGCTAGTTGGATAATTTTTTGATTAGTCTTTGTGGCAGTTGCTGTCAAGTTAAACACTAGTTTTTTATTTTGTGTTTCAGCTGAAACATCATTATGACCTATATTCTTGTTTCTTTGCCAAAAATTTGGTCTATCATTATTTTTGTAATTATTGGAAGAGCTTGCATTATTTGATCCTTCATTGTAGATTTTTAACACTCCTCTCTTGACCAACGCTTCTTTGATTTTGATTCCATTTTCAATCAATTTCTCAAAGGTAGGTGGACATTGCAATTCAGATCTATAGCTCATCTCATCATTTAAATTTTCAATGAAGATTTCCATATTTTCCTTTTCAGGTATGGGACAAGAATATCTTGAAAAAAATCTTCTCCATCTTTGCAAAAATATGAGAAATGATTCACCCTTTTTTTGTTTTGTATTGCAAAGGTCCTTCATGGTTATCTCATGTTGGATGTTGTAGGAGTATTGGGTGATGAATTTGTTAACCAATTCTTCAAAGGATCTTATTCCTAGTGCAAGTTTGGAGAACCATTCCATGCATTGTCCACCTAGGCTGTGTGGAAACAATCTCATCAAATAAGTCTCTTTGTGTGCAAATTCAAGACTCGTGGTTCAAAATTCCCTTACATGATCTATAGGATCTGTTTTACCATTGTATTTATCATACTTTGGGAATTCACAATGCTTAGGAAAGGGTATCATGTTGACAACTTGATCAAAGGGATGTGGATAGATGTCTTGTATCAAGTATCTTTTTGTGGTTCCTCTTTGCATGTCAAGAAGTTGTTGTTGCAGATTTTTCATTTGATGAGTTAAGGCAGCCAATAGATCTGTGTTTGGTGGATTAGTTTCAGTCCTTTTGGGTGCTTGTTTTAGTTGATTAACATCAAAGTCATCAGGTAATTTGACACCTTGTTTAGCCAGCATTAAAAGGTATTTTTCTCCATCTTTTTCTAAAACTTTCTCCATGAATTTGTGGAAGTTAAGATCTTGTTGTGCACTTTGGATGTCTTAGTTATTTCCTCACCTTTAGGTGTGTGGAGTCTATGAAATGTATTTTCTTCACCTTCAGCCATGGTGTTTTTAATTTCACTTTCCTTTTCCTCAAGTTTTTTCCTTTGTGATCTTGTTTGAACGGGAATACAAGTGATGAATATTTACTAAGCTTTGATCGTTGTTTGGAAGTACCAAAAGGACTAAGTTAAATCTGATTATACAACATTTGTTTCAGGATGAAGGATGATGAATCCTGATGGTGAAACTCAACTGCTAATCAAAGATAGGTGTGATGATGAAGCACTTTTAGATGTTTGATCAAAGCTTAAGTAAAGTATTTTCACTTGTAAATGCTAGTTTTGCCAAGGTAAAAACAATGTTGGGATAAGGAATAAATGTTGGTCAAGAAGAAATTTCTAATTCTGGTTTCAATTGTCAGACAGAAACTCAAATTTATCTCTTTGGTTAAAAATTTGCTTGATGCACCTAGAATAGTGCACAAATGCGCTAAAAAATAGATGCGTTAAAGAACGGCCTGGGTGCGCTAAAAGATGGCTGCTATGTGCTATAGAATGGCACATATGCACTAAAATATGGGATGTATGCACTAGAAAAGTCAATGGATGTGCTAAAATATTGAAGGTATGCACCAGAACAGTCAATGAATGCGCTAAAATATGGAATGTATGCACTGCAGAATGGGGCAGATGCACTAAAATATGGAATGCCACTATTATCTAACAATTTGATTGATTTTTCTTGTTTTTTTGGCAAGGAATTGATTGTTTGAATGGATGTTCTTTTGAATCAGTGGTTGTACATTTTTGTGTGTAATGTTTGTTTGAATTTTATTTTAAAACACACATGTAAGACACATCAAACAAGTACAATTCCTAAGGTTGTTTAGGACAATATTCACTGGATTCCCACTTGGATTTTACTCTAGCTGTGCTTACTTTTAGTAGATGATTAGAAGCTTGACCACACTAGCTCCCCCTTTCTCAGCACTCACTTCTCGGGTTAGCCAAGCTTCAGTTCTCATGAATCTCCCATGATGAAATTTTCATCTCTACTAAAAGCCACAAGAATATGGGATGACTTCAGAGGTTAAACCTCTTGCACCAGCAAATAGAATGGGATTTTGGCTTACTATAAGAAGAAGGTTTTAGTATGGGCATTCCATTCATGGGGGGTTATCCATACAAAAAGATACCATTGATTCGCTTCTTTTCAGAATAACCCTTATGATACTTGAACTTTCCTCAAGTATCCACACTTATATACCAAGTGGAAGTTGCTTGGCTTAAGCCTATTCCCGGTTTGGATCATTCCCTAAGGTGATTACTTTTTCCCACCAGGCAGACCCTCTAAGGATAAAACAAAATGAAAAGAATGGGTTTGGATTTTTTATCACCCAGTTAAGGGGAGAGAATATGCCTACCACTCTACAAGCACAATAGACATGGTGTTCATTTACTTCTTAATTAAACTAGGTTCCTAATTTAATCAAAAGAAATGACAGCCCCTACAAAACAACCCTTAGTGGTTTCAAATTATTTGTCTTTGACAAGGTTCTTATAGTTTCAACATTAAAGTCTCTGACAACGTTTAAAATACCTGCAAAATAGAGAGATGTTAATTAGGTTGCCTAATTTGAAAAATTTACAAAGAAAACTAGATGCACTAGAACAACGACCAGATGCGCTAAAATATGCACTATATGCGCTACAAAAAGTACTTAATGCGCTAAAACATAGACTTAAAGTGTTAGAAAATCCCCTATATGTGCTCAATAATTCGTCGTGTGTGCTGAAAGATGTTCTGGATGCACCATAATAGGTACCGTATGAACCGAAAAATGTTTCCGATGCATTGAAAGAACTTACGGTCGCGCTAAAACTTTTCACGTCCGAACCTGTAAACAAAATTATCATAAAACATCAATAAAAATGAGGTCAAGCCCCATGGTGGGTGCCAAAATATATCACATGATAAATTGTGTAATGAGAGTAAATGAATAAGAAAACCACACAATCAATGAAACATATTATATTAGGGAAATTGAAATAAAAAGTAAACTAATAAAACTATTCCTTAAAATCGTTCCATTGTTTCCTATCTCTAAGGATTCCTTGAATCATAATGGATCTTAAATTTTACTTGCACTATGACTTTTAGAATGACCACCTAAAGAATGGATGTTGTAAAATGCAAGAATCCTAATTGCTACATAATTGGATGAGCTATGGGATTCGTTGTAAATGATAATGGTGATATGATAATGAATATGATTCTGAAGACTATGATGCAAATTTTGTGTAAAACTACTATAATAATGGAAATGCAACTAATAAACTAATCCATAATACTAATTTAATCTGCTTCTACTATCCTAAATACTCTAAATACTTTAATGCTCAAATGCTCTAAATTCTCTAAGATGATTTTTGTAGAGTAAGTTTTCTCAAAGATGGGATCTGAAATGTTGGAGAATGATGCTATATTTATAGGATTTCTAAGGCATATTGTGATGTGGCAGGATTTGATGGTCAAGATTTCAGCTGGAAAGATGAACGGTGGAGAATGAAGAAGTTAGAGGGAATCATGGAGAGTGTTCCCTTTAATAGAACACTTTGCCAAGTGTTGAAGAGAATAAATGAGATGGAGAAGCCAAGTGTCCAAATTTTGTTTCAAATTTGTTGAGGATAAGTCCATTTAAAAATTAAATTATTTAAATTCATGAGACACTTGATGAGGTGGATGATGATGTGGAAGGAGGTTAGAGAGTTATCTAGAAATTTGACAAAATTGAATTTAGAAATTCAAATTTAATGAGAGAGAATTAATCAAATAAAACAAATTATTTAGATTTGTTTATTTAATTAAATCATGAAGAAAATGATTTTAGGAAGAATTTAAGAAAGTGAACTATATAAATAAAATTTTCAATTTATTTATAAGTAGACAAATTAAGAGGGTTTATTAATTAAATACCTTTTATTTAATTAATCGATTATCCTGACTGATTTTAGGTGTTTAAAAGAACTATTTGGATTCTTGAATTGGGTTATGGGGTGACAAAAGCATATCTGATTGGTTATGTTGATATCTTGTTAAAGATCCCCAAAGACACCACAAAACTGAGATATGGGACTTATGAGGAAAATTCCATGGAAGTTCACATGGAACAAAGGAAACCATAGATCAAGAAGAATGTGGACAATATGGTTGATGTATATGCTAAGGAAATGGGTCTTTCTAAATAAAGAGTGCAGTATGCTAAAGAGAAAGCCAAGGTGGATTCAATCACAACAAAAGCATCTAAAAGCTCAAGGAGATCTGGTAGGATTTCTACCACTCCTCCTTCTGTCTAGAAGTCCTCTAGGACTTTTCCTTTTGTTGGAGAGAGAAGAAAGAAAATTTTCAGCCCTTTGGTAAAGGAGAAACCCCCTTCAATTTTACACTCCACTAGAGTTGAGAAGAAGAAGACTATCATTGCTGCACCACCTACTACCCCAACCAAGAGAAGAGTGAAGAAAAAAACAATGATGAAAAAGAGCATAGGAATTAATGTTGCTAAAGAAGAGGAAGAATTGAAAGATAGACCCCCATTGATCTGCAGAAGAAGTGATACTTCACAAGGTGAAGCTAGCACCCAAAGGAGAATAATTGATATCATTGACACTAAGAGAGAAAAAGAGATAGAGAAAGATAAAGAAGAGTCCAAGATCCAAATAAGGGAAAAGAAGAAGGAAGCCAAGAAGGATCCTCCAGAGAAGAAGAAAAATGCAGAAGCGAAGAAGACTTTGGTCAAAAGAAAAGAAAGGGAACAAGGAGAACTGGTAAGGCCTCATTCCCCCATGAAGTTAGAGGCATTGTTTAATAGTACTTTGTAAAATGAAATGTTGAGAGAGACCAAAACCTTATATAAGGATGTAGATGAGGTGGTCAGGGCCACCATTATTGAATCTATAGTCAAATATATTGTTGTTCTTGAAGAAGACATGTGGAAAATCAAGAAACATGTTCTTGAAGATTTGTGGAACATTTTGTTGGAAAGGAGACAAGAGGCAATAAAAGAACATGAAAGGCTTAAGGAAGAGGCTTTGGAGAGAGTGAGTGCTCCATTATCTGAGGATGAAAAATCCACATTGGCTATTGTATTTATCAAGGAGTTGAGAACAAAATAGAGGGTTACAACCCTTATGGGAAAGGATCAAGATGATCTAGAAAGAATTAGAAAGGAAAGTAATGAAAAAGTTGAGGGGATAGCTCAAAAACTAGGGATGTTACTAGTGGAAAAATAAGAAGAGAATGTAAAGATCCTTCTAGAACAAAATATCAAAGGAGATATGTAGATATATGATGCTCAACATGAGCATGAAACAAATGAAGAAGTTGCATTAGATAACTCTCATCTATAAGTGAAGGAAATGACAGAGAGAAGTGTTGAAGAGGCAATGATCAGATAAGACATTGCAAAGGAAAATACCACCACTCCTCCTCCAATACAAAAAGATGAAGTTACTCCTCTAGAAAACATTGAAAATATTATAGAGGAAGAGAACACAAACAATTTTGATGATGATACTAATGATTATGTAGATAATGAAGAAGAAAATATTGATGAGGAAAAATAAGAAGAGCATGAAGAGGAATATGAAGACAAGAAAAAAGATGTATCTAGAGATGTAGAAATAGAAAAAACAATAGACTCTAGTATTGTAGAGGAAAAGGGAAAAGTTTTGGAAATTGTTAAGGCTTCTGGTGAATATTCCAACTCCTCTAGAGATTCCTTGATGAATATTTTGAGCATGCAACCTAAATTTCAACCTGTTGTATCATCCGAATTGCTATAGCTACCGATGCAACAAGGAAATGTTGAGTTGGAAAAAATCACTCCCATCCACAAGCTACAATTGAGAGATATGTTTCATGCATCCACAAGAAAGGAAATAATTTAAACACATTAGAAGAATGAAGAACTTATGGAAGAAGTAGTTAAGGCATTGTAAGATAATTTACCTAGATCAAATTTTGACACCACACTCTTTGGTATGAAAAATTTCAAACTGTTGATTGACTCTTTTAATACTTATGCATCTAGATTGAAGTAATAAGAACAAAAGGAAGTGGAGAAGAGGATCAATGACAAAAGAATGTTAGAGATAATTGAGAAATGTGCCATTGCACAAAAAGTTTTCTGAATTATTTAAGGATACATAATGATGTTTTGATGAGGCTAAGGCACTTTATCAATATGGCGTGAAGTGGCCCGAAGCCACACAAAGCATAAGAAAGGAGATAGAATCTATTGAGTCTCAAATTGATGTTGCTTCAAGTGCATATAATCTAGCAGTTGACCTCACCGAAGAAACAAGAAACACAATAGAAGACATGCACAAGAAGTTCTTCCAACTACAATCATAGAAAGAAATCATTATTTTGTAGTTTGGAGAAGTAAGGTATCTAGTCAATCCCAAATTTATACTTGTTTCAAAAGCTCTCTTGAGTACAAACAAAGCTAAGAATATGAATCTGGTACTTGCTACTCTGAAAGAGGGAGAATAATTATTGCTTGAGCTTGAAATGCAGAATAGGTTGCTTGCAAAGGATAAGAAAGAATGGTATCATGGTAGGAAATCCTAGGAAGATCACTTGAAGAAGTTATAGGTGTCAACCACCTCTGGTTGATTTATCTTTTATTCCTTTATGCATTTCCAACATTTTTGTTCAAATATTTGTACATACCAAATAATATAGAGAATTTTTATAATACCTTTTTGGTTTTTTCTTTGGTATATGACTCAAGGGGAGTCAAACCATTCTTTTAAATTTGTATATACTTACATTTCTCAGGGGGGGTTTCAGTGGCATTTAGAACAAGTAGAATTGGCACCCTTTTCCCTTGATGTAAAAAAGGGGGAGAGTAGTTTGGAGAATATTTTAGATATTTTTGGCATGTTTCCATCAATGACAAAGGGGAAGATTATTGGAAGATTGGAGAGTTTTTCATTGATGATTTTGTTTGGAAACATGAGCATGTAAGGTACATAACAATGTGTTGCAGTGTTGTCATTGATGTCAACATTGTAAATTATATGAATATTTTTAGTTGTAAACCATTTTGATTAGTTATAACAGGTTTTGGAATTGATAAGAAAGATAATTGTGCAAGATGATTTGGTCCAGAAAGATCAATTGTGTGGAAATTTGACTAAGTGTCAAATCTACCAATTTAGTGTTATTGTGTGTCAATTTTTGGGTCCGCACCAATTTGAAAATGAAGATAGCACTCTACATTTCTAACATTATTTTGGTGGATATTAGATGTATCTAATTCTAATATTTCATCTTGTTTGGACAAGGGGTTTGAGAGATATGAGTAATAGAGTTCAACCTGATAAATTACAGTTATTTTCTATGTAGTATGTTTGTGTGGGAGATTTCACACTTCTCTAGGGATGAGCATTTGGTGCTGCACTTTTGAAGATAAGTTGCCAGATGTTAGTAGAGCATGGATTCCAGATGGTATCAAGTTTTGAGGTCCATGTGTCGAGATATAGATACATAGATGAAGGTTTTTTCTTTTAGGTCTCTTATGGAGCCAACCTAACACATTTGATATTGTGCAAATGATAAATATGTATTTCTATCTTATGTGGGATCTATTATAGGCCTATTTCAGCCTATCTTAATTATGGCACATTGTGTGGATGAATTTTTTTAAAGCCGACAAGTTATCTTGCTACATCTAATTAGGCCGACCTAATTGATGTTATACTTGATGTAGATATATAAGTTGGATTTTTTTTGTTATCATGATGTAATGAAATGAATATGTGATGTGTGTGATGCAAATTTTGGAAATAGTAGTGCAAATTTAAGTTGTGAATGTTAATCTCAAGATCAGAATTGTGTGAATGAAGAGCAAGATAGAGTGTTGAATTAGAATCAGGTAAAGATTGGTATTGAGCTTCAATGGAATTATATTCATGCATATGTAAGATGCAAATTGTAATAGTTTAAAAAAAGGTTGTGAGCCACCATCTCTCTTCTATCTTTTTCTTTATGGACAATGAGTCCACTTGCATTAAGAATTTTTGTAAATATACTATAACTGGTTATAATATATTGTGAGCTATCCCTCATCGTGGTTTTTCCCTTTTTGGGTTTTCCACATAAAAATATTGGTGTTCATGTGTTATGTAATGTTGTGGATGTTTCATTTTTTCTTCTTTCCTTATTGCAGTTGAATATGCTTTGGTAATTGGATTTTTAATATTTGAATGTTTTAAGAGAATAATGATTTACCCCCCATCAGTATTCTGGGTGTTCAACATCCTTTTCAACATGAATCCCTACATCTAAATCCTTTGAACTTACCGAACTTATTCTTCAAAATTGTGGATGTTCCTTTCAACATTTCATACACCTTCCTTGCATGCTTCCTATGTTTGTATTTCCACAATATACCTATTTGTTGTCTCTTCCCATTACTTTATAATTTATTAAATACAAAAATACTCCCATAGCCTACAACCACACCATTTTTTTTTTTTTTTAATTTTATAAATTCTCTACAAATTTATAGACTACAAATTACCAACTTGTTCCCATGGATTGCAACCTTTTTGTTTCCATTAAAATCAACCTCTTAAACTAAATCATGTAGAGGAATACATTTACTACTCTTACAAGGATGTGATAGAGCATGGGTGAATGGTAGGGAACTACAAAAATATGCATGTTCCCATTCTAATGAACGTTTAGCATCTCAAGTTTGTCATCAATTACCTCTTTGTAGGGATTTTCCATAAATTCACACTTAATGACTTATAATTATGTATTGAATGTCTAGGGAAGAACTATTGCACATACAAGTATAAGAGGACATGGGTAGCATGGATTTGTGTAGTTATTTTTTTTGATAATGTAATATAGCAAAGATGATTTGATATGTATGCATAGGAAAAATTATCCTTGTAGACATATGACCTAATTATTTGGATTAATAAAAGGTTTCTATCACTCACTTTTATGCACTCTAAGTTGGTATAAGTTATATATATTTCCTAATATAGGTTTTCTTAACCTACTAGTGTGTTCCAATGGTGAAATTATTTTAATTGATTGTAAATTATAAATTACGCATGTACCCATACATTTTTTGCAAGAGATTGGATGATATATATTAAAGTTTAAAAGGATAGAAAGAGGTTGTTGCTGGTTATTTGTAAGAAAAGTATTAAATTTAATTACAAAAATGGTTTCCACTACTCAAAAATGGATCTAGGGTGTATAAAAATACATGTTTGAACTTAAAATCCACCTAAAAACATATAGTATAATTCATTAAAGGAGAAAATTTAAATGTATGGTTATCATTGATATGAATGTTTAAATGAAATTTAGGTGAACTTTAATGGATGGATTATACTCCTATTACATTTGCTAACATGAGTGGTATATATAATTGATTGATAAAAATAGAGATCGTAAAACCCTTATGATGTATTCTCAAATAATATTTTCATCCTAATAGGGAGAATATTATTTTCATTATATTTGAATTATTTTCTTTCTTTTATTTTGTAATGTTAAGGTTATGTGCTTGGCACATATAGATCCCAGCTTATGTGTGTTAATGTAAACTCTAGTCTAGTTTTTCTTCATTTATATTGTGTTATGGTTATTTTGGGTTCCATATGTATTTATTCTCTAATTTTAAATCTCAAATTGGTCACTCAAATAGGATAAAGTAACAAATATTTAAGTCTATATCCTTACATCACACAAAATTCATGATTATAAATCATAAATCCATTCTCATTAGTTATATTGTTAACTATTCCCCCATCCTTGCATAAGATCATATCTTAAGAAAGTTTTAATCAACAAATATCATTTGTAATATGTTCTTTGAATTGTGTCATGTTATAATTGTGTACAATGTAATCTATTGGCTTGTAAATATTAGTGGGAATGAAATACTTCATATCCCAAGTTACAGGAATATTGTGTTTGATTGAAAGGGTTTTTATTAAAAAATCAACATTGAGGCTTAGTGACAACCTTTAGGATCTCTTAATGCAATAGGACATGGTTTGTATCTCAAGATTAGTTACATATAACTATTTCTATTTAATTATCCTTTGACTAACATCGAGGAACACCTACTTTTCCTAGTAGAGCCTAAATAATAAGAATATAATTTCTCTCTATTGTCAATTGACCCAATCTTACCACTATCTTATCATGATTTTATTTAATAATATTAAGTTGACCTTCCTCGAGTTTAGGTTTTTTCCTCATTATTTAGGATTTTTGGAGTTACTATTGAAATGCACAAGACATCTGAGAGAGGGGTGAATTAGTTTTAACCTAAAACTTCAAATCCCTTATTAACATTCAAACCCACATTCATTCGTTAAACCCTTAACTCTATTATGATGAATTAGCATGAAAAGAAAGTATGAGAAACTTAAACAACTCAACACCAAACACAAGAGAACACCAAATTTACATGGAAAAACTAATGAGGGAAAAACCATGATGAGGATTAGCTCACAATATAAGTAATATCAACACCGAATACAATATGGTTCATTTCTGATAGGGCTCACTACCCAAAGAAGAAAGGCTCACTACCAAAAGGCTTACTGTTGTAATAGAAAAGAAGATAGAGAAGGAATTTTACATAGAGAAAAACATCTCAATGCAACAAGGAATCCACCATAATGAATTCTACACCTTCGCAGTATGATTTGAATAATTTTAGCCACCTTCTACTCATCACATCCAATAAACTAATACTTGAAAGTTCACACTGCTCTACTCAATTTCACACTCTACAACTCTACATTTCACATCATTCACTTTACACATCTATTTTCATCTATCTTATACTCCTTCATCAACTTAACTCGTACTTATACTATCCACAACTTTCAAAAAAAATCTTCAAGTTAGCCACACATGCCTCACACTTACAAATTCAAAAATAGGTCACCACTAAACATTCTTGTGGTGGATAAGAATGAAAGTGGACAACAATATAACATAGCTTGAACCAAAATTAACTCACATGCCACACTATACCTTCATTAATACTTAAATTCCTTTGCATGTACTGTAAACAACTAGGTCAACAGTTACCTATGTAAACACAATTAATCAATTAAGTACAGGCTTCCTCAAACCCAAGAATGACTTGCAAACCACATAACATGCTTCTAGACAATCTGGAGCAATCCATGAACCACCTGAGATCCAACATATTCTTTGCACCAACTCACACCAATGAAACACATTCATCCTGAACACCTAGTTTACCTTCCATGCACACTAACATATAAAACTTACTCTACACTACACCAAATAATGAAAACTATTGAATTATGAAAGATATAATAAATATGAACAACTTCCTAGATCTGAAAGACCAAACATCAACTCATAGAGAAAGGTGGAGAAAATTTATTTATCCCAAACACCATTGAAAACTCAATTCACATAGTGGTGAACATATCTCTCTTTGCACATCGATCTAGAAGCCTAAATTATGGATATGGAATTTCTAAACACCTCTAATCAAAATATCCGAACCACAAAGGTATATCTTCAAACTATAATAAATGTGGAACAAAACCATAACATGCCCCTATTAACTAGAATACCACTGCAACACACTATTTCTTCTTTTTATCAAATTTCCTCAAAAGCACTTGGAAACCAAGCACTAGAGACATATCCACATCATCTTCAATATTACTACATCCATAGATAGAATCTTACCAGATCAACACCAAAGGTTAACACCAATAGCTTAACTAATGACAAAATAATGCAACAAATCAAACCATAGACAATACCAACTATTCATCTTCAACGCTAATATCCCTCAAGACATACAATTGCCATCAATGACAACACAAGATTTTTGACATCAATGAAAACACCAACTGCTCATATTTGCAATAGTTACAATTTCGAGTGCCAATAAAGGTCAAAGTAAGGGTATATTTTAATGGTGAAATTATAATATCATGCATTCCCCCCTCTATTCTAGAGTTACTTTGACTAAGTTATCTCTTTTACAATGACTATTGTATGAGTGACATGTTTTTGCATAAATCTAGAAAATGTATATAACCTAGCTTTATTCCATACACACATATCCCTAGGGACAAATCCTAATTCTCAAATTTATTCTTTCCTTACCCTAGGTTAAATCAATGGGTACAAAATTGACCCAATTCAATTTTATGGATGTGAAAATGACCCTAGAACTTACAAATTCAAATTTCAATTCTAGAACCAGGTCAACTCTCTCTAACTAGCCATTATAAGCCAACTTAAGCATGATTTTTTTAACTTGTGTGCTAAGGTGTTGTATTTAAGGATAAACCCTAATTCATTATTCATCCATCAAGATATTTAATTCTAACTTGTACAATAACTCAAGAATCATCATAGAACATTAATAATATAACACCAATTACATCAACACCTATGCATCACTAATATTTCCTTCTTGTCTTCAATCATTTATACTAAAATATTGAATCAACAATAAGGTTTAACCAAAGTAGGTCAATCTTAGCTTAGAATTTTTTTCAAAATTATTTATCTACACCAACCCTTTTAAATAGTGGGATCTAGATATAAATGGAAGTAAGTTCCTAGTGTTGATTTCTATTTGGACCATTTTTATGTGTATAGTGTAGATTGACAATCAAGGCTCAAATTTTAAAGAGTAAATATTAGTTCCACAAAAATAAAAGTTAACCAGTATAACAAACAAAATATTATTAATATAAAGGAAGTTATGTAACATCTTCTATGGCTTTAAAAATTTGGTGAATCAATTGAAGACATATATCATTCAAAATATTTACAAAGTTTAGAGATATGTATCTTTGTTTTATTTATTAAAATTTAAGCACCCATTTTAGTAGCATTATCAATCCCAACTCATTAATTTTTAGAGCGAAGTTTTTCACTTGTTTGGTTATTTGTTTGTCCTATAATTTATTAGAAAAAGGTTAAATGTTATTAATATTTCTTTTTCACATCTTAAAATCACTTTTACATCTAGAAAATATCACTTTTACATTGAAATTTAATCATATTAATATTGAATAAAAATTAGGCTCCAAAATATAATCTTAGGTTGATGTAATAATGCATATAACAAAAATATCAAATAATATATCAATTTGGCATTAAATTGCTAACTTAAAATTTGATACTTTTCTTGACCAAAGATTTTTTTAAATGTTAATAAAGAGACTATAATATAAAAGTTACATTAAATCTAACTTATTTCTATCATGGTACATTTAGTTAGCAATAAACTCTTGAAAAATAAATAAATAAATATTTTTGGTATTTTGTATTTGATTCCTTTTTGTTTATAGGGTAAAATATTTTGAAAGATCACAAATCTTTTTACTATGACCATGAAATAATTATTTGATTATTATATGCATCAAAAGAGCACAACTAACCAATGGGACAAAAGAGAAAATAGGGCTAAAAGCTAGCATCAAAAACTCAACAACAACAATTTAACAACATGACAACAATAGGTCCTCAAAGCTTATAGCTAGAAAATAGATAGATTCTATAATACCCCTTTGTTTTGCCTTCTAGTTGGACAGTGTGTCCTTGTGTGGGTATGTTGCTTTGATGTGTTTTATTTATTCAGATGCCTTGTTTGTGCACTTTCTATTTGTACCTAGACTATGGTACTCGGCTGTGATTTGATTGCTATCTATAAAGCGACGTTAATGTTATCTTTATGACATGTTTTGGATTAGTATTATGGATGTTTGAATTAAAAATGTTTTATGCTTTGAAATATATTAATATGTTACACGCGTTAGTTAGTGTAATGCCCCACCAAGTAACCTTAAAGGGAAGTTGCAATTAACATCATAAGCCAACCAATTTTTTTTTTATAAAGTGCATTTAACATACACATTCACTTACTAGTTAACAACAACCTCTCAGGCTACAAGGTTAGGATTACTTAAACCCACACATACATATTACATATAACCATAGCATTATGAACTTTACGATATAAACATCATACATCATAAGAATACCACATAACATAATAAGATAATCAACCAAGATACAATCTCATAAACATTAACTTAATCCAAAAGTTACATCACTCATTCCCAGAATGAGACACTAGTACAGATTATTACAATTAAAAAACTCCACTTCATAAACATAAGAGGGATAAAATAACTTATACAAGTTAAAATATTACAATGCAAGAAATTACAACAAGAACCGCGAGCTGTCCATCAGGATGTCTCGCCACCAAGTACTGAAAATCGATGGGGACCCAACGGTTTTGGTGCATGTTCCACCCTACCAATGTGGTACCCGAAGGCCCACCCCCCATGCTAGGAGATAGTAACAAAGTAACATGGACAAAGATTCTACTACCTCTAACCAAAGACAAACTCATACTGACTCATACTGTTATAACCAATCAAATGAAATAACAAGTACAACTCATTCACCATACAAGTACGAATCAAATACAATACAAGTACAACTCCAACATCACTGACATAGGTCACATTGCTTCCAGACATAAAGTAGATCAAGTATGTTCAAATAACCATACACATAAAACAATTAACAACAATTGTTATAGATAGAGTGTCATCGCAAGGTTTGTCATGAGATCTCCTCTAGGCATTCTTCATAGGCTCCGGCACAAGTAATCTTGGTGGCCTCAACCGAATCCCGATACTCAGACTCACTCATGCGGAATCAACTACCTCTTGCAAGAACAAGATAGTTGATCTTGCCATTCCAAGCCTTCCCACTCATCCCAAGTCTAAACAAGCCCTTGTGCCTATGAGTGAGGTAAAATTAGCTTGATTAGTGAGAAGTTAGTCCTAATCTTTTAAGTACATTATTTTAATTATCACTTATTTAAATCACTCCTGAAGGTTATCTAGTTTACCTCTTTGGGCTCTGGCGTCTAACAGAAGCCACTTTTTTAATCGACAACACACTCACAACCAATCACCAAGGGAAACACAAGTGCATACAACTAGGCATCATAACCACTCCAACACAAGGAGGATACAAATAATAGAAACTCACTCCAAACATCTTGGAGGAAAACAATCACATAGTCCACTCCTTTCAAGGAGACACGGATCCCATAATCCACTCCTAAACCAAGGAGGTGCAAACATCCCCGTTCGTGAAAACCGGGTAAAACTGAAAAGACGCCATGCACTACCCAAGGGAAAACAACTGGATGGCCTAAAAATTCAACAACCCTTATCCTCTAAGTTCTTCTGGAAGACTTATAATTTAGGACTAACACTAAATCCCAAAACCAACAATGCAACTTGACGACATAGCAACAAAAACATTCAAGTCATCAATCAAATCTAATATTTGGATTTCCTAAATCCATACTCATTTAATAGGTAGTGTTGACAAAGTCAAAGGCATGATAACTAGATCATCTAAAATAATCATAACCCCTATTTCCCTTTTCATTATTGAAAATCTAAAACAATTAAACTTACTTCCCTTTACTGAATACAAAGAATTAAATCTTTTAAGATAATCATGAGGAAGATACTACTTTTGGATATACTAAATCCATACCTCTTTCATAATCCAATCACAATGATTCAATTAATCTAAATAGAAATTAATAAATAACATAATTGATTGCCTCATCAATAAAACAACTTCTTAATTTACTTTTAAATCGACACAAATCCATGCAAATAAACTCTTTCCATTTCCTAACCAAATCTTACATCTCATTCAATTTTCTATTTAAAACATTCAGTCACTTGAATATAATAACATATTGTTTCTCTATCCATTTTCCATATACACTAATCAATCTATTTTAAATCTCTATTCAATAATATATTGCATTCTTTAAATCAAATATTTAACTCCTTCAATTAAATTTTAACATGCCATTTTAAAATAAACAATAATCTCTCATACATTTATAATTTTAATTCCACTAATCTAATATACAAATTTTATTTAAAATAATATAAATAAATATAATACTTTAATATTATATATTATAATATAAAATATTATTAAATAATATTTTAATATTATAATAACAATACATAAAATATTAATATTTATAAATATCAATTTATTATTATTTTATTTTCAGAATAGCCATGAAAAAATAACTTAACAGCAGTCTCATGTTTCAAGCATAACTCAACAACTACGATCTGGGTATTTACGATTTTTGGACAGGGGTAAGAAAATTTCAAAATTTAAAAACCCTTTAAATTTCCTGAAAATCCAGTTTGTGAAAGTAAAGTTATAGGCGACGCAATCAGACCATTTTACCATGAAAATATAACTATACTGCAGATTTTAAAATCTGTTTTTTAATAATAAACAGAAAGCTTCATTTTCTAAAAACCTTCTAAATGCATTGTTCAATCTCTATGTTTGATTTCAATAACAATAAAATCAATTTCTCCAAATAATTTAAATTCAACTAAGGTTTTCATAATTTTCACTCAAGAATTTTCACAAGCAAAGGCTGTAAATTTGTTGAATTCTTTTCTTCTAACATCAAATTTATTTTCTAAAACAGATTTAACAAACAAATCTTTAATCATTACTATTTTAAAGAAAAACAATCAAGAACAATAAAACACAAAGAGGAAAACCTGGTACAAGAAGCTACAGGAAGAGATGAATTTCTGATGCAAGCCTCCTCCAAAGATTTCCTGAATTTTCTTCAATCCTCCAATGAATCCAATCCAAAATCCAACAAATGCAAACAATCTTTCCTTCAATCAATTCTACAATCAAACTTTCTTCAAACCCTTGTGCAAATTTTCCAAAATTTCTTCCCTGCTGTAAAAATGTATTTTTCTAAAAACTTTCTTGCCCTAAAATTAAAACATATATTCTTATAAATCAAAAATACCTAATTCAACCCTAATTCACATTACATGCAAATTAGATATTTCAATTTCAATTTCAATTTCAATATTTACAACCCTAATTCACATTACATGCAAATTAGATATTTCAATTTCAATTTCAATTTTCAATTTCAATTTCACTTTCAATTTCACAATTTCAAAAAACCCACTTTCAATTTAAAATGCAATTTCAAATAATAAATTAATTTCCAAAGTTGCAACCAATTTTTCAAATAAACATTTAATTACAATTTCTAATTTAATTCCCACACGTTGGAATTAAATTCCAAAATTAATTCTAATTCTTTTATTTCCTTTTATTCTCTTGCATCACGTTTAATTAATTAATTTAATTATTTAATAACTAAACTCAACCCCCTTGGATTAAATTTAATTAATTAAATAATTTAAATATAATTAATTAATTTAAATATAAACTTTTATCCACATTGCATTATTTAAATTAAATAACCATCAACATGATTTAAATGCAATTATTCTAAATATCTATTTCCAAATCAAGAATTCTTTAGAATTAAATAACATCAAAGCAAGAAAGACAATGACTCGACACACACAACTGACGACACACTAAGGCTAGGGTGTAAACTTGACACATGTTATCTAGCTACTATCTCCCGTTCAACTTAACCGTTGGATCGACACGCTCAAACCTGTGAAACTAGGTGGAGTCGATGTCATGTACCTGCAATCCTGCAACCAAGTAAACAACATCATACAATATATCCAGCATATAATACACACTGTGAAGAAGGAATTACAGATTCGCAGGGCGCTCGCAAGCGAGTGATGCAAACTCATCCTCTTCACCCATACACTCATCGAAACTGACACTTCCATCATAATCCAGTAATCTCACAATAATATCTCATGTTAACTCTACAACATCATTAATCCATAATACATGTGAAACAATAATCAGATAACTACATCCCACAATAATAGTTGTCGCTCAATGGTAGCGATCAAATCATCATAACAAAATGTATCCAGTATCAAAGTAACTGCAACCAAACATAGCATAAAGCAACTTGAAAGAGAAGCAAAACGGAGGGGTATTACAGTTAGAACTACTGTATTGGTGAAGAGGATGGTATCGCATCACTCATTTGTGAGTGCCCTACGATCTCATGATTTCCTCTTCACGGTGTGCCTTAATTATGACATATTATTGTATGTGGATATATTCTTTGTTCACAGGTTGATAGGTACAGAACATCGACTCCACCTAGTTTCACAGGTTCAAGCATGTCCAAGGCCAACGACATTCGATTGGGAGATAGTAGCTAGGATCTTCGTGCCAAGTCATCACCCTGGTCGTACTGTGTCGTCAGTCCTAGTATGGTCCAGTGGTTCTATTTTGTTCTTTTTGCCTTGTTTCAGTTTATTTTGGAAGTTAGAATAATGCGAGAAATGTGATTAAATTATTGAGTAATTTAATTTAATTAATAAATATTTTAATCTTATGGTAGATTTATTTTATTAATTGATTAAGTTATTTATATTGAAATGATTTACATTATTCATTTTGGAAATGCTTTCATATTTAAGTTGGAATTGGAAATTAGGAAAATGAATTAAAAGTCAATTTAGAAATTTGAAAATTCAAAAAAAGAGATATTTCCTATTTTTGTTTTCTGAAATTTATGAGGGTGGTTGTAGGATTTTTGGAAGGAATTTTGCATATCTTTGAATTTCTTCACAAATCTAAAAAATGGAGTTTTTGGAGAAAAATTGAGAAGAGAAGGGGAAGGATTGCTAAATTTTGTGGGTTTGGAGAAAAAGCTCAAAGAATCTATAGAGCTTAAGAGGGTTTCATAGCACCATCAGGATCTTCAATATATTTCAAAAGAGTCAGGTTTTCATCTTGTTTTAATTGATTTTTTTTGAATTCAATGGCTTTTGTGTGGAGGGAAAATTAATTGCAATCTTTAGTTTGTGTGCAAAACAAATCTGTTTGTTATTGTGCTTTCAAAATTTGATTAAGTTTGTTCAAGTTGGAAACAAAAAAATTCTTGTTGCAATGGTTATCTTCATTCTGTTTGTATTCAATTTGTTCTTCAAATTTTTAGAGTTCAACTTTATGGAGATTATGTGTAGGCATCTATATGTTTTCTTGAAAATACAATGTTCATATACTTGGTTATAAGTATATGTATTTTTTGATATTTTCCCATATAAGGTTATGCTGGCAAAATTTTATAAAAATTAAAGTTTGCCAGAATTTTTATCCATGTTCTAAGCCTGTGTTTTGCCCTTTTAAAGGTTCTGGTTTTTTAAAAAATAAAAATAAAAATGACAGTTGTTGTTTTAAAAAAAGAAAAAAGAAAAGAAAAAGAAGGCAAGTGTTTTGTTGAGGATGTTGGGGGCTCACCCCACCACCGCTCCCATGGGGGCGGAGTGGGGGAGCCACACCCAGTCCCCTTTGTCCGTGGCCCGCATGGACTACGCAGGCAGCGACCACCACTGCTGGTGGTAGCACTGCCAGCGCTGCCCCGTGGTAACCACGACGGTTCCTTTAACCGCAACGCCTCCTCTCTGCCATGCCTCCCTCTCCTCGGTGGCGCCGCCTCCTGCGGCTACCCACTGCCAAACTGCCGCCGCTTGGGATAAAACCCGTAGCCTCCTCCTCCACCCTCGTCCAATGCACAGGTCCCGAGGTCACACGACCCAACCTTAATGGTTGGCACACGGCCCGAGGCGCGACTTGGGTAGATTGTTTTTATAATATAAAATTAAAATAAAATGCTTTCTTTTATTAATATTTAATATTATTTATATATAATATTAAAATATTATTATATATATATTAATCATTAATATATATATTTAAATATTTTATATTATATGTAAATAATATTAGAAGATTAATTTATTTATTTTTTTATAGTGAGAATGTAATTTTAATATATATATATATATATATTTATTTTGAACATATATATATATATATATTAAAATGATGGTGTAAAATAATAGCATATTTTAATGGAAAGATTTTTAAAGTATTATGTTATAGTTGAGATTATAAATTTTAAAAGGTTGAGTTGATTAATGTCATGTTTTAAATGGAATTGAGAAAATTTTAGATCAATATGCTATAGTCAAAATAAAAGGATTTATTTTAAGATGTCATATTTTGATTGAACAAATATTGGAATTATATGTAAAGTATTTAGTGGCAAAATTAATTGATTCTTTTAAAACGATATGTGTTGTATTATAGAAGTAAATATTCATTTAACATTATTTTAACGCAATTAGAGAAGAGAATGTTGGTTTAAATTTCATACCTTGTCTAAAAGAGACATTGTTGAATCAGTTTGTTGTGCAATAAATTATTGAATGAAATAGATCTAAAACATCCAAAATTAGTTTATTTCCAAGCCCAATTGCTTTATGTGTTTATTCCTCAATGTGCATGTTTGGGGAAGTGGGTTAAGTGGCTTTATTATATAAGCCTTCCAGATGGTGTTTTCAGTTATGTGGGTTGTGGTGTCATGTTTAGCAACCTATTGTGAGTTCCTTGGGTGGTGCATGGTGTCTAGTCAGTTATAACCCGATTTTCACGAACGGGGATGTTTTGTACCTCCTTGGTTTAGGAGTGGATTTTGTGAGTTGTGCCTCCTTGTCAGGAGTGTCTTTGTTACCTTGTTGCCTCCAAGTGTTTGGAGAGGGTTTGGACTTATGTTGCCTCCTAGAAAAGGAGAGGTCATGGTATCTTGTTTATTGCACCTTTGTATCCTTGGTGTTTGGTTGGTGTGTGTGTTGTCAAATAGAAGAGTGGCTTCCATAGGGGCTAGAGCCCAGAAGAGGTAAGATTGGGTAACCTTCGAAAGTGGTTTAATCAAGTGATAACTAAAACAATACTTAGAAGATTAGGACTAACTTCTCACTAATCGAGATAATTATGCCTCACTCATAGACACAAGGGCTCGTTTATACTTGGAATGAGTGGGAAGGCCTAGAATGGCAAGGTCATCTATCTTGTCTGTACAAAAGGTATTTGATTCTGCATGAGTGAGTATGGGGGCCGGGATTCGGTAGAGGCCACTAGGATAACCCTTAGTGGGGGCCGGAGCCTAGAAAGAATCCCAAAGGATAACCCATGATGAGCTATGTGATGACACTCTATCTAGGACAACAGTTGGTATTCAATCTTGTGGGTATGGTTTCCTTAACATACCTAATGTGACCATGGTTGGTATTCAATTATTTTGTGTATGGTTCTCTTAACATAATTTATCTGCTTTATTTCTGGAAGCAATGTGACCATGCTGAGTTATACTTGTGTTGTACCCGTGATGCTCTTGAGTTGTACTTATGTTGTGCATGTGTTTGGTTGTGTTAGTTGGTTCAGTTATGTTTTAACCTGTGTCTAGAGGTAGATGGTCTTGGCTAGGATTCCTAGTTACTATCTCCTAGCACAGGGGGTGGGCCTTTGAGTTCCACTTGGTTGGGTGGTGTGCACCTAAATCCATTGGGTTCTTTCTTCTTGATTGTGTGGATGAGACTTCTAGTTGGAGAGCTCATTGGATTTAGTTCCAGTTCATGCTTTATTTCATTTCAGTTGTTCTTGTATTATTTATTTTACCCCTCAGTTGTTATCAAGGTGGAAGTTGTAATTGTAATTATGATTATTGGACTTTCCTCATTCGGGGAATGAGTGTTGTAATCTTATTATTTAATTTGGATAAATTGAATTGAAAGTTATCTCTTGTGATGATGTAATTATCTTTTGGAATGCATGTGCTTTATTTATTAATTATTTAATTGACATGATTTAATTCATGTTTTTTGTTGAGGTTCTATATAACCTCTGTCTCGTAACCTTAGAGGTTGTTGTCATTAGTTGTGAACTTGCATGTTAATTGTACTTAAACAAAAAAAAAATTAGTCTGTTTAAGTAGTTGTTTGCAACTTCCTCTAGGGTTGTGTGGTGGGGCGTTACAAATTCTTCTAAGAACTAATAGTATTCCAATCCCCCCTTGAGACTTATAAGTGGTCCTCAATAAATTCACTATTCAAATCAATCATTATTCCATCATATTTTTTGTGGCTCTTGGTTATCTTATTTTGACCCTCTTGTAGGTTAGATTTATTTCTTTTTTAGATATTCTCTTAGAGCATGGCTATGTTAGAAGCTATTTTTTTAGCAGTGTTTAGCCAAATATGATAATATTATTTAGACATTCCTTCAACTCCTCATAGTTTATTTCAATTTATATAGATAAGAGTCAAATACTTGTAAAGCATTTAAAAACACAAAAAATCACTTTGTATTACTTCAATTATCCTAATTAAATTCCACTTTGACCTGAACTTAGAAGCATTACAAATTTACCTATTCAAACAATTGGTTTAATTTATTTTTCGATAATTGTTTTTCATCTTTAAATGAATTTAATATTCTTTGTTAAAGAATATAATCCTTATCTAAATATTCCACCTGTCCAACTAAATTGTTGATAGATATATCCCACATTTTCTTTTTCCTTGTTAGACTTGATTCCCAACATTAACACTACTCTCCCCAAAGTGATTTTTTCAAAGGCTCCACCTTTTGCTCAAAAAATGCTAGTCTTGATACTTTCTATCTACTCTTTAGTCACCATAGAGGTCTCCTTCCTATATTTCTCCCCCCTCTTTTCTTCATATTGAAATTCATCCTTGCCCTTCTTTCCTATTATTGTATTTTTTTATGATAATTTAAATAATATTTCATCTTAAAAAAATTAAGATGATAAGGAAACTTTAATTTCTCTCCATTTTTCCATCCATAGGGAATAAAAATTGTTAAACTTTATAAAAATACTAAGCATATTTTGTAAGCTCTATGTGAAATAATTTACATTCTTAATGTGTTCACAAGAATAATACAATCTCATGACTTTTCTAATGATATAAAAATATTTTTTCCTGTTGTAAAAAATAATTCAATGTCGCATTTTTTTTTAAATATATCATTAGTGGATAAGGAATTATCTAATTAGATGAAACTAAAAATGAATAGTCCATTAATTATTAGTTTTTATGAAATACGTTTTTATTATCACCTCACTAAGTACTAGAATATTTTATTCAGTATATTTTTTTAGATTTTTAAACAATGATTTATTCATGAATATGGTGATATTTGCATTATCTCTATTTATTATAAACTATTACTAGTTGGTAGGAATTCTTCCATTATTCATTAAAAAATTTAAGGAAATCATGTATACGTGCAAATTATTAATCTTTTAAAGGGGGGTTATAACCTTTATGTAGGAAATGTGAGGTGTATGTATTCTATTTTTCTACAATATTTTATTGTACTTTTTACAAAAATAATGTTGTTATATGAAAGAGGAACATAACTAGAATATAATGCACACATAAAATGAAACTATATTACTTAAAATATATAGTGATATATATAGTTCTATTTTAATTTTTTCTTATAGTTAATTTTGTCTTTTTTTATGAATTTGATTTATCAAATTCATTCTTTTTATTTGTTTTATATTCAATAAAAAATTTATATATCCTAAAATTTAATTCTTAGAGAAATTTCTGAAATGTATCATTTTATAGTTGTGTGTAAAATACTAAAATTTTAGATAATTTGTTTACTTATTCATTAAGAAAAAGTAATCTATGTTGTAAGAATGAAGGTGTTTTCATTGATGTCAATTGGTTAACTGGTTATCGACTAGTTCTTGTCATTAATGTCATGGATGCAGGCTATTGGTTGTATATGTCGAGGACATTGAGAAAATTGTAATGAAGAAAGGTTGTAGGTGTTCAAAGGTTTCTCTGAGTTTTTCTTTGGTATTTGCTCCTATGTTTATGTGGTTCAAATATGTTGATTATGGTTGTTGGAAGTTGCTATATCTAGATTTTGGGTTTCTAATCCATTGTACAATGTGAGTTATGTTCACCAGTTATGAACTGTGGTTTTCAGGGTATCTGGGTAAGGTCTGAGAGAAATGTAGTTGCTCCAAATTTCTCTTTGGTTGAGTCTTATGACTTACGGTTCTAGAGTTAAGCTATTTTGATCATGTTGAAGATAATTTTGTTGTCCTGAAAGATTGGATCATGTCAAAGGTTGTGTGTGCTTAATTATTCTATGTGTTTTACACTGGTTTGGCTGACCTTGTGTTGGGACTTATTTGGGTCCCCATCAAGCATGTGTTTGGATCACCCTCATTCTAATTCCACCCTAGAATGTTTTGGCATCGACTTAATTTAAATTTAAATGATGGATGACCGACTTTGGATATGTTTCAAAGTTGAAGATGGTATAAATACATGATGAGATATTGGTGAAAGGTGTACAAACAGATAAGTGTGGATAAATAGAGAAAGATATATGTGAGACAATGTGTATGTGATGCAAGTGTGACAGATCAGTGCAAAATCTAATTGTTGATTTTAGATGCAATGAGCTGAAGGTGTACTTTATCATTCATGCATGTATGCAAGTGGTTGAGCAAACTGTGCTGGAAATATTTGTTGCATTGAGATTATTTTCTCTCTGTAACATATCTCTTCTATCTTCTTTGTATCTGTGTGGCAGTGAACCCTCCAAGTGATTAACCCTTGTTGGATAGTGAGTCTTGATTCAGATAGCGAGTCTTGTTTTGGTAGTGAGCCTGTTTTGGTAGTGAGCCTTTGTAATAAATTTTGATATTCTTTATATTGTGAACTAATCTTCACCATGGTTTTTCCCTTATTGGGTTTCCCACATAAATCTAGTGTTACTATGTTTGTGTGATGCTTTTCAGTTTCTGCCTTTGCACTTAATGTTTAATCATTTTAGCAGAGTAAAGGATTTGTGATTGATCTAAGTTTCGATGAATTTTTTAAAGGTTAAAATATGTTACAACTGATTCACCCCCCCTCTTAGTTGTCTTGTTCAACAATCTAGACTATTCAATGGCCTTTTATAAAACTTGAAATACAATATTATTCTAAATTAGTTAAATACATAAGTAAAGAATAGTTGCAATCAACAAATGTTTTCTATGAATTAGTAGAGCTATCTATCACACAAGATTACAAAAATAAATATTATATCTTCAACACCCTCACTTAAGCTTGAATTCAAATTGGTCACACCTATATTTACTCTTAGCTACCCATAATCTTCTTTAGATAAAAATTTGGTGAAAAATCTACAAAGTATTCTTTTTAATTTTCTAAACTCAAGCTTAGTTTCTCCATTATTGATTAATTCCCTTATTAAGTGATATATTATATCACTCTATTTCCTCCTATGAGATAAATTAGTCTTTAATAGAGCTATAATAGATCTTTTGTCAAAAAAAATCTCCTTTCTCTTGTTTTGAATTAGGTAAAATTATTCTTATCTATACTTCTTAAAATATTGTTGAATGTAGTCACACATTTTTATTTTGTTGTACAAAGAGAGAAAATAGGCTATTATTTGATTCCCATAAGACTACTACAAGATCAAAGAGGAAAACATAATGTAATTTATTTTTTTGTCATCAAAACGTCCTCCCTAGACACTACTATTGTAACTAGCTACACCAAAGTGATCAAGTATAGTGTATCAAATATCATGATATCTTCAACAACTAATATTTATTAAAGTTCTCCTTTTTATTTGCGAGTGCATTTTGGAGTCTCCATGAACCTTAAAATAAAACATGCTATATGCATAATTGCATCTACCTAGTAGTAATCAAATACATTAAACTACCAAGTAATCTCTAATAGAATGTTGATTCCATATTATTTTTGCTATCATCTTAGATCTATTTCACACCTATCATATGTAATAAGTATTGATACAAGTTTACAAGTGATCACTCTAAACCTATTCAAGACATCATTTGCATACTCGGTTTGACCTATTAAAATACCATTTTTTTATTCACTTCAATGCTAAAAAATGTTCCATCAAACCCAAGTCTATCATCTCAAATTATTTTCCTTTGCAACCTTAAAAATCAAGAAATTAACAAATTTCTAGAGTAGAAATCAAGTCTTTAAAATGTAGAGAAACTATTAGGGTCTCACCTTGTTTTCTCATATTGATATAAAGAGTATGTTCACTAATAAACTTACCAAAACCATTACTCAACAAATTTAAATCAATATAGTTTTACCAAACCCAAGGTGCTTGAAACCATAGAAATGTTTTGTGTTTATATATTTTTTTCTCATGTCCAATTATCTCATAACTAGATGGTTGCTATACACACACTTCTAATCTTTAATTTAGGAATATTGATTTCATATCAATATGATATAATATCTACTGTTACTAAGCTACAGTTGCCAAGATAAATCTCATGGTGCCTAATCCTAGTACAAGTGTACAAGATTAATTGTAATCAGTTACAAGATGTTATGAATAACCTCTAGCCAACAACATTTCTCTATGTTTTTAAGTTTTACCATTTGCATTGTACTTTATCTTATAAACTCATTTCACTCAAATAACATCCCTTCTTGTTTGAATTGTATGAACTCCCAAGTCTCATTTTTTCTCATTTTCTTCATTTCTCATAATCCATATTAGATTATAACCAATTATTATATTTAATAGAACTTGTATAAAAAATAGGATAAAATTTAGTAAATAAATTATATAAAATAAATATTAAATCACTATTTTATTCATTTTATTTTACTTCATAGATCTCCTTTATTATTCTCATCTTTTTAGGAGCTATAGGTGTTAAAATGGCCCTTCTTCATGTACTAGGTGGTGTTGAGGAAGATGCATCAAGGATACTTGAAATGATGGAACTATTACTAGCAATAGGAGGTTAACTTGATCTATACTTTCACATGAGTATTTTATTTCAAGTTATTGAAGCTATTATGTTTTCCATTCAACCCCATTTTTCTTCTTCATCAAAATTTATATCTCTATTGATTAACTTATTTTTAAATTGGATAATATAATATGTATGTTTTCTATTGTTAAAAATAACCAAAAACGATATATTTATCTCCCTTATAATCCTATTTATTCCTCTTCTCATTAGTACATGTGCATAAGTAATGAACTAATAAAATATTAAATGTGACACACTATGTTTCTTCCTATGTAATCTTATCTTTTACACTTTTACGACACTAGTTAAATAGATACATTGATAATAATACTATATCCACCCAAAATTCATGTGGTAATTAATTTAACTTCAACATAATTCTAACCATTTCCATGACTATTCTATTCCTTCTTTTTATTAACACCATTTTTTATGGTGTGTATCACATATTAAATTTATTAGATAGATTTCATTTATTTCATAAAACTTAAAAAATTCATTAGATGTTAGAAACCAAGATCAGACATGCAAACAAAAATGCCTTCCACAAAAGAGAAAAACAAAAAAAAAGTAGAGCTTTGCATGAAGATGTGTGTAATTCCCCACCTTGCAACCCTAAAGGAAGTTGTAATTAACGTCTTAAGCAAACCAATTTTATTTTTTTAAAGTGTAATTAACATACACATTCACTTACTAATTACAACAACCTCTAAGACTACAAGGTTGGGATTACTTAAACCCACACACATATTACATATAACTATAGCATTATGAACTTTATGAAATAAACATCATACATCATAAGAATACCACATAACCTAATAAGATAATCAACCAAGATACAATCTCATAAATTTTAATTTAATCCAATAGTTACATCACTCATTCCCAGAATGAGACAATAGTACATAAGGTTACAATTATAGAATTTCACCTCATAAACATAAGAGGGATAAAATAACTTATACAAGTTAAAATATTACAATGCAAGTAATTACAACAAGAACTGTGAGTTGTCCATCTGGATGTCTCGCCACCAAGTACTAAAGATAGATGGGGACCCAATGGTTTTGGTGCATGTTCCACCCAACCAAGTGGTACCCGAAGACCCACCCCCCATGCTAGGAGATAGTAGCAAAGTAATATGGACAAATATCTACAACCACTAACCAAAGGCAGACTCATACTGACTCATATTGATATAACCAAATATATGAACTAACAAGTACAACCCAATCACCATACAAGTACAAATCAAGTACAATTCCAACATCACTGACATAGGTCACATTGCTTCTAGACATAAAGTAGATCAAGTATGTTCACAGAACCATACATATAAAGCAATTAACAATAGTTGTCTTAGATAGAGTGTCATCGCATAGTAGTCATGAGATCTCCTCTGGGCATCCTTCATAGGCTCCAATAATCTTGGTGGCCTCAACCAAATCTCGGCACTCATACTCACTCATGCGGCATTAAATACCTATCGTACTGACAAGATAAATGACTGTCATTCCAGGCCTTCTCACTCATCCCAAGTCCATACGAGCCCTTGTGTCTATGAGTGAGGATTAAATTATTTTGATTAGTGTGAACTGCATCCTAATCATCTAAGTACATTAATTTAATTATCACTTGATTAACTCACTTCTGAAGGTTACCCGGTTTACCACTTTGGGCTTTGGCCCCTAACAAAAGCCACTCTTCTATTCGACAACACACACCCAAACAATCCACCAAGGGAAACACAAGTGCATACCAACTAGGCATCATAATCCCCTCCAACACAATGAGGAAACAAATGATATAACTCACTCCAAACATCTTGGAGGCAACAATCACATAGTCCACTCCTTTCATAGGAGGTACAAAAGATCTTCATTCAAAGAAACTGAGTAAACTGAAAAGAAGCCATGCACTACCCAAGGGAAAACAATTGGATGACATAAAGGTTCAACAACCCTCATCCTCTAAGCTCTCCTGGAAGACTTATAATTTATGACTAACACTAAATCCCAAAACCAACAATGCAACTTGATGATATAGCAACAAAAGCATTCAAGTCATTAATCAAATCTAATATTTGGACTTCCTAAATCCATACTCATTCAATAGGTATTGTTGACAAAGTCAAAGACACAATAACTAGATCATCTAAAATAATCATAACCCCTATTTCCCCTTTCATTATTGGAAATCTAAAACAATTAAACTTACTTCCCTTAACTGAATACAGAGAATTAAATCCTTTAAGATAATCATGAGGAAGATACTACTTTTGGATATACTAAATCCATATCTCTTTCATAATCCAATCACAATGATTCAATTAATCTAAATAGAAATTAATAAATAATATAATTGATTGCCTCATCAATAAAACAAATTCTTAATTTATTTTTAAATCGATACAAATCTATGCAAGTAAACTCTTTCCATTTCCTAACCAAATCTTACATTTCATTCAATTTCCTATTTAGAACATGCAATCTGTTTAATATAATAAAATATCGTTTCTCTACCCATTTACCCATATACACTAATCAATCCATTTTAAATCTCTATTCAATAATATATTGCATACATCTTATTAAAACGAAATACGATAATGAATTTACCCTTAACATATTTTTATATGCTCCATATTATATATACACCAAACATATATATTAATAAACTCAATTATATAGATTCTTTAATATTCCAATCACAACAATTAATTTGTTTTATGGAAAATAAAACATAATAACTATTGCCCTTTCAAAATTAATTAAAAAAAAACTAAATAAGTGTCTTTATAATAAAAGATAGATTAGTTCAAATAATTTAAGTCGAATCCATTGTTTTCCTTTAAAATTAACATAAATTTTTTACAATAATTCTTTTCAATTTCCTAACCCAAACCTTATATTTGTTCTAGTTTTCCAACGACACCCTATGTTAATCTCATCTAAAAGTTTCCCTTTCCAAACTCTTATTACATACATCCATTTATTCAAACCATAAAATATACATTCTCAACAAATAAATTGTTCAAATAGAAAATGATTAAATTAAAATAATTAATTGTCTCTTCATAATAATCAATTCCTAAATCTACTTTTAAAACAACACAATCTCATGCACTACTAAGAGAATTCACAATAGGTTGACATCACAACGACAACCCTCACAAACAATAGACCATCTGGAAGACTTATAAACTAACAGATATTCAACCCATTCTTAAAACATAAATACGAAAAACATAATCATTGAAGGCAATAGAAGAAACTACATTTGGATACTCTAAATCCATTTCTCATTTCATTATGTAATTCATGATATTGATAAAACTAAATTAAGAATTCATCTTTTCAGATAGGGGAGAAATTACACTAATATTTTATTCTCTAATTGTTCTTAACAAAATAAGTATTTTCAACTACAACTCAAAACATTTCGCTTTAAATTAAATAACCAATTGCCCTTGCAAATTAAATCATTACAAAATTAATCAAATTAACATTTGGTCTCTTCCATAACTTATTGTGTTAAAATAAGATCAATATTTGGACTATAACCCAATATCATATATATATATTTTTCCAATTAAATCAAATTAATAATTGGACATTTTACACATGAATTTAAATTCCACAATTAAATTTTAAATTATGCATTCTTTAAATCAAATATTTAACTCCTTCAATTAAACTTTCACATGCCATTTTAAAATAAACAATAATTTTCCCATATGTTTATAATTTTAATTCCACTAATCTAATATACAAATTTTATTTAAAATAATATAAATAAATATAATACTTTAATATTATAAATTATAATATAATATATTATTAAATAATATTTTAATATTATAATAAAAATACATAAAATATTAATAATTATAAATATCAATTTATTATTATTTTATTATCAGAGTAGCCATGGGAAAATAACTTAACAACAGTCTCATGTTTCAAGCATAATTCAAAAACTACGATCTGGGTATTTGCGATTTTTTTACAGGAATAAGAAAATTCCAAGATGCAGAAACTCTTTAAATTTCCTGACAATCTAGTTTGTGTAAGTGAAGTTATATGCGACGCAACCAGACCATTTTACTATGAAAAATATAACTACCCTGCGGATTTTAAAATCCGATTTTTAATAATAAACAGAGGGTTTCATTTTCTAAAAACATTCTAAATGCATTTTTCAATCTCTATGTTTGATTTCAATAACAACATAATCGATTTCCCCAAATAATTTAAATTCAACTGAGGTTTTCACAATTTTCACTCAAGAATTTTTACAAGCAAAAGCTGTAAATTTATTTAATTTTTTTCTTCTAATATCAAATTTGTTTTCTAAAATAGATTTAACAAACAAATCTTTAATCACTACTATTTAAAAAAAAATAATAAAACACAAAGAGGAAAATCTGGTACAAGAAGCTACCGGAAGAGATGAATTTCTAATGCAAGCCTCCTCCAAAGATTTCCTGAATTTTCTTCAATCCTCCAATGAATCTAATCCAAAACCCAACAAATGCAAACAATCTTTCCTTCAATCAATTCTACAATCAAAACTTTCTTCAAACCCTTCTTGTGCAATTTTCCAAAATTTCTTCTCTGCTGTAAAAATGTATTTTTTTCTAAAACTTTTTCCCTACCCTAAAATTAAAACATGCATTCATTATAAAACAAAAATACCTAATACAACCCTAATTCACATTACATGCAAATTAGATATTTCAATTTCAATTTCAATTTCAATTTTAATTTTCAATTTTCAATTTAAAATTTCAATTTAAAATAATAAATTAATTTCCAAAGTTGCAACTAATTTCCCAAATAAACATTTAATTACAATTTCTAATTTAATTCCCACACGTTGAAATTAAATTCCAAAATTAATTTTAATTCTTTTATTTCCTTTCATTCTCTTGCATCACGTTTAATTAATTAATTTAATTATTTAATAACTAAATTCAACCCCCTTGGATTAAATTTAATTGATTAAATAATTTAAATATAATTAATTAATTTAAATATAAACTTTTATCCACATTGCATTATTTAAATTAAATAACCATCAACATGATTTAAATGCAATTATTCTAAATATCTATTTCCAAATCAAGAATTCTTCAGAATTAAATAACATTAAAGCAAGACAGACAATGACTCGACACACACAACTGACGACACACTAAGGCTAGGGTGTAAACTTGACACATGTTACCTAGCTACTATCTCCCGTTCAACTTAACCATTGGATCGACACGCTCAAACTTGTGAAACCAGGTGGAGTCGATGTCATGTATTTGCAATCCTGCAACCAAGTAAACAACATCATACAATATATCCAGCATATAATACACACCATGAAGAAGAAATTACGGATTCGTAGGGAGCTTGCAAGCGAGTGATGCAAACCCGTCCTCTTCACCAATACATTCATCAAAAATGACACTTCCATCATTATCCAATAATCTCATAATAACATCTCATGTTAACTCTACAACATCATTAATCTATAATGCATGTGAAACAATAATCGGATAACTACATCCCACAATAATAGTTGTCGCTCAACAGTAACGATCAAAACATCATAACAAAATGTATCCAATATCAAAGTAACTGCAACCAAACATAGCATAAAGCAACTTGAACAAGAAACAAAATGGAGGTGTATTACAATGTGCAAATTGATATTATTCAGAATTAAAAAATTACAATGAGATGATTTGCTTTATAAAAGCAATGTATGCAACCCTAATGTTGACCTAAAAAACACTCAACTAAATAAAGATTACTTATTAATTAATTAAACTAATTATTACCTAAGAAAAACTTAAGTAAACTTAATAAAGTGTAATTAGATAATTAATTACACCAACACCCTCCCTTAAGTGCACTTAGGGAGACTAAAAAAAGCATGCACCTAAAACTAAGATGAATGCAAGAAAGCATGAATGGGTCCTGACAATAAGGCCTAATTAGGTACCCATGTACAAATGCAATGAAAGAGTAAGAGAAAGAAGAGAAAACCTAATGGGACAAACCCCCCCCTCAATGAGATGACATACTCCAAAGAAGCACTGGAAGAACTCTATGGAGTAACACTAGAACCTAAATCCAACAAGCAAGGAAAGATATTTTTGTTTACAAGAAACCATATCGGAATCATAATAATTCAATAGCAGACCCGATGCCATGGAACACTCAAAAACTCCAAACGGGAACAACCCTAGAATCTATGAAGCAACAGTAGATAAAATGATGACAGAATCTGGAAGCAGTGTATCTCGATGCCGATGCAAAACTAGGACTAGAAATATTCCATGGGAACAAGTACCATAAAGAACCTGGAACATTAACCACAAATTTAGTGGCCCTCAAACTGAGATGGATCCAATGTGGATCATTAACTATAGGCTCTCAATCTAAAGTGTGAACCAATATAAATCTGAAATGTGTCAAGCTAAGACAAAATGTGGCCAAAAGAAACTAAGAAACTAGATACAACCCATGTGAGTTGTCATAAAAAAATAAGATGGAGATCAAAGTGAGACTACACTCTAATCATATTATTATGCCAGAAACCCCCTGATGAAACTTTATATTAGTTCATTTATTACAATACCCAATGGTTGCAAAAAGAGAAAATGCTAAAACATGAATAAAAATAGACTTCAAATCTGTGTAGAAAACTAAACCAGCTTTCCAATGCCACAAGAATGGAAAAAAAATGATCACCGAGTCAAAAGATATGCCTTCCGGAGTGAAAACAACATCTGAGTTCAAGGACCTGCAAAATAAAATTGGACCATAATCAGGAAAAACTACCTCCACCATTGAATCAGCGTCGGAATCAGATTTTCAATAGTATCTCATTTGCAAAAAAAAGACACCGTACACAAATGTTATGCCCGATTTTGTAAAAGTGCTCCAATTTGGCCAATAAGACCTACAGACAACCTAGGGGGCTAAAAAAAGTAAGCCCTTGGTCCTGTGCATGACTAGGGGATGGTGGGATGGGGGTTGGGGTGGAGCCCCTGGTCACCCATGTGACCTATGCTAAGAGCTAAGGCTGACACCAGGGGGTTGGGGCATAGCCCCTGGTCCTCAATAAGACTGCGTGTAGAGGCAAAGAAGCCCACAAAGGTTGCAGCTGGCGGGTGGCAGTGTAAAGGGGCAGCACCGCTGACTTGAGCGGCCGATGGGTGGCCACCTAGTGGCCGTTCGGTAGTGCTGACCATCATAACTAGAGGTATAGGCTTGCTTGCAAAAAATTGATTTTTTTAAAAAAATATTTAAATCCACACCTCGAAAAGCGTGCTAGGGAGGCCGTACGACCTCCCTGGCAATTTGTTTTAGCCTTTCAGATCAAATTCTCCAAAATTGATGAAATGAATGGCAATCTTAGGGTTTTTTTCCATTGCGAACGCAATGGCGACCTCCGTTTGTGTCAAAAATACTCCAAAAAATTGGCTACCTCTAGAGCTTCAAAAAAATCACCGAACTTGAAACCCTCACAAATCTGGCAAATGATGACCAAAATCTGCAAAATAAAAGCCAATCCTAACTTTTTCGAGCACTCTGAATCCAATGGAAATGCTCGATCTGATCCAAAATACCGCATAAATGAACTCAAGGCATGAAACCCTCAAGGAATCCTGAACGAACTCTGTAATGATTTTCTCAAAATTTTGAGAAGGGGTTGCAAGTCAAGTCTTTGATACCATGTTAGAAACCAAGATCAGACATGCAAACCAAAAGACCTTCCATAGAAGAGAAAAACAATAAAAAAACAAAGCTTTGCATGAAGATGTGCATGAAGATGTTATTCAGAATTAAGAAATTACAATGAGATGATTTACTTTATAAAAGCAATGTATGCAACCTTAATGTTGACTTAAAAAACAACTCAACTAAATAAAGCTTACTTATTAATTAATTAAACTAATTATTACCTAAGAAAAGTCTAAGTAAACTTAATAAAGTGTAGTTAGATAATTAATTACACCAACACCCTCCCTTAAGTGCAACTTAGGGAGACTAAAATAAGCATGCACCTAAAACTAAGATGAATGTAAGAAAGCATAAATGGGTCCAGAAAACAAGGCCTAATCAGGTACCCATGTACAAATGCAATAAAAAAATAAAAGAGATAGGAGAAAACCCAGTGGGACAAACCCCTCCTCAATGAGATCACCTGCTGCAAAGAAGCACTGGAAGAACACTGTGGAGTAACACTAGAACCTGAATCCAAAAAGAAAAGAAAGATACTTATGTTTACAAGAAACCATATCGGAATCATAATAATGCAACATCAGACCCGATGCCATAGAACACTCAAAAACTTCAAACAGGAACAACTTTGGAATCTATGAAGCAACAATAGATAAAATTATGACAAAATCTGAAAGTTGTGTATCTCGATGTCGATGCCAAACTAGGACTAAAAATCTTCCATGGGAAAAAGTATCATAAAGACTCTAGAACATTAACCACAAATTTAGTGGCCCTCAAACTAAGATGGATCCAATGTGGATCATTAACCATAGGCTCGCAATCTAAAGTGTGAACCGATATGAATATGAAATGTGGCCAAAAGAAACTAAGAAACCAGATACAACCCATGTGAGTTGTCATCAAAAAAAAAGATGGAGATCAAAGTGAGACTACAATCTAATCATATTATTATGCAAGGAACCCCCCTGATGGAACTTTATATCAGTTCATTTATTACAATACCCAATGATTGAAAAATGAGAGAATGCTAAAACATTAATAAATAGAAAATAAAAAACGACCTCAGATCTCTGTAGAGGACTAAACCAGCTTTCCAATGCCACAAGAATAGTGAAAAAAGGATCACCGAGTCAAAAGATATGCCCTCCGAAGTGAAAACAACAATATTTGAGTTCAAGGCCCTGCAAAATAAAATTGGAGCATAATCAGGAAAAACTACCTCCACCACTGAATTGGCATCAAAATCAGCTCTCCAATAGTATTTCATTTGCAAACAAATGACATCGTACACAAATATTACGCTCAATTTTGTAAAAGTGCTCCAATTTGGCCAATAAGGTCTGTAGGCAGCCTAGGGGGCTAAAAAAAAAGAATCCCCTGGTCCTGTGCACGACCAGGGGCTCGCGGGCTGGAGGCTGGGGCGGAACCCCTGGTCACCCATGTGACCTATGCTAAAAGCTGAGGTCGATGCCAAGGGGTTGCGACATAGCCCTTGGTCCTTAATAGGACTGTGTGAAAAAGAAAAGAAGCCCATGGGGGCTACAGTTGGCGGGCGGCGGTGTGAAGGGGTGACACCGCTAACCTGAGCGGTCGACAGGTGGCTGCCTAGTGGCCACCCAGTGGCTGCCAAACAACGACAACCATCATAACTGGAGGCATAGGCTTGCTTGCAAAAACATGATTTTTTTAATTTTTTTTTGAAATCCACGCCTCAGAAAGTGTGTTGGGGAGGCCGTACGACCTCCCTCGCAAATTTTTTTTGCCTTCCGAACCAACTTCTCCAAAATTGACAAAATGAAGGGAAATCTTAGGGTTTTTGGCCACTGCAAACACAATGGTGACCTTCGTTTTTGCCAAAAATGCTCCAAAAAATCGGCTACCTCTAAAGCTTCCAAAAAATCACCGAACTTGAAACCCTCACAAATCTAGCAAATGATGACCAAAATCTGCAAAATAAAAGCCAATCCTGAATTTTTCCAATGCTCTGAATCCAATGGAAATGCCCAATCTAATCCAAAATTCCGCATAGATGAACTCAAGGCATGAAACCCTCAAGGAATCCCGAACGAACTCTACAATGATTTTCTGAAAAATCTAAGAAGGGGTTGCATATCAAGGCTCTGATACCATGTTACAAACCAAGATCAGACATGCAAACTAAAAGGCCTTCCATAGAAGAGAAAAATAATAAAAAAATAGAGCTTTGCATGAAGATGTGCAAATTGATATGATTCAGAATTAAGAAATTACAATGAGATAATTTGCTTTATAAAAACAATGTATGCAACCCTAATGTTGACCTAAAAACAACTCAACTAAATAAAACTTCCTTATTAATTAAGTAAACTAATTATTACCGAAGGAAAAACCTAAGTAAACTTAATAACGTGTAATTAGATAATTAATTACACCAACACCCTCCCTTAAGTGCAACTTAGGGGGACTAAAATAAGCATGCACTTAAAACTAAGATGAATGTAAGAAATCATGAATGGGTCCCAGAAACAAGGCTTAATTAGGTACCCATGTACAAATGCAATGAAAGAGTAAGAGAAAGAGGAGAAAACCCAGTGGGACAAACCCCCCCCTCAATGAGATAACCTGCTGCAAAAAATCACTGGAAGAACACTATGGAGTAACATTGGAACCTATATCCGGCAAGCAAGGAAAGATACTTCTATTTACAAAAAACCATATCGGAATCATAATAATGCAACAGCAGACCTGATGCCACAGAACACTCAAAAAATCCAAACAGGAATAGCCCTAGAATCTATGAAGCAATAGTAGATAAAATGATGATAGAATCTGGAAGCCGTGTATCTCAATGTCATTGCCAAACTAGGACTAAAACTCTTCCATGGAAACAAGTACCATAAAGACTCTGGAACATAAACCACAAATTTAGTGGCCCTCAAACTGAGATGGATCCAATGTGGATAATTAACCACAGGCTCTCAATCTAAAGTTTGAACCTATATGAATCTAAAATGTGTCAAGCTAAGACAAAATGTGGCCAAAATAAAAACTAAGAAACCAGATACAACCCATGTGAGTTGTCATCAAAACACAAGATAGAGATCAAAGTGAGACTACACTCTAATCATATTATTATGCAAGAAACCCCCCTGATGGAACTTTATATCAGTTCATTTATTACAATACCCAATGATTGCAAAATGAGAGAATGATAAAATACGCATAAACATAAAATAAAAATAGACCTCAGATATGTGTAGAGGACTGAATCAGCTTTCCAATTCCGCAAGAATGGCGAAAAAAGGATCACCGAGTCAAAAGATATGCCCTTCGGAGTGAAAACAACAACATCTGAGTTCAAGAACCTGCAAAATAAAATTGGAGCATAATCAAGAAAAACTACCTCCTCCACTGAATCGATGTCAAAATCAGCTTTCCAATGGTATCTCGTTCGCAAAAAAAAGACAATGTACACAAATGTTACGCTCAATTTTGTAAAAGTGCTCCAATTTGGCCAATAAGGCTTGCAGGTAGCCTAGGGGGCTAAAACAAAAAGGCCTTGTCACGCAAGTTGGGGGTTGGGGCGGAGCCCCTGGTCACCAATGTGACCTACGCTAACAGTTGAGGCCGACACTAGGGGGTTGGGGCATAGTCCTTGGTCCTCAATAGGACCGCATGGAGAGGCAAAGAAGCCCGCAAGGGCTGCATCTGGCAAGCGGCGATGTGAGGGGGTGCCGCCCCTAACCTGAGCATCCAACAGATGGCCACCTGGTGGCGGCGACCATCATAACTAGAGGCACAAGCTTGCTTGGAAAAACTTGATTTTTAAATTTTTTTTTTAAATCCATGCCTTGGAAAGCATGTTGGGGAGGTCGTACGACCTCCCTGACAATTTTTTTTTTGCCTTCCAAACCAACTTCTCCAAAATAGATGAAATGAAGGGTGATCTTAGGGTTTTTGGCTGTTGCGAATGCAATGGTGACCTTCGTTTATGCCAAAAATGCTCTGAAAAATTGGCTACCTCCGGAGCTTCCAAAAAATCACTGAACTTGAAACCTTCACAAATCTGGCAAATGATGACCAAAATCTGCAAAATAAAAGTCAATCCTGACTTTTTCCAATGCTCTGAATCTAATAGAAATGCCCGACCTGATCCAAAATTCCACATAGATGAACTCAAGGCATGAAACCCTCAAAGAATCTCGAATGAACTCTGCAATGATTTTCTCAAAAGTATGAGAAGGGGTTGCATGTTAAGGCTCTGATACCATGTTAGAAACCAAGATCAGACATGCAAACCAAAAGGCCTTCCACAGAAGAGAAAAATAATAAAAAAGCAAAGCTTTGCATGGAGATGTGCAAATTGATATTATTCAGAATTAAGAAATTACAATGAGATGATTTGCTTTATAAAAGAAATGTATGCAACCCTAATGTTGACCTAAAAACAACTCAAAAAAAAAAAAATTACTTATTAATTAAGTAAACTAATTATTGCCTAAGCAAAACCTAAGTAAACTTAATAAAGTGTAATTAGATAATTAATTACACCAACTTTAGACACATATTCACCACCTCTATATATTCACGACACTTTTATAGAGTGTCCATTATTTTTTTAAACCAATTCTTTAAAATACTAAAATATCAAAAAATATTATGATTTTTATTTGAATAACATCCAATTTATTCAAAATAGATTTGGAGATTTTTTTCATCAAATGGAGAATGGAACAGAATCTTAAAAAGCAAATATTTGGCTAATTGTGGCTCTCTCAAAACTTTGCTTGAGTCTCCTTGCCTGCCACATGGATCGGCTCTATGGAATGACATGACTAAAGGGAGGAATATTTTTGACTTGGGCATGGGTTGGTGCATTGAAAATGGGAATCTTGTGAGGTTTTGAGAGGATAGATGGATTATGAAGGAACCCTTAATCTCCTTTGACAGTTTCAAACAGTGGGTCGATACCTATAAAGCTACTTATGGGAGCCTTGTTAAAGACTACTGGAGAAATGAGGAATGGGTGAACCGCATGTATATTAGTATGGACCACACTCTGATCCAATCCTCTTTGTCAGCAGTTAGAGTAAACTCAAGTATTCAAGAGGATCCTTTGGTTTGAACAACCAATCCTTTGGGTAGCTACTCAGTTTCCTCGGTTGTCTCTTTGTTATCCTTATCTCCTGCCCCTCCTCCCTTCTGGGCTAAAGCTTGGATTAGCCACCTGGCCCCCAAGGTCAACGTCTTCTTTTGGATTCTCCTCCAGAATAAGGTGCTAACAGTGGATAACCTCTGTAAGCGGGGTTTTCATATCCCCAATCATTATTTCTTTGTAAGGAAGAAGCGAAAAATGCTAACCATATGTTCATTCACTATCCTTATGTGACTTCTATTTGGGGGAGGTTCTATTCTCTCTGGAACATCTTGTGGGTGTCACCTGGAACTATTAAAGATCATTTTATTTAGTGGAGGGCACCCTCTTTGAATCCTTATATATGCAGGTTATGGTCCCTAAATTTCCCTTATATAGTTTGGGGAGTGTGGAAGGAGCAAAATAATAGAATCTTTAGGGATAAGGAAAGTCTAGAGAAAAATTGTGTTCAAAAATATTTACAGGCTTATTGTGGAAAATTTCAACATGTTCCCTCTTCATGAGAATAAGCTAGTCTTTGGTCTACTTGAATTATGACCTCAAGATGGCCAAAGATTGGGAAATCAAAAGAGATGTGTCCAAAGCCTCAAAACCAGCTAAAAAGAACCATGAAGGTGTCATTTGGTATCATCCTCCAAGGGGTTGGATAAAAGCCAATTTTGATGGGGTGAAAAAAGGTAATCTGAGGAAGGCTTGGAGCGGGGCTGTGATAAGAGACAATAAAGGTATGTTTATTGTGGCGATGGTTGTCTCCTTGGGTATACAAACAAATCATTTAGTTGAAGCCATAGGAGCCTACCGGGTCATTGATTTGGCCAAAATGATTAACTTAAAAAATATATGGATTGAGGGTGACTCTAGAAATATCATTTATTGTCTCCTAAGAAAGTCCCCCCCTCATGGAGCAAAAAATATTGGATAATTGAAGCTAGGGACTCTTTATCTAGATTTGACAAAGTGAAAATTTCCCATGTCTATAGGGAAGCTAATTGTGTGGCCGAATATTTCGCTAATGAGGGAATTAAATAGAATAAGCAAGTGATGTGGCAGAATTGTAATGATTTGGATGCTGATGTAAGAGCCTTAATCAACTATTATATCACTCAAGGGAGAGAAGCCACATTTAAAGATGATTAATATGAATGGTGCCAAGTACTAAGATATCATTCGATATACTAGCAAGGCCATAATAATTATGAAAGATGGGAAGGGATAGCACATTTTATGGGTGCTTTGGGTGTGTTGCAGGCTCTTTAGTTTTTGTTTTCATGGGTGTGAGCTACCAGAATAGGGGAGTTGTGACCATGGGAGGAAGCAAGAAAAGAGTTGAGTCGATGGGATGCATGAAGAACAAGAATAACTCCAAGGTCTAGAAGAAGATTGAGAAGGGAGGGCTTCAACCTTTCATTGATAAAATTCATGGGCTTGACCCCAAGCTCACTGATTATTTCGCTAAACATTGGAATAATGGGGAAATTATTCTCTCAGGGAGGAAGGCAACGGTTGATGAGGCTCTCACTTGGGAAATTATCGGTCTTTCTATGAACATGTGAAGTTCTATCGTGATAGGAAGTTCTCAGATGAAGCTATTATTAGCTTCCCTAAGTCGGAGGAGGAAAAAAAGAAGATGGTCAAAGTCTCCAATAGCTACTTCGATGTTGGGAGGATCAAGAAAATTTGGAGGGAGGTGCTCAAGGTTCTTATGGAGTATATCATGCTAGATGGTAGATTCACCAGAGTCTATGGTTACCACTTTGTCCTCCTCAATAATTTTAGACATAAGGTAAGGGTTTCTTTTCCTTATTACTTTCTCTATTCCATGAATAAAAATATTGATGAATTTAGAAAAAATCCAAAGAAGAATGTGGTCCTGCATACTGGCCTTATTTGGCTCATTCATGAGCACTTTAAAAACATGTTGGCTATTCCTAATCCTATTTCAGTCTCGGCCTTAGATGGTTACGATATCGAGTCTAGCCTATCTAAGGGCAATGAAGGATTGGACCTGGAGTGGGTTGAGGATGTCACTCCCCCTCCTAGCAAGAAAATGAAGAAAACCCCTCTAGCTAAGCCCTTGAATAAAAAAGCTAGATTTTTGAATACCCCTCTTAGTACATCTCAGGTGAAGAAAGAAAAGAGGGAGGAGCCCCTTGTTAAAAAATTGGTTTTCTATTTGGGGGATTCTTTGGATGAGGACCCTACTAACCCCAAAGATAAGGAGGACTCCCTTGCCTCGTTTCATACCACTAACAGAGAAAAAATACCCATTTCCCCTGAGGACCTTAACCTTGAAGACCACTTTTTAAAGCCGGATAGGGAACTTCATGAAATTCTTATAATGGACAGAAATGGAGTGATTGACCATTTCAGAATTTTTAAATGGGCCTTCCATGAGATAAATGAAATCAAGTTGAAAAACAAGGCACTCACTAGCAAGCTGGAGTTGTTGGAAGCTAAAGTGGTATCTCAGAGTTTGGCGAAGGTCTTATGGACTGTGGAAGAGAAGATGGATATGGCGGAATGCTTTCAAAGAGCGGTTGATCTCATTGAAAATCTAAAGAAGGACAATGAGGACAAGATGAAGAACTTGGAAAAGGAAATTGGTAAGATCAGGGAAACAATGAAAACTACCCTTGAGCATAACCACAGAACTATCAAAAACAATGCCACTATCTTAAGCACTTTGGTGGAAAAAATGGAAAACACCTAGGGGTCGTTGATTGTGGATCTTAAAGTTGATAAGAGAAAAAACAAGTAGGAGGATTCTGGCCCTTCGAAGAGAACTAGAGCCAACCTGAAGAAAAGAGTGGATTCTTCGCCTCTTGAGACTCAGGACCTGAAGAAGGTGGCCCAGGAAATGTGCAACCTGGAAGCTGAAGTTGTTGATACTTTAAAGTCTCTTGGTTAGTTTAGGTTGTGTTTTTTGTTGTTGGCTTCTTGCTGTCTTTTTTCTAGCTTGATGTTGGTGGTTGTTTTCCTTTTCTATTTATTTTTGTTTGCAACCTTTCTGCCTCTGGGTACTTTGATGATCTATTTTATTATGGCTTGTAAACTCTATGGTTTCGGGTCCTTGTAAAACCCATTTTTTCCTCTATCAAAAACATCCAATTTCTTCCTAAGAACTTGTAGAATATTAATGGGTCTTGACTGAAAAAAAAAAATGGCTAAGCGAAAATGGCTTCCCAACAGTCCTTTTTCAAGAAAAGACAAGAATCTATCTTGTTCTACAAACAATGGCTACAGGATTCGGGATTATTTTGCACAAGGTCCCATGGGCTATACAAAAAGGTATCATGCAAGACACGAGAAACCTGTGATCAGGCATAGATTCTCTAGACCTAACTAGGCACCATTTTTTTATAGCCGACATTTAAACAAGCAGAAGAAGGTTTTTTTTGACATATATGAAAATGATAGACAACCATTACTCTCAGAAGAGTTTCAATGGAAACAAAGAGAGGAAAATCCAAGGTTTCTTAATCGATTATACAGAGAAATTGAAGTTGACTATAGGATCAATCAAAGAAAGGAAGCAAAAGGGGCTAGGGTTTCAATGAGGAATCATAATCAAGGTCAAAAGCGCATGCATGCAACCATTGTTTCAAATCGTTCAGAAGATTCCTTCAATTCAAGAGATAAGGCACATGCAGATTGGGGTAATAAAGAGAATTCATTAGCTTAGACACGATATGTAATCACAGATGCAAGCAAAGATTTCCATGGGAAAAAAAAGCAACAACCGTAGTTACAGAGTGCAAAATCGGATGATTATAATCCCAAAGTCTCTTCAAAACTGACTTTGCAACATGCAAAAGCAGGAAATAATGGTTCTACAATACAAACTTCCCAAATCAAGAAGAAGGAAACGATGCAAAAGATTTGGGTAAAAAATAAACAGTCGAATAAGAAGATAGGGGAAACTAAAACCAACAAGAAAAAGAAAAAGGTGAATAATAAAAAGAATAGGAAGGACATACAAAACATGGAAAATGGAAACATGCAGAAATCCATCCAAGCTTTGCCTACCAAAAGACTAAATACAATGGAGAAAAAGGTTGTTTTCAATGTCACATTTTTAGAGGACTTATTACAAGGTCAAATTAAGGATCTTCATCACCGATCCTTAATATGTAAGTTCTAGGACCTTATTCTTGATATACATACTCTGTCTGAAATATTTTCTATTTGATGAATGGGAAGGGGTATCAAAAGTCTTTTATTTGGATCAAAAGGAGGGGATTTTTATTCTAATTTTTCATTCAAAAGAAGAAAGGGATTTTGTTTATAAAGTGAAATCCTGGATATATGAAGGATCTGGTTTATGCATGAATCCTTTGATTCCTAATTTTAAATCAAAACAATTTATGTCAAAATTTGTGTTAGCATGGATTCAATTAAATTCCTTACCTCTAGAGTATAGGGAGTTTAAGTTGATAGAAATTTTGGCAAATCATATTGGTATTTTCCTTTAGCATGATAGAGCTTTTTATGATAATCCCACATAGCCTGTTAGGGTTTTTGTATTTCTTGATACTACAAAAAAATTCTCTGTTGAAATGCATATAAACTCTAAGTTTGGCACATGGATTCAATAAATTACAGTAGAAAGTAATCAAACTACATGTTCTTTGTTTCATTCTATGGAACATTTGAAAGTGGAATTCCCTAATATGGCTAGTTATCAAAAGAAAGAGAGATCTTTAAAATCTTGTCATAGTAAAGCTTTGTCCCCAATGTCTGAAAATAAATTAGAAGTGATTCTGCCAATAGATTTGACTAATGGGAGTATTCGTAAAAGAGATAGTTTAGCTTCTCCTTATCAAGATAGTTTAGAAGTGGCAAACTTAAACATGGCCAAATCAAAATATTCTAGCACTCCCTTGTTGAATAATGCTTCGGTCAGTCTAGTATATCAATACATCAAGGTTGGTAGTGGGAGGGTTTTGTATTCTAAAGTAACATTCTCAGTTCATCAATTTCTTGCACTAGCTTGCCAATTTTGGTTTAATAGTTTTCCAATTCAAATTTCAAGTTCTTCGTTGGAAAATAAGTTACCCATTTAGATCACATAGAATTTTTTGAAGAAGAGGCATGATATTCCTTAGAAGGAAAGTCTCCTAGTTCTTAATCAAGATCAAAGATATCTTTAGTTGGAGACTCAAAGTTCATATCAATTAGAGGACTAAAGATCCCTTCATCTAGATAAACAAAGCTCATCTCAGTGGGAAGATCACAAATACCCACAATTAGTGGGTCAAAGCCCTCCTCAGCTAGAGGATCCAACCTCCCTCCAATTGGAGACTCTTGCACAAAAATTACTCTCTTCAATAGGCTCAAAATTATTTGATGAGATTGCAAAAGAAATTCAAAATGAATCAGGTTTGGAGGCAGAGGAAAGGTTGAATCTTTTCGAAGATGTTATTGACCCAATAATATCGAAGGAAGATTTGTTGACTGAGCATTGCATGGAAGATAAAATAGAGTTGGATACAGTTTTAGAGCCTGATTTTGACTATTCTCAAACCTTATCCTTAGCAAAAATAATTGTCCATCAGTTGTCGATTAAGAAATATCCAAGTAAAAGAGGTAGAAAGTCAAAAGCAGAAAAACTAAGGGAGGAAATTGAGTCAGGGATGCAAGCTACACTAGATGGAAGATGATCAGTTAACAAAAGGCCAAGGAGATCATGCTAATCCCCTTGTCTATAATGAAAATATTATCATGGAATGTTAGGGGCATTAATGCCCCTAACAAGAGAGCCCACATCAAATTCCAGATTGATTCTTCAAAGGAAGATGTGGTAAATTAGCAAGAAACAAAATTATCAACAAGCTCCTATGAAACCACTATAATGAAATGGGGTAAATGGAAATCTCTACATATACCAACATAAGGAGCATTAGGAGGATTGACTGCCTTGTGGAACCCAAAATTAGTGTTAGTAAAAGCAATAGGAGGAGATAGTAATTGACAATTCATGAAAGTTGATTCTTTTGATTTATGCTTTAGACTCATTAATGTCATGGTCCAATAGAAAATCAGGATAAGAAAAGGAGCCGGTGTGGGATAATTTAACAAATATTATTGAAAGTTTGGGGACTAAAAAAGTGGTAGTGTAGGGGATTTTAATGCTATAGTATCTCTCAAGGAGAAGCATGGAGGTATTTGTCCACCCCAGAAAACTATGGAAGATTTTGAGAATTCTTTTTGTGGATAATTCTTTAAGGGATGTGCTACTAGAAAAAGGTAGTTTCACTTGGATGAATAGGAGAAGAGATTTTTCACAAACAGTTGTTCGGTTCGATAGATTCATGATTTCACCAAATTGGGTTCTTGAACCTTTTCTCCTCTCACAAATTTTTCCATTTGTATGTTCAGATCATTATGTTATCTCCTTATTGATAAAGAACAATAATATGCCCCCTCAGCACAAGCCCTCCTTCAAATTCAAGAAAATGTGGTTCAGGCATCCACTATTCTTTCTCTTGCTCAAACAATGGTGGGTGAGTGCACCACATTATGTGGGCACCAAAATGTTTCAGTTATTTAAGAAATTAAAATTCATCAAGGGGAAGATTAAAAATTTGAATGTGCAAGTCTTTAAAAAAAAATTTGAACAAAATGAGATAGTAGAAAAAAAACTGGAAGAATTCCATGAACATATTATTCAAAATGGAATGGATTCCAATACATACGTAAAACAAAAAAATCTGCAATTAATTTGGGAAGAATTGGGGAATAGAGAGGAAATTTATTGGCATCAAAATTCAAGAGAATTATGGTTGAGAGAAGGAGATCGTAATACAAAAATTTTATATGCATCAACTCAAAAAAAGAGAGCAACACAAACCATCTTCTCAATTCAAGAAATAGAAACAAGTAAAAAATTGACAAGTGAAAATGAGATCTAGGAATAAGGTGTAAAGCTTTTTAAGAATTTTCTCACTCCTATTAAACCCAATTCTACTCAATGAAGGCAAGATGATTAAGAGTTGCTAGAAACAATACCGACCCTTATCTCTCGAGCAAACAATGCTGAACTAATGAAGCCTTTTTCATTGGAATAATTGAGAAAGGTGGTTTTTTCTCTTGCTCCAGACAAGTCCCTAGGCCTTGATGGTTTCACCACTTTGTTTTTTCAAAAATGTTGGGATGTTGTGGGTTTTGACTTGCTTCTAGCCTTGGAGGAATCAAGGAATTTGAGCAAGATCCTCAAGCACATTAATGATACAAATATCGCTCTATTGCCAAAGATAAAAGAGCCTAAATTTTTTGCTGAATTCAGGCTGATTTCTTTATGTAACATGATTTATAAAATTTTCACCAAGGCAATTTATCAAAGGCTACAACATTTAATTCTGAAAATCATTTCACAAGAGCAAGGTGGCTTTGTGTTGGGTAGAGAAATAGTAGAAGGGGCTCTGGTAGCACACGAGGTTCTTCACTCTATTAAAGCTAATCATATTCCATCATTTATTATAAAGTTATACATGATGAAAGCATATGATAAGGTGGATTGGAATTTCCTCTTGAAATTTTTGAGCAAATTTGGGTTTTCAGACAAGTGGTATAAATGGATTTTATCTTGCTTATCAAGAGTGTTATTTTCTATATTAATTAATGGTTCTCCTTCAAGGTTTTTTAGAGCCACACAAGGTGATCCTCTTTCACCTTTTCTTTTTATAATTATGACAAAAGCTTTGAGAAGGACTATAAAAGAGAAGCACAATCAAGGTTTATGGCAAGGGATACATATTCCACAATCTAGTTTGTCAGTTACACACAATATTTTTGCAGATGATACTTTACTATATGGAAGGGTGAATGTTAATGAAGCTAGGAAAATAAAAAGTATTCTGAATAGATACTTTGAGTTGTCAAGAAATAAGATAAAAGCTCAAAAATCAAAAGTATATGTCTTCAACTCTAAAACAAATTTAAAAAGAAAGATTATTCAAGTGCTAGGGTTTCAAGAGGAAAGTTTACCTTGTAAGTATTTGGGTATTCCTTTCTTTATGGGTGCTAAAAAACCATCCTTTTGGACTAATTATGTGCTTGGAAAGCCCGTTGGTTGTCTTTATCAAGAAAAATTATTTTAATAAAAATTGTACTTTCAACAATCCCCAATTATTTTATCTCAGTCTTCAAGGCACCTAGATTAGTAATTGATCAAATAGAGAAAGTGATCAAGGGATTTTTATGGAAAGGAAACATGAATGATGTTAAAAAATTTCCTTTGATCTCTTTGGATTCTATGGCATCGGAGAAATACAAAGGTGGAATAGGTCTACATGATATCTCAAAGCGTAATATAGCCTTTGGGGGGAATTGGTTTGGTAGATGTCTACTAAACCTAATTATAAATGGTGCACACTTATGCAGGGAAAGTATCTTGGCAATCAAGAACCTTCAAGAATTATCATAGTCTCTAACCCACTTGCAGGATCTGCTACGTGGAACTTTATGTTATCTTGCAGAAAAGTAATCAACAATTATGTTTCTTGGGAGGTCAATAATGGGGAAGCAGTGAATTTTTGGGATGACTCTTGGAATGGCCATCCACCATTGAGAAACTATAAAGAATTTCAAGAAGTCATTCCAATTCTATCTTCTTTATGGGGTTCCAAATTAATTTATTATGTATGTGCAATAGAGATCTCTTTAGGAAAAGTAATATGGAAAGATTTTTCAAACTTTGAGTTATCTAATGAACAAAAGAGTTGTCTTCATCAAGTTTTGGCAGCAATAATAGTCATCTTCTCAGCAAAATAAGATCATATTATTTTAGATCCTTCAAAAGATGGCAATTACTTAGTCAAATAGGGTTACAAGGCGGTCCTCAACAAGGATAACCATTTTTAGTCCCAAAGAGTATATTCATTTTGTTGGAGTAATATGGTGTTACCAAAGGCGAGGAGCTTTGCATGGCTTGTGTTAAGGAAAAGTGTACTCACAAGTGATCATCTGGTAAAATTGGGTATAGTAGACCCATTTCATTGTGTTTTGTGTGGTAAGTACTTAGAAAATCTTGATCATCTATTTTTGTAATGTTCATTCGCCCAAAGTTGCTGGGAATTTGTCATGCAAAAGATAAGTTTTCATACTCCATTGCCAAACTTAGTATGGGATCTCTTTTCTTCATGGCCAATGCTATATAAGACTTCATTTTTTGTTGCAAGTATTGATGTTTTTGGGGGTATTGTCATTAATGTTGTCATTGATTTCAACACTGTACAGGTTGAGTAAGTTATTTTCCAAGTGCTTTTGAGAAAATTTGAGAAATAAGGAAAGTTGTGTTGAAGTTGTATTCTGAGCATGCTCTAGTAATGTGGTCCACATTCTCTCTATATTGATCCAATGCCCATGTGGATCTGATGGTGTGTTCATGAGCTTAAATTAATTCTATATTTCGATTTTCAGCTTCTAGTGTGATGAAAAGTAAAAATTATGTTCGCCTGTGTGTGAACTGGTTTATCAGAGTTATCTAGTTATTGATTGGGAGAAATGTTTTGGCTCTACAGTCTTCTTTTATTTGGCCTCAGGTCTTGTGGATCTGGGAGATTATTCCTTTTGATGGTTTCTGTCTTCTGACAAAGTTTCCTGTGGTTTGGAGCTCTGGAAGACCTACTCCGGAGTCTCTATGTTTTTCTGGTTGTCCCGGTTGAACTAGTGAAGTGTTCTCTACAAATGAATTTTTTTGAAGTTGTTGTGGATGTATCTGAGTTGTTATGAGAGATGGAAAAAATATTGGTGAAGCATGTTGAGCAATCTGTGTGTGTCTATCTTGTTGATGATGTGTGTACTTCAAAGTTCATTTGTGTTTTCATTAGGTTTGGATGACTTGGTGTCTACACATTACATTTGGATTTTGCATCGACTTGAGAAAGCATGTGTGTGATCCAAGATACTGTTTGGGTCCTAAATTAAACATGTATTTGGTCCCCTCACATTCTTATCCACTATGGGAATGTTGAGTAGCCGACTTAGTTTGAATTTGTAAAATAAAATTGTATAAGCCAACCTTGGAGAATGTTTCTAAGGTTGAAGATGGTATAAAATCAAGTTGAGTTGTTCCAAATTCCATATCCATCCATCATTCAATTTGAGCAAGAGAAGAGTGTGTGAACAAGTGCAAAAAGAAGAGTGTGGAAGAGAAAATTGAGGCAACAGTACTTCATTGTATTCATAATCTTTTGATCAAGTTGCAAAGTGTGTGTAACTTCTAGTGGTGGATCATTATCTATTTCTTTGTATTTTATGTAGGTAGTGAGCCTCTCTTTTTGGACAATAATTCCTAAGGCAGTGAGCCCTTGATCTGGGTAGTGAGCCTTTGTATTTGGGTAGTGAGCCCTCTAGCAGTGAGCCTGTGTATCTAGTATTGCATTACTACTATATTATGAGTTAATCCTCACCATGGTTTTTCCTTCATTAGGGTTTTCCACATAAATTTGGTGTCTCTAGTATTGTGTTTTGGTTATCTGCATTTAATGTTCATACTTAATAATAGATTGAAGATAAAGTGAAATTGATTAAGTTAAGAAGTAAATAATTTGATACAACTGACTCACCCCCCTGCCCCTCTTAGTTGTCTTGTGCAATTCAACAATTGGTATCAGAGCTTTGGTTCCTCGGTGAAAAGCTTAACCGCTTGAGGTAGATCAAATGGCGCACAAGTTGCAACTTCCTATGTTTGATGGAACTGATTACAGTGACTGAAAAAAAATAGATGAGAAGTTATTTGATTTCAATCAGTTTTAATACCTTGAAAGCTGTGGAGACAAAGTATGTGATTCCAACAGTCGGACCTTCTTCTGTTGATGAAGTTGCAGCCTTTGAAGAGAATGAAAAAGAAAAGTTTGCTATCTTTAGTGCATTATCTAAAACTGAAAGATCAAAAGCTATTTCTTTATCTACTGCTAATGAAATGTGGACAAAATTGAAAGATATTTATGAAGGAAATGAGAGAGTGAAGTTATCAAGGAAACTAATTGCTAAGTAAAAATTTGAGAATCTGAGAATGGAATATGGCGAAGACATTGCAGGCTATTATCATAGAGTTGAAATTGTAGCAACTAAAATCAAGAATCAAGGAGGTACCATGAAGGATGAAGATATAATTGAGAAGATCTTGATGACCTTACCAGACAATTACAGTGACAAATTATCTGCACTAGAAGAATAGTATGATCCGAAGACATTTACTAAGGAACATATATTTGGTGTCTTGACTGCATTTGAGATGAGAAAATTTGCAAGAGATAAGGAGAATACTAAAACAAACTTTAAAGCCTTGAAGATAGAATATGATGATGATGAAGATGCAAAATATTTGGAAGCAAATTTCACAAGGAGATTGAAGAAATTTATTGGAAAATACAAATGTAAGTTGCACTTTAAATGTTTTAGTTGTGGAAATATTGGTAATTATGCATCAAGATGTCCTAATAGAACTACACAAAAGAAGAACAAGGATAATAACAATAATCTCAAGGATAAGAAGGATAGGAATTTCAAGAAGTTGTATTATGTTAAGGAAGATGCAGGAATGTCTGATGATGAATCAGATCTTGAGGAAGACAAAGATGAATGGTTGTTTCTAGACTTGGAAAAGAAATATGCAAAAGAACCTAGTCCGAAGTGTAAGAAGAATGAATCAAAAGGTACTCTGGTAACTACTTTTCATGCCACACATGATGAATACTTTTGGGTAATTGACTGCGGATGTTCAAATCATATGACTAGAGATAAGAGTAAGTTTACTAAACTTGAGAAGTATGATGGAGGTAGTCATGTTTGGAGATGATTCTACTGCTAAGATTGTTGGTAAAGGAATAATTAGCTTTGATGGAAAACATAAAACTGATGATGTCTATTATGTAAAGGGTTTAAGGCATAATATTTTAAGTGTTGGATAAATGTGCAGCAAAGGTTTTAAGCTTGTGTTTCAGGGTAATACTTGTGAGATCAGAAAATGATCTGGAACTATAGTTACAGCTAGAAGAACTCATGGAAACATATATCAACTCAAAGATGGTGATGGTCAATGTTTTGTTTCTTAGATCAGTGAGAGTTGGCTCTGGCACAAAGGATGGGACATGTGAATTTTGATAATTTGGTTAGGATCAGTTCTAGAGAAGTTGTGAGAGATCTTCCTAGAATCACAAAACTTTCAAATTCAATCTGTAGAAGTTGTCAAATGGGAAAACATACAAGGAACACTTTCAAAACAAAGGATCAATCATCTACCAGAATGCTTGAATTAATCCACACAGACCTTTGTGGTCTGACAAGAACAGTAAGCTTGAATGGTGACATGTACTTTATGCTTTTAATTGATGATTACTCTAGGATGACATGGGTTACATTTCTTAGAGAAAAGTCTCAGGTTCTTGATAGATTCAAGGTGTTTAAGGCAAGAGTAGAAAATGAGGCAAATATGAGAATTAAGTGCTCAAGATTTGATAGAGGTGGAGAGTTTACATCTGGGGAGTTCAATGCATTCTATGAAGAGCATGGCATAAAAAGACATTATTCCGCTCCTAGGACCCTACAACATAATGGAGTTGTTGAGAGACAAAACTAGACAGTGCAAGAGGAAACTAGAACCATGATGAAAGAATCAAATGTTCCTAATGTGTATTGGAAATAATCCATTCACACTACTATTTACATTCTTAATAGAGTTCAAGTTAGAGGTAACAACACTAAGACTCCTTATGAATTATGGACTGGTAAGCTATGAAATATTTTAAGGTATTTGGTAGTAGATGTTACATTAGAAGAGATGAAAATATTGGAAAGTTTGATGCTAGATGTGATGAAGGAATTTTCCTTGGATACTCAAATAATAGTAAGGCTTACAGATGTTTTAATAAGAGATTGTGAAAAATCATTGAAATTACTAATGTAAAAGTTGATGAAGCTATGTATAGACCGGTGGGGATAACTGAAGTTGAACCTAATGAGCCTATCCATGTGCAAATACAAGAAGAAGAAAAAGAAGAGAAAAATAAAAGTGAAGAAGAAGAAGAAAATATGGAACCTACACCTAAGACTCCTAAATATGTTCAGAAAAATCATCCAAAGGAATAGATAATTGGAGACAAAAGTGAAGGTGTGAAGACAAGAAGCAAAGTGGTTGAGGTAAACTTGTGTTTACTTTCTAAAATAGAACCTAAAACTATGAATGAAGCATGTGATGATGAAAGTTGGGTTAGAGAAATGAAAGAGGAATTACAACAAATAGAAAACAATGAGACATGGGAACTAGTCTCTAGACCTACAAACAATAATGTTGGTTCAAAATGGGTATTCAAAAACAAGTTGAATGAAGATGGTGAAGTGGTAAGAAATAAAGCAAGACTTGTATGTAAAGGATACTCATAGGTTGAAGGCATAGATTTTGAAGAAAATTTTGCACCCGTAGCAAGAATGGAGGTCATCTGGATGTTCTTGGCATTTGCAGCTCATAAAGATTTCAAAGTATATCATATGGATGTCAAATCTGCATTTTTGAATGGGGAATTGGAAGAAGAAGTATATATGGAGCAATCAGAAGGATTTTCACTATCAGACAAACCAGGCATGGTTTACAAGCTAAAGAAAGCATTATATGGACTGAAGCAAGCTCCTAGAGCTTGGTATGCTAGATTGGATAAATACATGAAAAAAAAAGGATTCAACAAGGGGCCTACAGACAACAATTTTTACTTCAAAGTTGAGAAAGAAAAAATACTGATAGTTGTTGTCTATGTTGATGATATCGTTTTTGGTGGTAATGAAGGTATGTGTAAGAAGTTTTTTGAAGAGATGCAAAAATATTTGAAATGTCTATGATTGGTGAACTGAATTTCTTCCTTGGACTTCAAGTTAATCAAACTGACAAAGGAATATTCATTTCACAATATAAGTATGTTAAGGAATTGTTAAAGAAGTTTGGAATGGATGATTCTAAACCGATATGTACCCCTATGGTCACTGGATGTAAGCTAAATAAGGATGATGGATCTGCTAAAGTTGATCAGAGCATGTACAGATCCATGATTGGAGGATTATTGTATCTTACTGCTACTAGACCTGACATTGTGCATGGAGTATGATTAGTAGAAATATCAAGTAGAACCAAAGGAAACACATTTTAAATCTATGAAGAAGATATTCAAATATCTTAAAGGAACTCCAGATTATGGGCTATGGTATCCAAAGAAAAATGATTTCACCTTGAGTGCCTACACTGATGCTCATTGGACTAGATGTGTAGATGACAGGAAGAGTACAAGTGGAGGAACATTCTTTCTTGGAGATAGATTAGTTTCTTGGTTGAGCAAGAAGCAAGATTCAATTTTGTTATCCACTGCTGAAGCAGAATATATTGTAGCAACATCCTACTATACACAGGTACTTTGGATGAAGCAAACTTTGATGGACATAAGTGTGGTGCGTGATGAAGCTACTAGTATATTTTGTAATAATATAAGTGATATAAACATATCAAAGAAACTAGTGATGCACTCTAGAACAAAGCATATATCTATCAAGTATCACTTCTTGAGGGAGAAAGTATTGACGAATGAAGTAAGACTTGAATATGTACCTACCAAAGAACAAGTTACAAACATATTCACTAAGGCCCTTCCAAAGGATACTTCTGAGTATCTCAGAGGGAAGCTAGGGATTTATGCCCCTCCTTTGAAATAAGTGCACATGGAGGTGCATCAGTCCAGTGGATTCACAGACTCTTTTGTTCTGGACTGATGATTGGGGTCTACTCCTTAGGGGGAGTAGAGAAGTGAATTGTTGTAGTATGTGATGTGGTTTTACTCCTTAGGGGGAGTGAATAGAGCTTTATATGGTAAGAATGTCCTTTTCCATTATGTCAAAGGGGGAGAGAGAATCATGTGAAAATTGTATGCTTGGCAGGTTGTCGCTTCTAAAAATTATGTAGAATATGGGAGAGAGATCATGTATTTTCTATGCTCGACAGGTTGTCGCTTCTGAGAAGCATGTATTTTGTCTTTGATGGTTTTTCACATCATGTGTTTCCATCAATGATAAAGGGGGAGATTTTTGCAAGTATGGATGTGCTTGGGGGTGTTTTCATTAATGTTGTCATTGATGTCAACACTATATAGGTTGAGTAAGTTATTTTCTAAGTGCTTTTGAGAAAATTTGAGAAATAAGGAAATTCGTATTGAAGCTATATTCTGAGCATGCTCCAGTGATGTGGTCCACATTCTCTCTATATTGATCCAATTCCTATGTGAATTTGATGGTGTGTTCATGAGCTTAAATGGATTCTATATTCTAATTTTTAGCTTCTGGTGTGATGGAAAGTAAAAATTATGTTCACTAGTATGTGAACTGGTTTGTCAAAGTTATCTAGTTATTGACTGGGAGAATTGTTTTGGATCTGCATTCTTCTATTATTTGGCCTTAGGTCTTGTGGAGCTGGGAGATTATTCGTTTGAATGGTTTTTGTGTTCTGACAAAGTTTCCTATGGTTTGGAGCTCTGGAAGACCTACTTCAGAGTCTTTGTGTTTTGCTGGTTGTCCTGGTTGAACTGGTGAAGTGTTCTCTACAAATGAATTTTGTTGAAGTTGTTGTAGATGTATTTGAGTTGTTCTCAGAGATGGAAAAAAGACTGGTGAAGCGTGTTGAGCAATTTGTGTGTGTCTATCTTGCTGATGATGTGTGTACTTCAAAGTTCATTTGTGTTTTCATTAGGTTTGGCCGACCTGGTGTCTACATGTTACATTTGGATTTTGTATCAACTTGAAAAAGCATGTGTGTGATACAAGATGTTGTTTGGGTCCTAAATTAAACATTTATTTGGTCCCCTCACATTCTTATCCACCGCGGGAATGTTGAGTAGCCGACCTAGTTTGAATTTGTAAAATGAAATTGTATAAGCCGAACTTGGAGAATGTTTCTAAGGTTGAAGATGGTATAAAATCAAGTTGAGTTGTAGCAAATTTCATATCCATCTATCATTTGATTCAAGCAAGAGAAGAGTGTGCGAACAAGTGCAAAAAGAAAAGTGTGGAAGAGTGAATTGAGGCAACAATACTTCATTGTATTCATAATCTTCTGATCAAGTTGTGAAGTGTGTGTAACTTCTAGTGGTGGATCATTATCTATTTCTTTTTATTTTTTATAGGTAGTGAGCCTCTCTTTTTGGACAGTGAGTCCTAAGGTAGTGAGCCCTTGATTTGGGTAGTGAGTCCTCTGGCAGTGAGTCTGTGTATCCAGTATTGCATTACAACTATATTGTGAGTTAATCCTCATCGTGAATTTTCCCTCATTAGGGTTTTCCACGTAAATATGGTGTCTCTGGTATTGTGTTTTTATTATCTGCATTTAATGTTCATACTTAATAACAAATTGAAGATAAAGTGAAATTGATTAAGTTAAGAAGTAAAGAATTTGATACAACTGATTCACTCCCCCCTCTCATTCGTCTTGTGCAATTCAATATTTTCTACATGTATTTGGAATCTAATTCTAGTTGCTATCATATGATCCATTTGGTGGGAATGAAATAAATGCATATTTTCAAAAAAATTAGCACCAAATCACTCTGTCCATGTAATAATTGAAAATACAGTTGCAGAAGTGGTCAATGCATATGTACAGGATCAGAAGAATGTTAGTTCTTTGTTTACCTCATGGAATCAAAGCATACTTAAGGTTTGGCAAGGTATTATTCTTCCTTTTAAAGGGAGTATAAAACTTCCTTCCAAATTGAAGGTGAATAGAAGCCTAATCAAATGACACCTGCCACTGATAGGTTTTTTCAAGCTTAATTTTGATGGTGTGTCTAGAGGGAATCCGAGCTCTTCAGGGGTAGGTGTTTGCATTAGAGATTATTGGGGTAAATTGAAAGCAGCTAGATCAATTCATATTCCTTTGGGTACAAATAATATGGCATAGTCACCAGCCATTCTTTATGGTTTGCAGTTAGCAAGGAAATTTTGAATCAATAAGATTCACATTAAAGGAGATTCACTTGTAATTGTAAACATGTGTAAGTTAAGGAAATGTCATAACTAACATCTAAGGTATATCTTAGAAAAGGTGTGGTAGTTAATTGACGAGTTTGAACTATTCCATATCTCACACACATATCATGAGGGGAACAAGCTTGCAAATTATTTAGCAAATATGGGGTGTCAAAAAATAGAGGTAACAATAATGGAAAATAATGATGATCTAAAAGATTTTCTTGATTTGCAATAAATTATAGGTCGAGAAAGCTTAGAAAATATACTTTGAGATTGGAAAGCATGAGCATGATATCAGGCGACTCCTTTGCCACCTACTTCAGATCCTTGTTATATGGAGTATCAGGATTTTGGTTGTTGGCACATTGGGTGTACACAACATATCGAGCTTTTATTTTTTGGCTCCTTTGTTCCTCCAGTCCCTCATGCATATTTTCCACAAGCGGCTCCTTTGGTAGCTACTTTTTATCCTTGCTATATGGAGTATCGAGATTTTGGTTTTCGACACATCGGGTGTACACAACATATTGTTCATATGGTGTTGGACTCGATTTTTCCTATCCCTCAATAAGACTTTGTGAGGTTGACGAAATTGGCACATCGAGTGTACACAATATTTTGTTCATATGGCATCAGACCCGATTAGTCTTATCACCCGATAAGCCTTTGTGTGGTTGGTGATATCGGTTGATTGGTCCTATTGCCCGATATGCCTTTGTGTGGTCAGTTTATTTAGCATCTAAGCCTATGTCTCTAAGGATTTGTTAATGTTGGTTGATATTATGAGCTTGTGAGGACCCCCTTTGACGAAATACAAAGGAATGACTAGTATTGGTGGTTGGACTATTGGGTGATCGAGGAATCGAGTTAAAATTACGTTTGAATACCACAAGATATTATAGGCTAAAACTATGACTAAAGCAACTTTTTGATAATACAAAGGATGGGGCCCTTTTTATGAAACAAAGACTTTGATGCTAAAGACCATCGAGGATCAGTCGATCGGGTGTCCCATATGCTATGGGACCTAAACTAAGTTATAAATGTTTACAGTCAATGTTCTTATTCGAGGATATTGTAGATACTCACAGTCAATGGCAGTATAGATCATATAAGGGATTTTTATCTATTTTGATTGCAACAAGTAAACATGACAGCAATATTGGTTCTCAATAACCATTGTAAAGCTTATTTTGTAACTTTTATTATATATTAATAAATATATCAACTTTTAGCCTTTCACCAAAAAAAAAGTATCCAATTCTTCCTACTATAATCATTATTAATGAAAGTCATAAGTATTAACTATTGCTAATTAAGTGTATTTGAGTATAATTGAAAAAATTTGAATGCACAATTTTAATAATCTCTTTCTCTCCATAGTTTACAAACAAAGAATTCTTCCCTACATTATTTCCTAAGAATACAACCTTCAAAAAATTTGTTGGGTTGCTTTATCAAACTTAATCCATGTACCATATTCTTATTGTGCAAATAATTATAATCACTAAAGCTCAAATGTCCAAATCTTAAATACCATAAAAATTATTAATCCTTTATAATAATTGTAAGAGCTAATAGACAAACAATTTTTAACTTTTAATTTTTAATTTTTAATTGTTTGTCTTGAATACTTTGAGAATATTATTGCTTCCATTTCTATCAAGAATTACACATGCCCCATTATATAAAAAAATCTATAATTATTTTTTACATGATAATTAATGTTGATTAAATTATTCTTTAGACAAAGAAAGTAATGCATATTAGGAATATTCTTCTTATCAGTTTTCTTATTCTTGATGAAAATGTCCTCTTTTCCCATAATAGAAACTTTTCTACTATTCCCCAATTTCACTTCAAGTTTATCAAACTCATCAATGTTTGCAAACATGTCTTTATTAACACTAATATGAATATTACAACCATTATAAAATACTAAACTTCTTTTTTACTTTCTTTAAAAACACTATAAATGATGAGAGAGGAACCATATTGCATTTTTATTGTTCATATAAAATTGTTTATTTATACATCCATGGGCATCATGACCAAATTTATTGCAAGAATGGAGTTGTACATGAGATTTCTCATTCTAGTAAAAATAATCTAGTTTTGGGTTCTCCCTCCATAAGATTGTTTGACTTTCAACCTCTTCAACAACTTCTAGCTTTACCTCATATTTTTCTACTTGATCAATCTTCGTGATACACTACTCTTTTTTACTTTTCTTTGAACAATACAAGTGTGATTTGAATACATGTTCAAAAGAGAGTCTAATTATTCTATCAATTCTTTGATCATGCGTTTTTACGGACTCCATTAACTCATCAATGGATAATTTAGACAAATTCTTTGATTCTTCCATACCATCTATTATAGAGTCAAATCTTGTAGGTAGACACCTTAAAATATTTTCTACAACTTATTGATATTCTATGAGACCTTACTTAAAAATAATTTCATTGGTAAAAAACACATAGATACTAAGTTAAAATCCATCATTAGTAAATCCTCAAACACTTGTATAAACATATATAGCTTAATTAATTCAAATTGTACCTTTCTATTTAGTCTATGGACTCTCTCATCATTGATAAGAGTTTGTTGGTGTCACAACTCTTAAAACATTGATTCATTCATTTCCTATTGTATGAAGAACATGGCCTTTACATCTTTTTTTATTCTCCTTTTAAGAAGATCCTTCTTTGTTTATGTCGAAGCATTATATGTTGTTTGGTTAGTTGGTTCAATGAAACTATTCTCTACTAAATACCACACGTCTTTTGAAAAATAGATTATTCATCTTAATAATATTGTTTAATAATAATTATTTTTATCAAATATAGGTATTTGAGGTTGAGTTAGGTTTCTACTAACACTAGCTATGGTGAATCAACTAAGAGAAATTAATAACCTACTCTAATACCAATGTGCATGAAATGTGGGATGTATGTGCTCTATTTTTATACAAAAAGCTATTACATTGTCATAAAAATAATGGTGTTGTGATACAAGATATGCACATAAATAGAATGTAAACATACAAAAAATAAACAATATCCGATTAAAACTTATAATTTTATAGAAAATTATATTCTAATATCTTATTACAACTATTACTTTGTTTTTCTTCTTTGGATTTCTAAAATTACTACTCCACTTTTTTTATTTCTATAGTCAATAAAAAATACATATAACCCAACATTTGATAACAAGTTTTATAATGTACCATTTTATAATCGTTTCCAACAAACTAATACTCTAGACAATTTATTCACTTATTCATTAAGTAAAAGCAATATAGATAATTCAATTTCATTCTATAAAACTCTAATTACACTATTCTATTAAAAATTAGTTAAAATTCATACATACAATTAATTGATTTTATGTGTGATTTAGATAAAATTGTGGATATATTAGATAAGATTATGTGAAGGCAAGATTGTAACATTGTCTAGTTAAAAAAAAATCATCAATGTATTTATTAAGAAAATAGATCATGTGCCACTAACTATGCAAAAATTGAAATCATTACAAATTAATTTATTTAGTTCAATTAATGAAAGCCCAAAATGGTGTTCTAGAGGGTTATTTCACAAAACTTTAATTTCTATGGATCATGCTTCCCAAGTAGGAAGAGCAATGAAAGCAACATGCCTCCCTATTGAATTTTTTCATTAGGCTTGTACATATATTAATCTTAACATTTTCAATCTCACTTTTTTATTTAGTCAATGACACTTGAATAATTCACTCTAAATGACAATACTAGCTCGATAATGCATCTATTGTCATAGTAGTTGCATATTTAAGTCGATCCTTTCACTTATTGGACAATTATAACATAATCCCATGTTTTTTTTATTGTTGAAAATAGATCCTTTTTATTCTTGGTTTTTCCTCTTATTCTTAGTGTTTAACCCTTTTAAAATATCTTTTAATTTTAATTTTATTTCTCAATCTTTTTAGTCATTTTTTTTGTAGTCTTAGTCATTATTTTAATTTTTTTAGTAATCTTTTTATATTAGAATTATATGTTTTTTATATAATAGAGTGTAGTAATTTTTATATTTACTTATTATAGATTTTTTTATTATACATATACATTAAATATAGTCATGTATCTTGGTATAAATAAAAATTTATCCAACAAATAATTAGCTTCTTTCACAAGAGTAATAGACTAGAAAATAAAGCTTCATTAAGTAGGCAAGCTTTGATAAAATTTAATCTTATAGTCAAACATATATATGTGTATCAATTCATGTCTCTATAAATCCTTAACACCTATAGATAATGTTAGATCTAATAGTAACTTTGATAAAAAATAATTGTAGGTTAGCTTCTCTATGGATAATCTAATAGCTTGCTACAGTTGAGATACCAAACTATTAAATTTGAATTTCAAAATATGCATTATCCAAAGACAACCTTTCATCTATAAAAATAGATGTTGGTATGTTTAGTAATTAAAATGCAATGTTATACACAAGCATATATCTATATGTATCAATTCATGTCTCTATAAATCCTTAACACCCATAGATAATGTTAGATCTAATAGTAACTTTATTAGAAAATAATTACATAGGTTACCTTCTCTATGGATAATCTAATAGCTTGCTACAGTTTGGATACCAAACTATTAAATTTAAATTTCAAAATATGCATTGTCCAAAGACAACCTTTTATCTATAAAAATAGATGTTGGTATGTTTAGTAATTAAAATGTAATGTTATACACAAGCATATATCTATATGTATCAATTCATGTCTCTATAAATCCTTAAAACCTATAGATAATGTTAGATCTAATAGTAACTTTATTAGAAAATAATTGTAGGTTAACTTCTCTATGGAGAATCTAATAGCTTGCTACAATTGGGATACCAAACTATTAAATTTAACTTTCAAAATATGTAGAATTGTCCAAAGACAACCTTTTATCTATAAAATAGATGTTGGTATGTTTAGGAATTAAAATGTAATTTTTTATTTTATTTTTTAGATATGTACTTAAAAGAATATTCAAAAAATAATTATGAAAACCTTCATAATTTGTTCTCCATTGTATAATTTTTAGATATGTACTTAAACATGAACACTTGGTTATATTAGGATGTTCTACTCAATTGTAAACTTTTTTCCTATAAAGATTGAGAGTATTTTGAACAAACATTTAGTGAGAATTTATATTCTTAACACATCAATATTACTAAAAACGTCTTGATTAGATATAATATAGAGAAAATCAACTAAAACACAGTACAAAAAAATATTTTAAATTGAACAAACCTAATTATATTTCAATAAATTATTCAAATATTAACATCAAAAATTGTATCTCTATATAAGATTCACAAATATTTTGACATGATATATTATATTACTTTGGATAAAATTGATAAGATGCATTTATTTATAAGTTCCTATTCAAGTGTACAAGTAATATTTTATCACAAGTTTGATAATGTTTCATAAGTTATATATTTTACTTAACTAGTGTGGGATCAATTAAACTAGACTTATTAACTGTGCTATGTTTATTGCATTCTTAGTTGAAGTATAACATCCTTCAGTCAAAGATATCCAATTGATGAATTTATTTTAATTTTATTAACATTTTATTTGTTTATTGTGGGATAAATTGAAAAGTAGACCATGTTTGACTTTACTATGAATTAAAAATAAAATGTTTGTCATATTTTAAATGATTTTCAATGTGAGTTTTATCTATATACCGCTAAAATAAAAAAAATATGTAAGATAAAAAGATATGAACATAGATTTAAGATGAAATAGTGTTCATATCATACATGAAAAATATTTTTCATACTTATTGCTAAAAAAAAATAGTGTAGATGATTTCTTAAATAAATATTTAAGAGTATAGAAACTACAAGTACATGCAAAATGCAAAAATATAAATAATTATTGCATAACATAGAATTCACGATACAAAGGAAATAATGATAAAGAAATATAAAATATCATTAACCGTAAGATACAACTTGAAACAAAGTTCAGAATTGAGACTTGTAATCCTTGAACTTGCCAAGTTATTTTACTCACAAAAAATAACCTCTATCTATAACCAAGTTTACTATACTTGTTTCTTAAATAAAAATTTATAATTACACAAATTTTTCCAAATATATCTATTGAACTAAAAATAAAAGAACTATAAAAATATTTTCTCTAAAAATAAATCACTTCTCAAAATCACATCATGTCTAAAAATAACTCATTCTAAAAATATTCCATTCTTTTTTAGAATGGATAGATTGGTCTCAAACTAATTTCATGGAAACCATGTTTGAACTCTTCCAAGTCTTGCACACTTTATACATCTTTTTACCATCAAGATATATTAAGTTAATGAAATGAGCCTTGGATTCAATTGAAATGATCACATCTTCATTCTGAATGGCCATCTTGATGTAATCCATCTTCTCTTGTTCTTTAATGTCTACAATATGAGCCAAAGCCAGTAACTTTTTTACTTTATCTACATAAAAACTAAAAATGCTACCAAGATCCTCTTCGAGATCTCCTTAGAAATTTCCCTTTTCAACATAAATACATCTCTTTCATTAATTTTAGTATCATATAAACAATATGGGACATAGTCAATGTAAGAGATATTTCATGTTTGGCTCTATCTATCCAAACTCTCAATTCTCCTATATCTTTCACATATTTTTAAGTAGAGTCTCAACCTTAATACATTCATTGTATTGAAATGAATACTTTGTTTCTCTACTCTTAAAAATAAACACTTACTAGATTATTTTCTAATAAATTCCATTTCCTTAAGTTTACGTAAGAAATTAGTCAAAACTATGATATCATCAAACATTTCCTTCTATAAATTACTTATCATAACATTTTATATTTTCAATTTATGAAAGATATTAATTGATTTAGCTACAAACCATAGATCCTTAAATGATATTTTTCAATGACTGAAGCATCCATTAATATCTCATAAGATTTAACTTATCTATTTGTGGCCATTAGAATTCATCCAAACTTTAAGAAGATGATGACTATGTTTCCCTATGATTAATAATGGTTTAACAAAATGTTAAATATAAGAATTTCAATTTATTACTCACTTCCTCAATTATCATATATTTGTGATATTTCTTTACTCAATATTACAATGTTTTTTTTTCAAGGAGATTCAAATATGCTTCTATTGTATTAGTCATTAATAATTTTTCTATCACTACATATAATTTTATATTCTATTTTTTTTTCATTTAAAGGTGGAAATGTAAAATGTCCATACATTTCTCCTTGTACATCCCTCTAAAATAGAGCTTTTCTTATATTTTATTTTGCTTGGATTTTATTGAAGTAGTGGTAAAATTGTATTTCAAGATTTAAAGGGAAAGATTACGTGAATTTATTCTTCTTGGAATCCATTCTATGAACCCACATCATCACACTCTTCTTAGTATCTATGATCAATTGCTTCTTAGCTACTTGTACCTATTTTCTATTTTTTCATACATTCTTCCAAAATATGAGGATCATGTGGTGGAAATGGAGTAAGAGTTGAAAGGAAAGGAAGAGGTGAAGGAATGCTCAAATTAGGTGGTATGGGGATCACAAAATAGTTTAGAGAGGTTCACTCAAGAGCTTCCAAATAAATTTGAATGCATGAACTTAGAAATTATAGGTTATCCAAGATCTCTTTATTAAGACTATTAAACATTTATGGTATCTTTAGAAGTTAGTTGTGTTTCTTAAGTCAAAATTAAACCTTCTAGATTGAGGAACTAATAGCTCCTAATCATGTTTATTTATCTCTTTTACTCTTCTCCATAACACAAATTATTTGACTTTGAAATACCAAGACTTATGAAAGCACTAGAACTAGTTTCTCAACAAGATTTTCTTTAGCCTAGTGAACATTGAATGTCTCATCATATTTTTAATTATTCTTACCCTTTTGGATGACTTATTATTTATAATTGAATCCACTAGAGATGTTTTCATTTGTAAATTTAGCAACCTTTGTATCATACTGATTTTCCTTTCAATCAAATAAGTGTTCACCTTCTTAAACCAATCAATTGAAGGTTGGGTTTTGAATGAACTTGGTTTCTCTTGTATAAAAGAGAAATTAAAGATCGTCTCCATCATATTTAATATCTTAAGATACATTAGGGATATCAATATATAATCTAGTTCACTTCACAATAGAGAAGTTATGCATATTAATGTATGATCATCTATGCATAGAGGCAAAATATTTTAGCTTTGGAAGTTTAGTGCACATCATGCACATGATAGAAATAATGAAGGTGAGTGTTGTGGTCACATAACTTGAGTTGAGGACTATTAGCAAGGCATCAAAGTGATAATATAAGGAAGTAGTTGATGACTAGACTATATGTCAATACAAAATAGTGTGCATGGTGGTGGATCATCTAATCAACATTAAATATTATATTTTCTTAAGTCAATGATATATTTTCTAATTAATGCTTGTGATTTGAGTTAGTAAATTAAAAATTTGGTGTGCACTACATTAATGATAGCTAGTGGAATTTGACACCAAAATCTCATTATAAAAAACATACAAATAGTTGACCAATATAAATAGTTTGGTTCTTTAGTTACCAAAGTTGAGAATTTACATGTTTTTAAAGGATTGAGTATATCTTTTTCAACAATATATCTATAAATTTGATTCAATAATAATAAAATTTATTATTTATGCCATCTAACTTTTGTCCCCTTCCTTGCAAGTGATTAATATATATTTGGCCGCTATGGTACATAATAAGATCTTCCTTAACTAGAATATCTCAATATAGTTGCATCATTTTGGTACCACAACCTAAGGTTTGGTTTATATAGAGTGGTGAGAAGTGTCATCTAGTTGTGGCTTAGGGTTTGTAGCCAAAAACTTTATGTCCTCAATGAAGTGTGAACATGATTAGAAGAAAATAAAGAAGTCTTCCAGCATACAAGTGGTTGGGTAGAAGGCATGGAAAGTGAGTTTGTTAGGGAGAGTACATGAGGAGAAAGAAAATGGAAAATAGAGTAAAGATATTAGATCTAGAGGAAGTAGTAAGATACCTCTATGCAAGGATGAATGCGATGGAAAACAATTTGAAAAGGGAAGAGGATGTGGGTTGAATTGATGACAAGGCACTTGAGGAGCACATGTATAGGGGTGGGAAGGACCCAATAGAGAGGAGAATAATGAAGGAAATTTATAGAATTATTAGCAACTCACACTTGGGTATTCCAAGTTATGCATGGAGTTTATGTCTATAGGAGTTGTTTGACTAAAACATGGAGCTAGAAAAATACTTGTGAATTTGTTGAAGATCCCAAGAGGGTATGATTTGCATACATAAATTTAAAATGGAATGCATCACTATTGTGGGACTATGTCCAAAAGTATATGTAGTAGCAAGGAAAAGAGAAAATTCACATATGGATCAAGATGGTTGCTAAACTAAGAGAAAAAGTTACTACCTAGAGACTATGATATTTTTTTATTTAGTAAGCTCTATAACTTGAGACAAAGAAAGATAAACAATGAATGTGTAAGAATATACCAATGAGTTATTGGTTTCCCATTCATGTGATAAAATGAAGGTGTGGAGAAATTTTCATGTCTAGTTAACAAAAGTTTGGTATGCTAACTCCCAAGACCATGGAATAAGCCTACTAATATGTGTTGAAGGTGGAAGGGTAGCTATCATTGAGATAAAAAAGCATGGTATAAGGAAAATAAGGTTTGTGTATAGATGAAGAGGTACAATGTGTGATGAGAAGGTAGATCCAACATAAGAATGTTGAGAAGAGGAAAGTACATCACAAACCTATGGAGCTACACCCAGAAGAAAATATTCTTCCCTTAAAGAGTGAAGATATGGAGGGATAGTTTTTATTGGAAAATGATATCTACAAAGAAAAAGGGCATCACTCTTTCAAGTACTTGAGAATGGAACAGAGTAGCAATGTGTGTATTCAAAAGGTGGCAAGCAACCATGTTGCTTATGATAGCTCTAAGGTAAATGTGTTACTTTAGGATGTGAAGAAGGCTTGAAGAAAAAAAGGCACTCATAATGAGAAGGGTGATAATGAAACAAGAAAAAGAGGAGAACAAGATTGGACAAAATGAAAACCTACTCTAGACGATATACCATTTTGGAGGGAAATGAGTTGCATGGTTATCCTTAACAACATTAAAATCTAGTATCTAGTGAGATGGTACCAAAATTGTGTTTGTAGATGTTAAAGCTTAAGAGACCATACAAGGTGTCATGACTAATGAAGGGTATCAAGTGGTGGTGAAAAATCATGAAAGGTCAACTTTAAAGGTGATGCATATGAAGAAAGGTCTTATGTGTGATCATGTTAATAGAATATTGTCACCATTTGTTTAAGAGGTCGTGGTAGTATGAATTGAAGGCATGACATGATGGGTGTAAGAGAACCTATACCTTGCAGAAGGACAAGATAAACTATAAGCTAGCACCTCCAAAGCATAATGGTGTAAAGGAAGGGGCATTTCACAAGTGTTGTTAGTGTCAAGAAAGTAGTTATAGAAGGAGGTGAGAATAGAGTGTATATTCCTTGTGTTCATGTGCAATCCTATGCAAGTTGTGATTGTTGGGAATCAATGTGTCTCAACCTTTGCAATTAAATTACTTAATTATTTATTATTAGGAAAAAAAATTATTACACATCATGTTTATTTTGTATCTATGCCCCACCTTAAATGAGATGTTAGAATTTGTTTAAGGAATCCAATGCTAAGTGTTGGTACCTTTGTTGATGAGTTGTAGGATGTCATAAAGTGGATAAATATGGAAAATTTGGAGCTCTCCTCTTTTGTGGGATTCTCTAAAAAGTTATGATGGCATCTTAAGATTTGTAAGAGCTGAAATTGGGGGGAGTTAGTTTAGAATCTTGACCCACAATGATAGGATTTATTATTTGTTATATGATGCCTCTTTGGAGATGGTATGATAGGATAAGTTGGGTGTCAATGTTGACAAGCCAAATTGGGAGTTATTATTGCATTATTGACTTACTATTATTAGTATTAGTAGGTGATATGGAATCTTCATGCATGAAATTGGAAATTGTGTCCAAGTTGGGTGCCATTTTTTGGGGATTTTAGAAAATGGTCTTTAAAACCATTTGTGTTTTCCCAAATTTGTCACTTTCCTATAAATTGGTACTTAAGGAAGTGGTTTCATAAGTTGAATTTATAGGTAAATAGGTTCTATTATAATTCTATCAAAATCATTCCAAGTTTATTGTTAGTGAACACAACTATAAATACTTGCATTGCAAGTATATTATAATCTTCTTAAGATTTGGTAATACATTGTGCAAGTTTTGAGGTGGGGTTTTTATTCTAAAAGATGGTTTCATTGTAAATCACTATGTTATGGTATAACTATTTGTATGTTTACAATTGCATTTCTCTACTACTTTTAATAATCTTAGATCAATTTTGTACATAATCCCTTCAAAATTAGTATAGGTATCTATTTAAACTTTGTGGCTTATTTCTAGAATCATGAGATAGCTTTGTTATGACCATTGGGAGTAATTCTATCACTTTTAAGGTAGAGGATGTTGATTTTTTTTTTATAAAGAGATGAAGAGGAAGGTCTCTTTGAGTGCCAAAGAGGCCTTGAGTGTTTAAAAAATACCAGAAGAAAGTGGCAAGAAGAATGAAAATAAGCATGACAAATGCAAAGCCAAGTACAAGGGAAGATCTAAATCTCTTGGAAAGTTCAAAGCCATTTTCTAGAACTATAGTAAACCTAGTCACTTCTATAAGAAATGAAACTTGAAGAAAATAAAATCAAGAAGAAGGTTAATTATTATTTAAATCTCGAGAAGGAAGATTGTGATGCATTACTTACAATGATGGCTACTTATGTAGCTGAGAAAACATGAAAAATTGACACAAGTGCATCTTTTCATATGATCTCAAATAGACATTGGTTTTGTAAATATGAAAAGTATGAAGGAGGTAAGGTGTACTTGTGTGATAACTCTTATTTAGTTATTATTATTTATGGTAGGATAGATAGATAAAATTTCATCATGGTAGAGTTAAGAGATTTAATATTTTCTTGCATATCTTAGCATTAAATGTAATTTGTTATTTATGAGAAAACTAATAGATGTGAGTGTGTAGGTGAAGTTTGTCAAGTAGGTGTTTAAATGGTAAGAGGTTCTACAATTATTATCAAAGGTAACATAATTAGAACTTTGTTTTATATTGATGCATGCACTATTGAGTGCAATAGTACTTCTATGAAAAACAAATTTGTAACTACTTCCTTGGGTAAAGAGATGGTATTATCTTTAGTGGATGGTTATGGCTTTTGGGTACCTAAGGGTGCTATTTCTATTGAATCTAAGTTACCTATAGAAAATACTATATTACAACACCACAAATTAGGCCGCACAAGAGAGAAGGGTCTATGAACTTTGAAAAATAAAAGCCTTGTTGAATATTTGATAGACTAGAATCTTGAGTTTAATTTCAATGAGCATTACATTTATGGGAAATAAGATTATGTCAAGTTTTACTTGAGTTCTCATAAATATTGTGGTATGATAGATCTTATTCATTTAATGAGTTTGGTCCTATTGTTGTCCCTTCAATTGAAAATCTATATATTATGTTTCATTTATCGATAATTATAGTAGGAAATGTTTTTTATTTTCTAAAGGGTAAATCTATAATTTTCAACCATTTTAAATAATTTAAAGCTATATTGAGTTGTAGATTGGAAATAAAACTAAATTTTTGAGGATTGATAATGTAAATTAATTATTATTTAAGTATTTTAATAAATTTTGTAAGGATTGTGGTATTTAGAGATAGAAGAAAATATTGTATTCTCCATAGCAAAATGGGGTTGTAAAAAGAATAAACATGACACTGATGGAAAAACTTAGGACTATGCTTAATGGAGCTAGCTTGAAACTCATTTTTTTATTTTAGGCTATAGCCACTACTTTCTACTTGATTAAACAACCTCCTTTATTAGCTCTCATGGATAAAACACACATGGATGCATGGTTGGGTCACAAGCCTTTATTGAGACATATAAGAGTAATTATTGGTTGTAAGGCATATGCACATATGCCAAGGGAGAAGTGAACAATGTTATAAAATAAGGTTATTGAGTGTATCTTCATCAATTACAATTATAGTGTCAAAGGATACAAGCTTTGAGATCTCATTACAAAAAGAGTAATATATAATAAAAGTGTAAATTTTAGAGAAACTAAGTTTTCCTCCATTGTCTTGCAATGTGAAGAAACAAAAAGGAAATACGTGATTTAGCTTTCTTCCATGTCTAATAAAGTTGAATTAAGAAACCTAAATAGATAAGAACTTGAAAAGAGCTCATTGATCTTTGAGTCTTAAGAAGAGGAGGAAGAAACTCCAAATTAGATTGTTCTAAGGTTTATAAGGTGTAGACAATCACCAAAAATATGTTCACATGATGATTAGAGATGTAAATTTTCTTTGAATACTAACATTAATGAACCAAAACCTATACAAGAGAAATTATGTATGAATGATGTAGAAACCTAAAAAGTGGCGATGGATGAAGAAATGGAAATAATTGAGAGGAATGCCACATGGGACCTTGTGCCATTTTTTCAAGGATGTAAGCTTATTGGATGCAAATTTGTGTTCAATAAAAATATTAGTTCAGATGGTGGTATTGAGAAATATGATGTGGGGTTGGTTGCAAAAAAGATACTTCCTTGTTGAGGGAGTTGATTATGATGAGATATTTTATCCTATTGTAAAAATTCCATCCATTTTATTCTTATTATCTATTGTTGTGGCTTATGACTCAGATGTCAAGAAAATGGATGTGAAAATGATATTACTTCATGATACTCTGGAGGAAGGTAATTATATGACATAGTTAGAGAACTACATGCTTAAAGTTAAAAGTAATTTAGTTTGTAAAAAAATCCTTTTTTGTCTTAAAACAAAGTCCTCAAATGTGGTACAAGAAGTTTGATGCATATGTTTTGAATTTGGGATTTAAGAGATCTAAATTTGATCATTTTGTTTATTTTAAATCTAATGATGATATTTTCTTGGTTATTTATTTATATGTCAACTTGATGACATATTTTTTGGCAAAGGGAAAGGTTTGAATTTATAATTAAAATCTCAAATCTCAACAAATTTTGTATTGAAAAATATTGTTGCCATAAGAAACATTCTTGGGATGAAAATTAAAAAATATAGAGAGACTTGGCCAAAGTAAGCATGTCAATTTAGTTTATAGACCATTAAGTGTTCTTATTATAGTAGGAAAAAAATTATTTTCTATACATTTTCCCATGCATCCTCTTTGGAGATGGAAGACATGAGTTTAGTGCAATTGGAAGCTTAATGTATGATATGATTTGTATTAGAATATACATTGCCCAAGAAAAGTGATAACTTAGCTTTAGATATATGTCTAATACTAGTAGAGTTCATTAGGATACAATTGAAATTCTTTAGATATTTGTGAGGTATCTTGGAGTATTCCTCATGTTTTCATAGTATATGATATAAGAATTCCGTAGATATTCATGGTTGCATGGATTCAAATTAGGTAGATGATGTTAATATTAGAAGATATCCACCAATTCTTATGTTTTTACTCTATTCAATTACTATGATAAGTTGGATGAGTAGGTGACAAGTTGTGGTTATTTTTCCCACTAGATAGGTAGAATATATGATAGAAATTAATGCTTGTAAATAATTTATTTGGCTTATGTGTTCATACACTAGGTTAAAATAAGGAGTAGTTATAGTTTATTGTGATAATTAGAGAATAATCTTCCTCTCAAAGAACCTAAATTTTCATTCCAAGACCAAGCATATAGATGTTCAATATCACTTTGTGAGAGGCATTGTTAAGAATGGAAGGGTGAAGCTAGAAAAGGTAGAAACTTTGATGAATGGTGTAGATGCATTGACCAAACTCATGAACACAAAGAAGTTCATATAGAATTTGGAGTCTACGGGCCTCTTGGCCCCTAGTAATTGATTCTATGATAGTATGTTACCCTTGATCTTGAAAAATATTCAACAAGTCAAAGAATGTTGGGAATTAAGGTGTCTCAACCTTTTCAAGTGTTTGATTTAATTATTTAATTATTAAGAATTTTATCGTAATTACACATCAAATTTTAATTGTATGGTATTTAACATTTGTGCTACACCTCAAATGAGGCATTGGAATCTATGTAAGGAATCCAATTCCAAGTCTTCACACCTTTTTTGATGAGGTGTAAGATGTCATAAGGTGGATAAATATGGAAAATTTGGAGTGTCTGACCCTCTTTTCTAGGATTCTATGATAATTTATGATGGCATATTATATGTAAAAGCTAAAATTGAGGGAGTTACTTTGGAATCTTTACCAACTATGATAGGATCTATTACTTGTCACATGGTGCTTATTTTGAGATGAGATAATAGGCTAAGTTAGACACCCATGTTGAGAGGGTCAAACTAGGAGTTACTATTGCATTATTGAAATGATATTTTAGTAGGTGGCATGGAATCTTCATGGGTGACATTGGAAATTGTTCCCAATTTGGGCACCACTTTTTGGGGGTTTTGTAAAGTTTTGAAACTATTTTTGGCTTCCTAGCTTTATTATGTATATAAATTAGTACTTAAGGAAGTGGTTTCGTAAATTGAATTTTTAGGTACATAGGTACTATTAGAATGTTGAAATTCTTCAAAGTTTATAGTTACCGAATACTTGTATAAAGACTTGTATTGCAAGTATATTGTAGTCCTCTTTATATTTGACAATATATTTTGCAGGTTTTGAAGTGAGAGGTTTTTCTCTTGAAAGGGTTTTCCCCAAGTAAATCAATATGTTACAGTATAATCGCTTTTGTATTTCTCTACTTTATGTAATAATTTTGGGCTATTTTTTAGGTTTTGTAAATCAATTCCTTCAATATTAACATAGGAATCTATTTCTACATGAGTATATGCATTTCATGTTGAAGGATGGCCCAAGCATGTGATAAACCTAATTTTGGAGCTTATTCTAACAAACAAAGAGGCCTATAAGATGATACCATAGGAGAGTGAGAAGGTGAGACTTGACAAGTGAAATACTTTCTTATGAAAGGACTACTCAAGGAGAGCTTAATCCCATGTAGCGCTAGTGCCAAATAAGAATGATCAATGTAGGATGTGCATTAATTCCAAATCCATTAATAAGATTACTATTGTACATTAATTATTGGTTCTTCTTATTGTGTGTTGATGATTTGATGTATTTATTGAGTAGGTGTAATACTTCACAAAGATTGATCAATCTAAATAATGAACACCATAAAATCAAGATTAGGGAAAATGACAAGTGAAAGATGAGCTTCAAAAATAAGGATGAATTATTTGGTTGGTTGATAATGTCATTTATATTGATGAATGCACCCATAACCTTCATGTGGTTGATGAAAAAGGTACTAAAGTTATTCTTTAATAATTTTGTCACCATATATTTGGATGAGGTCATAATATTTAGCAAGATGAAGGAAGATCATTTAGCACACATTAAGTGTTACAATGGTGCACATCGAGTAGCAAATGGTGAACCTAAATAAGTGTAGTTTCATGAAGATAAAAAAGTGTACCTATGGTTTGTATTATCAAATGAAGGGTTAAATATTGAACCTAAGAAGATAAAGAAAGTCATAGAATGGTCAATTCCTAAGAGTGTGTTGCAGGAAAGAAGCTTTGATGGGTTGGTAATATTTTGTAAGAATTTAATTTAAAAATTCAATGGGGTTTATGCACCTATTGGAGACTATAAGAGGTGATAGGAAAGAGTTCACCAAGGTTCAAGGTGCAAAGTGTCTATTCTAGGTAAAAAAGTAGCTAGTATTGACACTACTTGATTCTAATAAAAATTTATAAGTAGATTGCATCTTGAATGGAATGAAAATTGGCCTAGTATTAATTTAGGAGGGAATGTTGATCATATATTTCAAAGAGAATTTTAAGAAAACATGCATGAGGTATTCAACATATGTTCAAAATTCTATGTGATCATACAAGCATTGAAAATTGGAGGAACTACCTAGTGCCAAAGGAGTTTTTATTATACACAAACCACCAAGTGATGCAATTTATTAGAAATTAAAGTAAGTTGAACCAATTTATGAAATGAGTAGAGTTCAAGTACAGGATATCTAACCAAGTTGTAAATTTTCTAAGTTTAAGGCGTGCCTTGGTGCATAAGAGTCATAGGGTTTGATTTCACACAAAATGATGACTTCAAGGAGGCATGGGGTTTTACGTAGAATCTACATGTATAGACTAATCATAATGGTTAAAAGTATTTATTACATGATTGAAAGCTATTTAAAGGTGCACAATTGTGTGTATCCAAGGGTTTAGTACATGAAAGCCTCGTCAATAATTATAATGAAGATCTAATTAGTTATGTTCATATTGGCAAACTGGTGGCATGACTAAGTGAAGGATATTTCTTTCCGTATATGTCTATCTATGTGTAAAAATTTATAAAGAGAAGAACCTAGAACATAGAGTTATACCAAACCTTGATAGCTAGTGAGAGGCCATGGAGAATTTGAGCACAAATTTTATTATTGGGCTATAAATAACATGTAGTGGCCATGATTGCATTTTGTTTTGGTGAAAAGGTTCTTGAAGATGACACACTTCATACCATGCAAATAAATTAATGGTCAAACACATGCAAAAAAATTATTTATGGAAAACTTAATCTTGCATGAATTATCCCTCACCATTGTGTAAGATTGAGATATTAAATTTGTAGTACATTTTAGCAAGACACCATGGAAGAATCTAAACACCTAGTTCTAATTTGATTAGGTTAACTAGCCACAAATAAATGAAAAAATAGAGGTGGTCAATAGGATCATTAGAAGCTTATTGTGATATTTGGTGGGAGAAAATGCAGGACCTTAGGACTTGGTCTTGGTAGAAGAAGAGGTTGCATACAAAACTTTAATGATAGAATAATTAGGAGTATACATACCATGCAAGAAAAGGTAGAGTGCATAATTGGAAGACTTCACATTGTACATGGACATCATTCATTAACAAGTGTGTGAGAAACTAGATAAGTGCAATATACAATATAAGGAATGTGTAAAAAAAAGTAGAAGGGAAGTAGAATTTGAGGTTTACAACTTATTGCTAGCACACTTGCAAAATGAGAGGTTCTCAAAGGAAACATATAAATATTTGAAGTGGAAGAACATAAGATAATGTAAAATCTTGCAAATATTTGATAAAAGCACAAAGGATAAGTATAATTTCAAGAGCAGAAGGGAATTAAAAATTTCAAGTTATCAACTTCATGCTAGCAAAGTTGTACAAGGATAGGTTCCCAAAGGGAACATATAAATAATTAAGATGGAAGAAGATAGGATAATGGAAAATATTACACAAATTTGATAAATATATAGATGAAATAGAGCTATTAGAAGGGATTGACATATCACTCATATTTAATGCCACAAACCTATACTCTTATGAGGAAAGAAAACTTGAAAATATGAGTGAAGATACACCCAAAAGGAAGCACACTTGAGGAACGAAATACCAAATAGGGTATGTAAGAGAAAAATTAGGTATTAGACACCAAAATAAGAAAAAAAATTGAAAAGAGTATAAGAAGTTCTTGATCAAGTGGAAGGCTCAGGAAGATGTGGTGTGACATGGTTGAATACACCAAAATATTCCAAGTATGACAATACAATAGAAAATGACATAAACACACAATAGCAAGATCTCATAGTCTACTCTTTTCTACCAATGGTGTGTGATATAGGAGCATCTAGTTGTAGAGGTGAAATCTTATAGTTTTGGAAGTTTAGTACAAAAGTTAGAGTATGCATAATAGATGTAAACATGAAACACTCACATGCTAACAAGAAATAAGTCACATGATTTTAGTTACATAGTTTGAAGAGAGAAATATCATTGAAGAATCCACACAGTGATACATAAGGAAGTAGTTGGTGATTGAACTAAATGTCAAAAAAATTAGTGTGTGTGGAGGTGGATCATCTAACTCACATCAACAATTATATTTTTCTTGGATTAGGAGCAAATTTTATATATTTGATGCATGTAGTTAAGTTGATATATTTGAAATTTGGTGTAAGTTACATTAATGAAAACCAGTAGAATTTGACCATCAAAATCTTATTATAAAATTATATATATATTTTTAATGTAAATAGTGGGGGTCTTTAGTTGCCAAAGCTAAGTGTCTAATGTGTAAGGCTTGCACACATCTTATTCAATAGTTTATCTATAAACTTGATTTTTTAATAATAAAATCTATTTTTTCTTCCTTCTCTTTTGTGCACTCCCTCCTTGCAAGTGATTTATTTCTACCAAGCCTCTATGTCATGTAATAAGATATTCCTAAAATAGAAACTTTCATTGTAGTTACATCCCATATGTTCAATGTTTTTAATAAAATCAACCTAGGATTCCTTGTAATAAAAACTATCTTGCCACTTATTTCTTGGTATTTCCTTCATAGTTCCCTTAGAAATATATGATAACCTTCCATTAAATAATCTTAATTTTTTTTTTTTAAATTACTTGCTCACATATGATGCATTTGTTATTGTTTTACAAGCAAATTTATTACTCCATTGTGCCTTGATCTAGCAACTTTAAGTAGTACAAGTTAAGTTTCATATAGAGAATTCTAAAAGAAACACCTTGTTGCTTAGGTATTGAGGAAGCATATGTAGTGATATTTTAAAACCAAAGATATTAATATAGATGAAAGTGGAGAATTTTATAAATAAATTTGATCATTCTATAATAATATCTTTGGCTTCTTATGAGATTATTTGAGAAAATTTACTCTCCATTGTCTTGATTAAATAAAACAAAAAACATCATTAACTATTTTAAAATGGGTAAATATTTGTTTATACAATAATTAAAGATGATATATACAAATTTGTACCTAGAGTCCTTGCATTTACATGCTAGCCTAAACAATGAGAAAAATTTGTTCACACATAAACTTAAGTATTCCATTTCTAAAAAATATTATTTATATCTTCCATTACTATCCCTAAAAACCCTTGCATATTTTACAAATCCTAGTTTTCCATTGTTTTCAACACCTAGGTATCATTGAAATATTATCATGTCCTTCACACTACACCTTGACAAATTTTTCATATAATGTAAACATCTTTCATTTAGATTCATGCATCGAAAAAATCATATGATGTAAAAAATGCACACCTCTTCAAAACCCTAACACTCTCTTTTAAACAATTTGTAAAGCAATGAAAATACATCCATTCTCTTCTTCTCTTTGTTTTCCTATAATCCTAATGATGGATCATGGAGAATGATCCAAAACGTTGATGAGAAAAACTCATACACGGTTTTAATCCATAAACATCTACACTAGAAAATACATCCACCTAAAAATTGCTTGGAAAAAATCCATCGAGGGCTTATGTTTATAATTGTAAATTGAGACAAAAAGTAGGAATGAAAGAGAAGCATGTGTAGGACATGGTTTTAAATTATTTTATCCTTTTAGAAAAATAAGTGTTCAAGCATGTCATTTTTACTTTTATTTTTTGGTACATGAATGGACATAGTGCATGTAGTAAATGTTCTAAAGATATTTTAGAAAGAAAAATAATGAAGAGAAATGGGGTGTAAGGCAAGCTTATTTTTAAACATTGATAGATGGTGAAAAATAGTGTGATCCACACACATTTTGTGGAAGTTGGAACGAGGAGAAAAGAAGAAGATAGAGTGTAGCATGTGTGTTGGGTGCATCTGTAACATGTGTGTTGGGTGCATCCTTTTCAATTTTTTCTTCTAAAATTTGATCCTAACAAAAGAATGATCTCACTTAGAAATTTATTCATACTATTTCACTCTTGAACACTTTCAAGAAATGAGACTTTTAAAATAATGATTGACAAAAAAAAATTAAATAATATTAACACAATATTTTTTATGATAGTTACTAATTATAAACATTAAAATTAAACAAAATTTTGTCCATCCTTTATTGAAAAATGTATATAATTTCATATGCTGCCACTACTACCTCTTAACATCACGATGGTATCTAAATAAATCTTAAGATAATGGCTCCTTGCTATCGAGAAAATATTGTATGCTCTCAAATGCTACTGTTTCTCGTTAGTATTATGAAGTGATGCTACCCTAGAGTCAATATCTTCTTTAAGAAACAATACTTTCTCATGTCCAATTTTTTTATGGACCAAAAAGCTAAAATATTATGCAGTTTCAATGCATGTGTGAAAATACTAAAACTTACTAAATTCATGGAGGAGTTAAATAACATATAGATATATAGATAAGAATGATTAAAATAAAGAAATTATAAGTGAATGACAAGAACATATTAAAAAACAGTTATCTATTTCTGTAGTTGGTTTTGTAGTGGGGAGAGTTTGATACGTGGAAGCAGTTTCAAACTGCCATAATTATGGTTACTCTAATGGAGTAGATTATATTGGAAAGCCGTCTGGGATATATATTGGTTCCTTTTTGGGCTGTTGTATAATTTTGTAAAGTCGAGGATAGCAAAAACAAGAAAGTGGAGTGGAGAAAAAAATATATTTATTCAGAGTGCATTGAATCTATCTAAATGAGTGTGAGTTTTTTATATGATAATCAATAAAGTTTAGAATGTGTTGTTTAAGTTGAATCTATTTAAATCAGTAAAAAAATTTCACATAATAATCAACAGAGTTTAGAATATGTTGTTGAAGTCAAATCTATACAAACCAATACAAACTTTCCATAGACAAAGTTTAAAGTGTGTTGTTGAAATTGAATCTATCCAAACCAATACAAACTTTCCACGTAATAATAGACAAAGTTTAGAATGTGTTGTTTAAATGAATCTATCCAAACCAGTATGTTGTTTAAATTGAATCTATCCAAACCAATGCAAGTTTTCCGTATGATAATAAATATAAGAATAAGTTGAAGTGAAGTGAGGAATACCGTAGGCAATTAGCTGTGGTGGTTTTGATGGATCTTCTTGTCCTCCTTGGGAGATCCTTGTAGAGCATCGAAATCTGGATTAGGCCATTGCAAGAGACGGCCATCGAAAATTCCTTGCCTGTAAGTATTCCTTGCAGCGGTAACCATGGATGGTTGATCCACTGAATGGTTGGTCTGTGTGTAATAGGCCATGATGTTGTTATAAGAATTGGACTGAAGGGTTTCCCTGCCAGAAAGAGCTGGCCATGAGAGGTTGATAGGAACCAACTGCTGGTCCTCCACATTGAAGGAAGACTTATGAGGCTGCTGCTGCTGCAGGAGCAGCACACTTGGGTTGGAAATAAAGTCGGTGTGATGCTTGTGGTCCTGGCATGTGAAAATGGCAGCGTTAACAAAAGCTGGACAGCATTGCTGTGAAGGCGGCTGAGAAGAATGCCCTGCTGGGTCATGGAATAGATGATGATCAAGGGCATGAGGATAAGGCTGCACTGATAACCCTGCACAAGGACACTTTCCAGGATCGTATTTACTGTTATGATTGCTCTCACGGGCTTCCATTGTAACGTCAGCCACGCTGTTCAATAGACCAGTAAACGTATCACGCGCCCCCGCCCCATCATTGTCTCCTTCTTGCTGATTCTGTACAGGACAGTAAGCAGCTGCAGGGTTGGCACAAGATTGAAAATTGGTCTTGGCTCTCTCTTTTTCTCTTTCTCTGGCCCGTGCCCTAGCCTTCACACGCCATTCTGAGCGAGATAAGGATGTAACGCCGGTTCCTTCTTCTCCTCCAGAATTGCTGTTAGTACTGGTGCTGCTCTTCCCAAGGACGGAGCCGGACTCTGCGTGCTGCCGCATCATCATCATCTTCAGAATCTCACTATGTCCTTGCTGCCCTTCGCGGCTCGACGGTGATGTAGATATTCCTAGGGTAGATGGGGTTTCTGTAAAGACAATAGCCGGACCCTGCTCAGCATTTAGGGCATTAGAGAAGGTGCCTCCTAGCTGGGGAAGATCATCGATGGCCGGGGCAGCAGCCTTTATCAACCACTCGACAGCTTTACTGGGTTGATCAAACCCAAGCCTGTCTTGCAGGTCGTAGAATTGAATTGCTGTGGAGACTGAGAGCCTTACTCTTCTGTCTCGCAGACCCTTTGCAGTCAGCACTTTACTGTGCCGATCTTTCCCGCCCGATGAACGAGATACTCGTACGATTCTGGAATCGGGGCTCATCCCCATTCCCCATCTCAATTCATGACTTGTCCCTCCACCGGACCTCCACCTCGGTCCCCCCAATACCTCATCATCCTCCTCCACTTCAACCATCTTGCGCTTCTGCGTCTTGAACGCATCACCGCCACCATTTTTATTGTTGTTCATCTTGTGACTGTCATCGGCCTCCTTTCCCTCCAAAAACCCGGGCACCAGACCCGATTGGACCAAGTGCCTTGTTTAAATCCTTAGCTAGATCTCAAAACATTTTCTTTTTCTTTGGGATTTGAACAGCCTTGATATAGCTGGAACTGTTTTGTTGGGTACTATTCCTCCACATTTAGTCCGTGTACAGGGGAGATCAACTTGAAGTTTGAACCTCTCATCTGTTGAGTGTACTGCCTTCAGTACTGACAAGAGCAGTATTCAATCACTAATCTAATTGTAATACCGGAGCCTACAGCTGATGGCAATAAGAGTTCTTAATTGGTCCTCATCCAAAGAATTACTACGCTGTCGTTTAGTAATCTAGATGCCACTGACACTGGGCACTGGGCACTGGGCACTGGGCACTGCCCACTGACCTCTGAAAGAGGTAAGATCAGAGAAACCCTGCAGCTGCACTCACGATCAATAACTACTACCCTTCCTCTCTGCATTCCCCAATTACGCGTGCCTTACAATACTGTTATGGCATGCATTTCTTGTTCAACCAACCTACAATTACTTCTCATTCTGAGATTCCATATGCAAAACAGCAGGCAGCAGCATTAGTACAAAATACATGCTCCAAAGAACTTGACTTATTAGTTATTTCTTTTCCCGATCTGAGAGCTGGTATACACCCAATACTTTGAATATATCCACACGAGAAACTATACGATCACCCTGATATTTCCTGTCAGCTCGCTGTTTACCTCATCATGTGATAAGCAGTCTCAATCACCCACCAACTTACGAGCTGTTACTCGTACGCCATTTTCAATCTGTGTTACAAAAGCAAGAAAATTGTTAGCAGACACCAGGTTTTCACAGTCAATGGAATAGAGTAGGAGGTTTTTGTAAAAACTGTGTCAATTTTGTTTCTATCAACATTTTGGATTACACTGTATTAATTGGAGAGGCAAAGCTTCATAAAATGATTGGTTTCTCGATAAGATTCATAATAAAAAACTGATATGGAAAGAAACTTAAAATATGTTCAAAATACAGCTCATGATCCCTTACACTACTTGGTTTCATTAAAATTCATTCTTTCACTCATTCACTGTGATCGATAACCAGACTTACAAGCACATCAAAATTGATGTTTATTCAACCTTATTATAAAAAGAAAATCATGGATATATACCAGATGTGATGAATCCATACACCCACAAGCTCAGTTACCCACAAGCTCAGTTAAGATAACTTACAAGAATGCTGTAATTTATATCACAGTACACCAGAGACAGAAGATAAGCTTAAGCTGACTTTTGCCTCTCTCCTATATTGATAGATGGCTGAGTGACTCCCACAAATGAGAATAGCCCAAATTATGCTGTATTTCCATGGAATGGAAGGGATGCGTATAAAAGTGGGTTATTCCACAATACTTTTTCCCAGATTTGCTGTCAGACCATAACCCGAGTTAGAAGGTAGAAGCATATCAGTGAGTCATGGTCCTGTTAGACAGCATCAGGTATAATTTGGAGTTTACTCAACGTGGAAGTGGTATTGGACCAGCATCCATTGAATCCAGAGTCCGTAGAAAGCAAACAAAACAAGGAAATGGTAACCCTAACCCTAAAGGGCTGGAGGCTGGAAGGTGGGCGCCTACTTTTGTCAATGCATGAACATGACTTTTGGAAGAAGAATAAACTTAAAGTGAAATCCCATGGCTTAGCGTTGGAAGCGGGCCAGAGGGAGAGTGATATTTGTGCTTTTAATGCTGTTTGTGCGCTACACGCCTGCGAGGCGTCGCAATCAGAGCCAACGCACTTAAATAGCCCCGGGCCCGTCTCCTCCCTTGTCAATACCATCGATGGTCCCCTGCAATTACGACTTGTCATTTTCTCCCAACAATTCATTTCTCAATGCGCGGGGAGTTGTTTGCTTACTATTTTCCAATTCATATCGATCTAACGTTCCGATCCTCGGCCCGGCACTCATTTCCTCTCTTCCGAACTTTAATATCTCCACTTTTTCTATCTCGGTTGGCAGGTCAGGACATTGCTCCCACCCAACGACTACTACCTTTAGAATTCTCTCCTTAGTTCTGGTTAGATTGATGTGGCAAACTCTCTCTGATGTAATGTGCATGAGTCTCTTATTACTATGGGTGTTTTTGGTTCGGTTTAAACAACACTTTCTAAGCTTTGACTTGTTCGGATAGTTCATTTTAAATCACATTAATAGATAGATTCAAGTGGAGAAGTGAGTGTAGACGAGCCACCTAAACAAAGCAAATTATAGAGTGTTTTGTTTAAGTCCAACTAATATCTTTAGTATATAATCTTATTTGATTTGGTATACTCATTAGTTTTAGGTTTAGTTTATCTTTTAGAAATATTATTTTATTGTTATTAATGTAAGATCCCTTTGTTTTGTTCATTTGGTCGAACAGTGTTTTGTTTGGTTATGTCTTATTTTATGTTTGTATTTTGACTTAGAACTCAGTTGTTATTTGATTGTTATCTATAAAGTGATGCGAATGTTATATTTTGGTGTGATGGTGTGTTTTTCTGATGTTATCATTATGACATGTTTTGGATTAACATAGTGGATAATTGAATTAATGATGTTTATGCTTTTGATCATATTAATGATGTTAAATTCGTCAATTAGTAATATTGTATTGGTGAAGGGGATGGATCGCATCACTTGCTTGTGAGTGCCCTACGATTCTGTGATTTCCCCTTCACGGTGTGTTTTAATTATGACATATAAATGCATGTGGATATACTCTTGTTCGTAGGTTAACAGGTATAGGACATCGATTCCACTTGATTTTACAGGTTTGAGCGTGCCCATTGCCCAACGGTATTCGATTGGAAGATAGTAGCTAGGTTTTCTGTGTCAAGTCGTCACCCTAGTCATAGTGTGTCATCGGGTCTTAGTCGGGTTAATTGTTTTATATTGTTCTCTCTATTCGATTATTTAATTGCAAGTTGAAAAGGGTGATTAAATGGTTGTATGCATTTAACTTGTGAATTGAAATTGATCTGGTATTATGTTAATAACGTAATTTATTTTATTAATTAATTTAATTTAATTAATAAATAATTTAATCATGGATTAGATTTATTTTATTAATTAATTTAATTGATTGTATTGAAATTAGATAAGTTGTTCATTTTGAAAGTTATGGATTTTATTATGTGAAATTGAAAAAATGAAAGAAAAGGTTTTAGATTGCATTTTATAAATTTTGAATTCAAAACATTGAAAAAAAGAAGATATTTTATATTTCTATTTTTTGAGATTGATGAGGGTGGTTGCAGGATTTTTAGGGTTTTTTCTTTATCATTGTTTTGTTCTTCACAAGTTTTGATCATGGAGTTTTGGAGAAAAATGTAAAATAGGGAAGAAAAGAGGATTTTGTTGTTTGTGGGTTATGGATTGAAATTGTGGAAAAAGGTTGTTGATTTGTGGGAAAGAAGTTGGAATCTAAAGAAGGAATCTTTGCACCATTGTTAACCTTTCAAACTTTTGGGTTCAGGTTTTCTTCTTGTTTAAATTGGTTCATTTTGAATGGTTTCACAATTTATTGTGTTGTTTGAAAAATATTTATAAATTTTGTCTGATGTGCAAGAAAACCCATTTTAAATCTGCTCTCAAAATTTGGCACTTGTATTTAGAAATGAAATTTTATTCAAACAAAGATGAGTTCTTGGCTATAAAAAAAAAACAATTCAAATTTTAATTGTTCAAATTAATTTTTCAATCTGTTTTGGGATGTTGGAATTCTTATGTATAAATATATATATATACTGGTGTATATATATATATATTTTTAAATTCTTTTGGAGAGATTATGTTGTCAATTTTTTTTAAGAAAACCCCATGTGGAGGTGCACGGATTTTGAGAAATCCATAGGTTGTTTTTATGTTAAAAAATAAATAAATATAAAAAAAGAAATTTAAATTTTAAAAAATAAAAAATAAAATAAGAGAAAGATGTTGGGGGAGGTCACTGGGGGCTCACCCCCATGGGAGGCGAGTGGGGGGAGCCACGCCCAATGCGCTCCCCATCCTCCTTCCGCCACAACCGCCACCAGCCTGGGGACGACTGTGTTAACACAGCCGCCACCCCACTTAGTGGGACGACTGTGTTAACACAGTCGGCCCCTGGGTGGGGTTCGGTCGTGCCAACATCGCCGCCCTTCCTTAGCAACGTGGCCCTAAAAGAAACCGCTACCCACTCATAGCAAAACGTGCGGCCCCAACAATACGCGCAACTTGAGAAAATGTGGGTTGACCTTTTAAGGTCGGTTTTGTTAAAATATTAAAATATATTTAATATTTTAATATTAAAATATAATTAGTATTTTAATGTTATACTTTTATAAATATTAATATATATATTTGAAAATAAGGGTTATATTATATAGTTTTAAAAATAATACAAATATGTATATTAATTTAATAAATATATATGTATTTTAGTGGTGTTCTAAATTTAACATGTATAGAAAAATGTTGAAATTCAAATAGCATGATTTAAGTTAAATTGAGAAAATGGGAAAACATGTTAACATTAGTAAATCATTGTTTGATTTTAAAATATATATATATTTTTTTAAAGGAGAAGTGATTATGATTTAAATAATATGTTTTGTTGAAAAGACCAGTTAACTGCTTTAAAAGAGATATAAGGAAATGAGGAAACAATAGTTATTTATGTCATTGAATTTTGATTTATATGATAAATCGGTTAATTTATCATTATTTAAATGCAAGTAGGGAAATGAAATAATTAGTAGTAATTTTTTCCTTATTTGAAAAGACGTGTTTAACTTTAGTTTATTTAATGCAATAAGTTATTGAATGTTAATGAGAAATGGATTTAGTAAATCCAAAGTAGAATTTAATTCTCATCTTCTTGCTCGTCGTGATTGTGAATGGTTTCGGTCTTCATTTGGGGGAATTGAGTTATAAAGTTTAATAAGTCTTCCAAATGGGGTTTTCAGTTATGTGGGTTGTCATATTTTGTTAGTCATCTTGTAGTGAATTCCCTTGGGTAGTGCTTGGTGTCTAGTCAGTGTTTACCCGATTTCCACGAATGGGGATGTTTTGTGCCTCCTGTGAAAGGAGTGGATTATGTGATTTGTGCCTCCTTGTAAGAAGTGGCTTGTTATTTTTTTACCTCCAGTGTTTGGAGATGGCTTTATCTTATGTCATCTCCTGAAAAAGGAGTGGTCGTGTTATCTTATTTGTTGCACTTTGGTACCCTTGGTGTTTGGATGGTATGTGTGTTGTCAAGTAGAAGAGTGGCTTCCGTAGGGGCTAGAGCTCGGAAGAGATAAGATTGGGTAACCTTCGGAAGTTGTTTAATCAAGTGAAACTAAATCAATACTTAGAAGATTAGGACTAACTTCTCACTAATCAAGATAAGTTGGCCTCACTCATAGACACAAGGGCTCATTTAGACTTGGGATGAGTGGGAAGGCTTGGAATGGCAAGGTCATTTATCATGTCTGTACGTAAGGTATTTGATCTCGCATTAGTAAGTATGAGGGTTGAGGATTGGTAGAGACCACCAGAACAACCCTTTATGTTGGCCGGAGCCTATGAAGATCCGTAGTGGGTAACTCATGATGAGCTGTGTGATGACACTCTGTCTAGGACAACAGTTGGTATTCGATTTTATGGGTATGGTTTCCTTAACATACCGGATGTGACCATAGTTGGTAGTTGATTATTATGTGTATGGTTCTCTTAACATACTTGATTTGCTTTATATCTGGAAGCAATGTGACAATGTTAGAGTTGTACTTGTGTGGTACATTTGATTGGTTGTTTTAGTTTGGTTCAGTTTTGTGTTAGCCAGTGTCTAGAGGTAGATGGTCTTGGCTAGGATTCCTTGCTACTATCTCCTAGCATGGAGGGTGGGCCTTTGGGTTCCACTTGGTTGGGTGGCGTGCACCTAAATCCGTTGGGTTCTTTCTTCATGTTCGTGTGGACGAGACTTCCAATTGGAGAGCTCGTGGGATTCAGTTTCAGTTCTTGCTTTATCTCATTTTAGTTGATCTTGTATTATTTTACCCCTCATTTGTTATTGAGGTGGATGTTGTAATTGTAACCTTGTTTATTGGACTTGCCTCATTCGGGGAATGAGTGATGTAATCTCTTTATTAAATTATTGTTATTTATGATCATATTGTAACTATTATGGTGGATGTAATTTATCTTGTTGGAATGTATGTGTTTCTAATTTGTTAAGTGGATAAATGTTATGGATTCATTCTTGTTGTTGTGGGTTTATGTAATCTTAGTCTTGTAACCTTAGGGTATGTTTACAATGGGAGGTGAACTTGCATGTTAATTGTGCTTAAACAAAAAAAAAATTAGCCTATTTAAGTAGTTGCTTGCAACTTCCTCTAGGGTTGCATGGCGGGGTGTTACAATTCACATTAATCTCAATTGTTAAATTAGTAGTTTCTTTGTTCAAGTCAAGATTATTCAAATGATTGTGACCTTAGATTGGGGCCATTAAGGTGTCTTTGACCCTCTCACTTGCAAATTCAAATTTATTGGGTATTAGGTTGACTCAACTCAATCTTATCTTTGCTATGGGTGTCTTTTGTTTGGCTTAAACAACATGCTCTAAGATTTGACTTGTTTAGGTGGTTCATTTTAAATCACTAATAGATGGATCCTAGTGGAGAAGTGAGTGTGATTTCAAATGAGTCACCTAAACAAAACAAAGCATAGAGTGTTTTGTTTAAGTCCAATATTTAACTATATAATCTTATTTGATCTGGTATACTCATTAGTTTTAGGTTTAGTTTATCTTTAAGAAATATTATTTTATTGGTAATCATATTAATCTCAATTGTTAGATTAGTAGTTTCTTTGTTCAAGTCAAGATTATTCAAGTGATTGTGATCTTAGATTGGGGTCATTAAGATGGCCCTGACCCTCTCACTTGTGAATTCAAATTTATTGGGCATTAGGTTGACTCAACTTAATCTTATCTTTACTATGGGTGTCATTGGTTCAACTTAAACAACACACTCCAAGCTTTGTTTTATTTAGGTAGTTCATTTTAAATCACACTAATAGATAAATCCTACTGAAGAAGTGAGTGTGATTTCAAATGAGCCACCTAAACAAAACAAATCATAGAATATTTTGTTTAAGTCCAACCAATATCTTTAAGTATATGATCTTTCTTGATTTGGTATACTCATTAATTTTAGGTTTAGTTCATCTTTTATAAATATTTTTATCATTATTCATATTAATCCCAATTGTTAGATTAGTAGTTTCTTTGTTCAAGTCAAGATTGTTCAGGTGATTGTGATCTTAGACTAGGATCATTAAGGTGGCCTTGACCCTCTCACTTGCAATTTCAAATTTATTGGGCATTAGGTTGACAACTCAATCTTATCTTTACTAGTCAACATATGCATCAAAAAATTTAAATTTGCATATAAGACTTGTAAAAATAAATAAAATATGAGTTATAATAACAAAAAGATACTACATCACATAATATGTACATGGAGAAAACTCTTACAAGTAACAAAACCCCATTAAAAACTATTCATTATTGTGGAAAATACAATAATGTTTCTATAAACAAACATATCAAGAAATTGAATTCTATAACATCTTTTTCCCATCCTTCTTTCCATAATGACCTCTCATGCATATGCGATGCATTCTTAAATATACCTCACATACATTTTTTTCTCTTGTACATACAAAAAGAATATACCATATATTCACATTCTTTTTTTTTCTTTTAATATGATTTCATATATATTTAAAGGTGATCCAAAGGGTTGGTGTTTAGCTCATAAATTTTTCTTATAAATTTTTGGTTATTAAATTAGTTAATTAATTATAAAGTTAAACTTTTCAAGTTTATCCCTAACTTAATACATGACTAGTGTTAATGCTAAACCTTATAAATTAGAGACTTATAAATATTATTTAAGAGTACTATATTAAATATAATCTTCTAATAAATACTATGTACTCTAATTTACTTCCCCTTAATTTTTATAGAGGGCTCAAAATATCAAATTATTTTAAAAAGAATAGACTAAAATAATCAATAATGCAATACTTATTTGATAAGCATGTTAAAAGGATAAAATATATTTTAATATGAATATCATATATTTTAGAATTCTTGATACACCTCTCATCATTATTTGTATCTAAATTTTATTAGAATGATCCAAGAGGTCATATAAAGTATCCTGTTGGAGCCAAGGTCTCTTTAAAATAGTCCTTAAAGGTTCTTGTTGTAATAATAGTTCTCATAGGCCATACATATAATTCCCATTGGTCTTATATATAATATCTCTACAAATAGGAGGAATGCAAAGGAAGAGATGCATAGTGCTTGTAGGATTTACATTTAAAACATGTAAAATTATTGTAGGTCTTACATGTGCCCTTAGGTATTATCCAATGTAGATATAGGTCTTGCAAGAATGCTTAGGTCTTCCATGTAGAGTTAGTCACTAGGACGTATCATTTTCATGAAAAGTCTTCCTTAACGGCAACTCCTTGAGGCAGAGCATTACAATAGAGGCACTAGATAGAGGTTGATGGGATTGAAGCCCAAGCCACTATAATAATGTATTTATAGCTTGATAATCAATATAATGGATTGGAGAGTAATTTCATTATTGAGACTATTTACTTGAATGAAGTACACATAAACTTCAATGTGCTTTATTTTTTATGTTAAAAATAAGTCTTTGGCAATAATAGCTTAGTTTTTGGCTATCTCATAATAAAGTGGTATTCCATTAGTACTCATATGAATAACCTCATAAGCCACATCAATTCCTTTGCTAATAATGTTACAACTTTATAATCACCATATATAGATTAAAGAGCCACAGTATGTTTCTTTTTAATTATTATTATATCCATGCGATAACACCTACAACATATTTTGAAGACATAGCCAAAGATATTTTTCTTATCAAGAAGATAAAAATATACTCAATATCACAATAAATAAATATTTATTATTGTTGCAAGAATAATAAAGATAATAATTAGTTATTCCTTTAATGTTTTTTTATCCATATTCCAGTTGTCCATATAAGGATCATAAATAAATTTGGATGTAATACCTACTTTATAAGTAATAATAGGCCTCAAAATAATAAGGTGGTTTTTCTAAAATAAGTTTTTATATAAAGTATAATTCCGGTCTTTTCATATGATGGCTTAGGATTCAGTCTAATTATTGCTTAGGTATAGTAGTAGATTTACAACATGTAAAAATTTATTAAGAAAATTATGTGTATATCTAGCTTAAGATACTAAAAAGACTAACAATCTTGGAATATAGACACTCTCAAAAAATGATGAAGATTCTATTTGACTTCTATAAAGGATTGAAGTTCACGTTAATAAAAGATCATTGAGGCATGACATTTTCACAAGCATAAATAGATATAAATTTGTATGCTTATTCAAGTAGTAAATAGTCATTCTACTAGTTATATATAGTTAAAGTCATAAAAAAATCTCTTAATAGAGTTATCCTCTCTAGACTTGCTCCCAAAATAGTTTTAAAGTAACAACAACCCGTTACAACATCTAATTTCTGGATTCTTAATGTCATTATTTTTTTATTCACTATTCCAAATAAATGCTTAAAATTAAATATTTAAATTTTAAAAAATAATCTAAAATTGATGACTAAGATTCTACCTAAGATATTATATGTAGGATTTATAAGTCAATTACTCAAATTGATCCCTTAATACCATTTTCCTGATATTTGTGTAGTGCCCCTCAATTTTCCTTCTATTTCTGATAGTTACTTGATATATTTGGACATTATGATGCATAGCTCGATTTTGGACTCATTACTATGATGATAGTTGATATTGTTTTATCACTGATGTTTATGCTTATACTATATGCTTAGTAAATTAGTTTAATTTATAGAGTGGGTTATTGTTGCTATGAGTATTATGTGATTATTTGATGTAAGTTCTTATCATGATTTTAGTATCTGATTATTGTACATTGATGTATGTTGGTGAAGGGGAATAGTGTTGCATCACTCACCTATGAGTGCCCTGCAACGCTACGACTTTCCCTTCACAGTGTGTTTGATAGGTTGACTATGCACATGCTCGATGGTGTGGTTTGCTACAGGTTGCAGGTACCAGGTCTTGACTCCACTTGAATTTCTAGGTTTGAGCGTGTCTTAATCGCAATGGAGATTGTTGATTTGGAGATAGCATCGGGTCCCCTATGTTGAGCCATCATCCTTGACAAGGATGAGTATCCGTTTGTCATACCCTATTTGTGTGGTCAGTTTGAGTGGGTTGTCGATGTTGTCATATTGCCTTTTGTTTTGCTTTGCGATCAGGTACTGTTGGGTATTCAATTTATTTGAGTTATTTGTTTGATTAATGCTTTGATTGATTTTATATTAAAATAAATAATTATTGTGGATAAAAGATATTTGATAATTTAAATAAATGCTTAAATACAATTGTGGCTTGATAAATAAAATATTAATAATGTTTTATTTAGTTTAAATAAATTAAAATTATGATCTAATAAATAAATATAAAAATAAATTTGTTAATTAAAAGTATGAGTTAATAAAGAAATATTAAAATAAAATATTGTGCAAACAAATTGAAAAGAAGGATTAAATTAACAAATAAAATATCTTAAATCGATTTGAACATATGTGCAATAAATAAGGATATGTATGTAAATAAATATATTTATATAGTGGCAGTTAATAATGGATGGAAATTAATAAAATAATTAAATTAGGAAAGTGTGGCGGAGTGTTGAGAAATAGTTAATAAATTAATTAAATTGCAAAAGCAAGGGGGTTGTTGCATAATTTTATGGAAAGAAACTAATCTTGATTCTCTGTTGTGAATGTTTTTCTATTTTTTGGAGGTTTTCTTTTGGGTTTTTATGGTAGAAAGAAGGTTGTCTATAGAAATTTCTCAAGTGTGGTTGTGGGAAAACTAGAGTTGCAACTTGGAATCTGGAGCCGGCAGTGATTTTCAGCTCAACCACTCGAATTAATCTAGGTTCCTTTGTGTTTCCTCAATTTTAATTCTGAATAGAAAATGAATAATGAATGAATGTTCTAGTTGTAGCAAAATAAATTCTTATTAATTTCTAAGTGGGTAATTTTGCAATTGTATTGTCGAGGAATCCTCTAAGCTTCTCTTGAAAATTGAATTGTGCTTATTCTAGGAACTACATTCAGGTATCAAAATCTCTTTTCTTTTGGAGTAATCAATTATTGCGTTGCTTACTCTGTAATTCCCCAATTTGACTACAACTTATCAGAGTGTCTTAATTGTTGCACTGGACAAACCCTTTTTATTCTATGGATAGGTGTTATTCTTTGTTCTTTTATTTTCTTGCCCTCATGATTTTGCTCATTTCTTATAGCTAATGGTATGATAGATCAAAATATCATTTTTCTCGATTGTTGGGGTTATTGCAAACTCCCTTAAACCAATTTCTATCTACCTTGGGTTGTTGTAGGCTTTTGTGCTAGTGTGGGCCCGTGGTCATCCTCCTTACAATTCCACTCTTCCTTTGTACCTAGTTGAGTATGACAACTGGGGTTCATTTCGAGCCTTTCTCATTTTCATAGAAGATTATACATTGTAGTGATCCAAATATGACCCATAAACATTGTAAAAGCAAGATGAAACCTTGCCTGGTATTATCCCTGCACTGGCATGGTGTAATGTATAGCTTAAATGAATGCTAATTATTGCACATAGCTTAAATGAATGCCAATCGTTGTACAAGTTACCTTAGGCATTCATTATTTTTGTCTTAAATTAAATAATGTAATCTCTCAACCGCCTCCACATAATAGATACTTATAGGCATGTTGGTGTTAGTTATTCCTTTACATGTCTCTATATAATTTGAATCTATTTAATTTGATGGCTCTATTCTTTTATGGAATTCAAAGGCTTACACATATATAATCTTTGTTAATGTGATATACGCCTGGATTTCGATACACATGGAGTGTTTATATTTGTTAGGCGTTCAGTTCGATGTGAACCAATACACATGTAATCTTTTGGCATGTTGTCGATACATGCATATATATAATAAGTATATATATGTATGTTGATACGTTTGTAAGTGTTTATAAATATTATTTAATTAACAAGGAAATATGGTATTTCAGAACAACAGTTTGATGTGAATTTCGCATATATATATAAAAAAAGTATATATATGTATATATATATTTATACATATATATTTTTACGTATATAGATACATTTGTATACAAATTTAATTGGGCGATGTCTGAAATCAGATAGTTTTATTTATATATTTTTACATTAGAAAGTATATGCTTGCCCTTTTTAGAATGAAAGATCATATTGAGCATGAATTTGAAATTGGTCAATGCTATAATGGATTGTGTGTTTCATATTTAAGTTATTGGTAGTTAAATAAATGAGAAAATTAGCTTTATTTCACCATGTTAAATATGAGTGATGATGTCTTTTGTATTCATTGAGTGATGAAGAATCTACACCACCACATATTTAAATAGTGTATTAGTGGAATTATTGCTTGCATGATGCATTATGGGTACTTGTTGGGTACTGGAGTATTAATGTCAAAGTACAAGTGGAGACCTTTGTGTTTAGGAATTTGGGAGTCTTCCAGAGGCCTTAGATATGATGTTATTGATTAAATTTTCATGTTTGATCCTTGAGTTAGTTGATGTAGTTCTTGCGATGTGTTGTTGTGGGTCTTTAGCCATGTAATGCCCTACCACAAGACCCTAGAGGACAAAACACCATCTACACAAATAAACGGTACAAAAAAAAATTAAGTGCATTATATGCACTATTGCAAATGGAACACCTCACACTGGTCTAATCTAAGTCCTCTAAGGTCTGTGAATATGCTACTAGGATCCCATAAACAAGATTAAAAATTTATTACTTTAAATCAAACCAACAAGCATTATGAACTATAACAATAATAATGAATAATAAGATCATCTATTTAGCTATCATATGCAATAGTCAATGTGAGTCTGACATTGAATTTACATGAGTATGTAACAAGAATGATTTAACCATATCCAAATTTACATAAGTCCAATAATGTCAGTTCACGAACCACCTTTAGGTACCATAATATATTAAGTAGTACCTCAAGATAAGATATCCTAAGTGGTGAATTCTCGAGATAACAAAACCCCAAGAAGTCACTCCTCAAGATATCAAATCTTGAGTACCTCCCATCATCCAAGATGCCCTCAAGATACATTGGCCATAATACTCATTTGAATTAAACATATATCTCAACTTTCTAATATCAAAGTAACATCATTAATCATAATGAATCCTCTATAGAAACCATTCCATTCAATAACATTAACTTGATCAAATACAATAGAAGTTCTACAATAAGTTACAATGTTGCAATATTACATCGAGAATATAGGAGTTTCTCCTTGAACACAAAGAGGAGAGTACATCAAATGTATAATGCATGATACATTAAATTATGATATAATGGGTATGTGCAGGATCATTATGGAAAAAATAGGCCCTTAAGTGGCGATGAAAATTTAGAAAATTAGAGTTAGGCAACTTGACGTAAAAATTTGAATAAGTTATCTATATTATTTCAAAAATATGAAGAATATAATCTATATAAAATTGAATATAGTTTCTAAACTACTAGGTTTATTTTTTAAAAAATCTATTTGGTGAAATTTTGAAATTTCAATGTAGTAGTACTTAAATTTCAAGGAAAAAATAAGAAGTAGGTGTCTATCTGACCACCCTAACCACAATAAAATGATAATAGTTTTTTAGAAGATTTTAGATATAAGTAGAGGACTCATTTCTCGATATGATGTATATTTTTTTGTAATTTTTTTCAAAGTATTAAATAATTAATTATGAATTTTTTATTACAAATTTTAAAAAATATAAAAAACTTGTATGTCTAACCACCTTAACTTGGTCAAAACTTCATGAAATTCATTTTTTTTAATCCTATAGTATGCAAAACATAGAATGTGATGCATGTTTCAGATTCAAAAAATGTGATACCGTTTGAAAGATATAGATGTTTTTCAATCAACCTATCAATCAGGAATTTAGTCAAAATTCAAATAGAAAATGAATAATAATTATTATTAAATTCAAAGTAAAGCATAATTTATATTAGTGGAAAACTGAGAATCTCCTTTAAAAATCCTTTTCATTTCATCAATTTTGGGTAAAAAAAAAGTCGTCAGCCACATGGGCCATCATATCACTTACATATCACCACTTTTTGTCCCATCATGATCCTGCACATACCTTAATATAGGTACAAAAGTAATGATCCACATGAGCTGGTACAAAGCAAAGATCTTCAATCCAGGAGAAGTCATCATGATCACGAACAAGAAGAGGGAACCCAATGGAGAACAATGTACTTTCCACCCAACCATGTGGAACCCAAAGGTCCACCCCCCATGCTAGGAGATAAAAAAGGGTCCCACCAACACAATCAAGCAAGGAAAGGAAAAAAGACAACATGAGGTTGACAAACATCAATGTATAAGTAGAGATCAACATTAAATAACAATGAAATTACTTCCAAAGGTACACAACATAAAGGAGCAAGAGTCAAGGGAACACAAGTTTGTCGTAGGAGGAGTGTCATCACATAGTTTACATGGGCCACCCAGGCAGATCTTCTTAGGCCTTAGCCCCCATCTTGGGTTACCTTGGAAGCCTCTATTGATCTTCAGACCCTCATGCAACCCTATGCGGAATAAACATGCCCCTCATGAGGACGAGGCAGTTGATTTTTCCATTCCAAGCCTTCTCGACTCATCCCAAGCCTTTATGAGCACATGGGGCTTGAGTGAGGCATTAACTTATATTTTCTAGTGTGTAATACTACCCAACCCCTAGTTCCTTTTAAGTTTTCATTTAATTACCAAAAAATCCCACATAGGTTACCCAAGTGCTTCTTTGTGCAACAACCCCCATCGAGAGCCACTCCCCTACTAACAACAAGGAGACCCCAATAAAATCAAGAGTAAATCCATGTGCACAATCACATAACTCATACAAAAAACAATATGGCAAGGCATAAATCTTCCTGCTCAAATGTTCCAAGAGTTCCAAATACAAAGGTAAATACATTGTACAATGCTAAAGAACATCAATTACTCCATGATAACAAGGACAACATCAAACTATGACTTCCCTTAGCCTCTGGAAGACTCTTCGTCTATAAAACACATAAGGGCTCCCATAAAAGACATTTACACTCAACATCATTATTGTACAAGTAATTTACTCAAAAGGACATAACTTCACATCAACTCTACATTAAATAGTTGGAAATATAGCTAATTACAAGGATGAGGAAGAATATCACTCCAAGAGTTCATTTAATTTGTCATAAACTAAATTATTCTAATGTCATAATCTATTTTTCTTTTAATCAATAATTCTCTCTCTTTCTTTTATTTATAAATGCAATCACTTACATTAAAAAAAAAAACCAAAACTTTCTTAATGCATTTAGCTATACACCTATATGTATATGTATATATATATATATATATATATATACTAAAGTATATATATATATATATATATATACTAAAGTATATATATATATAAGTATATATTATAAATACTGGTTTTATTTTCATAATTTAAAGCTCTGTCATAAACTTTTAAAGAAAATACAAAATTTTCTAGTATGAGAATTGAATGAAAGTATATATAAACACATTTGTTGACCTATATATATATATATATTATTTATTATCACTCAACCGAAATGTAAGTGCAGCCATATATATTGATAATATGTAAACAAAGTGTCATTACCAAGCATTGACCATTGGTCATAATAGTATATCAGCATTAGCATATACATATATATATATATATATATATACACGCATGAATCACACGATTCTTATTATCATTTTACCTACAATTTCTATTTTCCAAACACATAGTAAAAATACTCATTTATATTCGCTATGGTAAAGAGGACTGGCGAATAACATGAAAATACAGTGCCGACCCCATGCATGGCATCAACCTTCTAACAATTTTCTATTGTAAATTAAGTAAAATCTATTATCAAATCACATGTATCATGGTGCATCATTTATGACTATTGAATTGCTAAGGACTCTATCTCCAATGCAAATTAGAATTCACACAAGGCAATTTCATAGTCGATAAAGGAAATGGATACCAATTTCAAAGATAAGCATGTGCAATATATAATCTATAATTAGGGCATCAAATGCCATATAGTTATTTTCCAGAACTCACAATATATTGTTTAAAAAGGCATGATTTATCCATGTATATGGATTCGGCCAAATTGAAAATCTACATAATGGTATTAAGAAAGAGAAAATCCTGCAACTAAATGCCTCTGTATAGGTATAGCATCGACCTTCATCTCTTACAATGAAAGTCAAGATAGGTAAAGAAGCGCTATTACGGTGAAATCAATATATTCCTCTACTATTCGCATGGGAATTCTATTTAAGAATGATAGACCAGTGCTAATCCAAGTTGGGTAAGCAACAAAGTACAAGATTTCCACAGATATTAAAATGAATATAGTGCAACAAAGAATCAAACTGAGTGCTCACAAAACAAATTTCTTGGCAACATCAATGATACAATCTTTTAAATGTCACAAAAGGGAAATATTTTAATTCCCTACAACATATTCATTAGATGCCTATTTTTTTAAATACAAAGAATTGATTGAAGGTAAATAATGGAACTTGGTTTGCACAAGCAACTAAGCTAAGGGTTAATGTTGAGACCAAACTTCATTGTTTGTAGCTACAACTTCTTTCAAGATTCAACAATCACTACAATACCCTATTTCCAAAACCCCCAAATCCAGAATAAATATTTTCTAGAACAAGAACCATTCACAACAAAACATAAATGAGATTTTTCTCTAGAAAAAAGTGCAAAAGCCCCTCTTTAGTTAACTTCTACTCCTTTATTAATTACCTCTCAGCCCTTTCGTAACTGCATCCTCCCATTTTTATATAATTAATTTATTTTCCTTTATTTCACCACTATTCAAAACTTCCATTTCATTATTATTTTTATAATTTTCATCTTACCATATAGTTCCCATCCATCATTAATTCCATTATTAAATTTTTAATTTATAAATTTAATCCCTTCATTCTAATCATTGAATCAAACAATAATTAATATATTATTTAATTAGTTCTATATTAAGCTATAGGTTTTATTTTTTTTAATTTAGATGAAACATTAATAGTATTTATTAAAACTATAAATTATATTGAAATACTCATTTATTTGAAATCAAGTCCATCAAGCATCAATCAAGCCAATAACTCAAATGAACCAAATACCCAAGGTACCTGACCACAAAATGAATAGAAGGAAAAACGACAATAACAATGACAAACCAACTTAGATGGACCACATGAATAGGGTACGACAAATGGACACTCACCCTCGTCAAGGATGATAGCTCAACATGGGGAACCCGATGCTATCTCTAGATCAACTATCTCCATTGGGTCTAAGGCACGCTCGAACCTGGCAATTTAGGTGGAGACGATGCTTGGTACTTGTAGCCTACAACAAATCACACGGTCAAACATGTGCATAGGGAAAACACTCAATCACACTGTGAAGGGGAATTTGCAGCATTGCAGGGCACTCGCATGTGAGTGATGTGACCCTATTCCCCTTCACCAATACATCAAATCACAATAACCAATATAAAATCATGCTAAAACATACATCCAATAAACACATAGTTCTCATATCAATGATAACTCACATAAAAATTAAATTGATCTATTGAACAAGATATAAGCATAATACATCAGATATAATGATATCATCAAGTATCATCATATCTAAGCATCACAATATCACAGTATCACAATATCCAAGTGTCATCAAACAGTATCATAGAATCATAATCATCTAAGTATCATCAAACAAGTATCATAATGTCCAATGCATCCAAGTAGCAGTCCAAAACTAAAAGTAAACTAAGGGGCACTACAATCCATGCACCACCCTTACTTATTTACCATGTATTTGAGAGTGATATGGTCCATGCCTTGCTTAGGTTTTGTACTTTGGTGGTTTTCATTTTGTACTTGATGGCTATATCTTATTGGTTTGATTAGGTCTCATAGTTTCTAGTAGGGGAGTGGCTCTCAATGGGGGTCAACACACAAAGTGGCACCAAGGTAACCCATGTGGGAGTTTCATAATTAAGTGATAACCTAAAAATAATTAGGGGGTTGAGTAGTATTGTTATGCCTTGCATAACCACCCCATATTTTTCCTTCGTCAAAATGGGTCCCCCTTTGTGTTTTTATCTTTCGTTGATTTTCAAACAAATTTTGGAGTCTTTTGTTTCCAACACTTTGTTTTTCTTTGGTTTAGTCTATCAGAACCGAAGTCGAAACTGAATCGGGTTCTGAAACTTCTTTCAAAACTCTTTCTGATCCCCATCCCGATAGTCTTTCTTTTTAACCTTTTGTCTTGTCTTTGTTGGAGCCAGAGCTGGAGTGGAAGTTAAGTCGGTATTTATTAAAAATTTCAAAATCAAATTCCATTCCATCTCTGCCTTTGCTTTTTGGACTTTTGTTTTAGACTAAATTGTGTATGTTTAGTTTTCTTATTTTCAGTCTTTTTGTTTTATTTTGTGTTTGGTTTTGTTTTATGTTTTGTTGGCGGAACCGGACCCGAAATGGGAACGAAGTTGGGAAATTACTCAAGTTTCCAAATCTGTTTTCATTCCGATTCCGCTCCCGCTGTTTCTTGGTCGTTGACTTTTTACTGAAGTCACACTGCAGTGATGTACTAGTTCTTCTCTAGTTTTGACTTCACTTTACTACATTTAATGTGTTAATGATAGCTGCCATGCGTAGGTAGAAACTCTGAGTTTTACCTTGATTAGGGATTAAACGAGTGGTTATTATTATTGTTAAGAAATCGAAGAGAGAAGTAGAGTAGTAGTAGAGTTTTTCTGGAGTGAATCGATTGAAAGAAGAAGAGATAATTGCTTGCAGATTTCTTCAAAAGGTTTGCCTATTTTGCGTTCGAGGTAGGGTTCCTATTCTTGTTTTTCTTTTATTTTACTTTCGTGTTGCCTTCTTTTTGTTTGATCGTTTTGCTTTGAGCAAGTTCGTGATTCTCAGTTGGTTTGTGTGGTTTTTTTTCTTTGTTTGTTTGTTGTTGTCATTCTTGATTTCATTTTTTCTTTTGTTTATGGTTTTCAGTGAGTTAGGGCACGATCGTTTTCATGTTTTGTCATGATCGCGTCATGTTGCATTGGGTTTTAAATGCATAGATTAATTAGGGTTTTACAGTGAGATAGATTAAATTTAGGTTTTATAGTGAGTTAGGGTAGGTTAAATCTTGTTTTTACTAAGAGTTTTTGTTGCGCATTCGTCTAGTTAAAATGGAGGGGTTAAATTCGTGCCCTAGTTTTTATATCGCGTTTTTATATTAGGGTTTTTATGCATTTCTGTGATTGCGTTTAAATGTTAAATATGATGCCCTAAAAGTACAGTCACCCCCATGGTCATATGGGCATGATCTTTTCATGTTGTATTTAAGCCTCATTTCATTTTAATATGACCCTAGTCCTTAATCGTGAAATTATGCATTAAGCTATTAGAATCATTGATGACATTATGGTCAACCAAGGCGGAAGCAGGATTGGAATTGATTTAAGATTTTTGGGCATGTTTTATGTTTAGTGTCAATTCCATTTTCCATCCCGTCTTCGACTCTATTTATGGTAAGAAGATTTATTTCAAGATAATGTCAACCTTGGCGGAAGTGGAAGTGGAACCAAAATAGAATATGAAAACATAAAATCTGAAAGAAACCAAATCAGTTTCCATTCCAGTTCCGGTTTTGGTTACCATTCTAGTTCCAACTCTGAGCCCACTTCTTGTTAGTAAAATATCAATAAGTATTTTGGCTCTAAGCCCGACAGTATGTTAAAGGAGGATTGTTTAGGATGTTTTCTGCCTGGTTCTCCCTCCAATGTATGTTTGAAAGGTATGATTTTAAGACATATTTTGAGATGTTTATTCAGGGATCTACCTAGATGTTTTGTTACAGGAAAGCTGAAGAATTTCGGGAACATTAGGAGAAGTTGTCCAAAGGAACCGACGTACAGGAACATCAAAAGCAGTAGCTAAGCCCAAGAAGATCAAGCCAGAATAGTTACCCTATACTTTAAGGTATAACCACAAGAGTCCTGTTGCCATCGTAAAAAAAGTAGAATCAGATTGGTCTGACATAACTGATACTAATCTGGGCCAATACAACTTTGAAGAGTCATATACTAACACATTCAATGAGGATGTGACACCTAGAACTAAGAGAATAGTGGATTATGGTTTGGCTCATATCACCTTGTTTCCTCTATCAATCCAATGCCCAGAGTTAATCTTGACAGTTGTAGGACTTACAATCTGGCTACCCGATAATGCATGGATTCACAAGATAATGTAATCATTGATCTCACTCCTCAAATGTTTCAAAGTATATTTAGTGTCCCGGATCCCAAGAACATGGTGCAGTTAACTAAGGTAGATGCCCTAGAGAAATATAGCAAATATAAGGAATCCAACAAGTCTCACTTGAACAAAAAGTGGTTAAAAACAGAGAAGAAGTCTCTAACTAAGCTTGCAGACCAACCAAAGAGGACAGATTTTTATAAAGAAGTATCAAATTTAATAATGATGTTGTCTAGGGCCTTTGGGAAGAGAGATGCCTTTCATTTCAAGGAGTGGATGTTTCCATTCATCTAGATAATCTTTAATGGCACCCATCAATTTGATTGGCCGATGATTGTATCACATGCCATTCATGATCAATTGACCAATATTAGGGAGACTAAATTCTTTTTCATGACTTCTTACATTGTGTATGCAGCAGCAAGAGTAGGTATCTTCCCAGGTTTGAACAGAGTGGGAATAATAGGAGGGTTAGATGGACAAAAGAAGGTGTGGGATCATTATACCAGCTATCTCTACAGGTTGCTGAGACTCAATTCAGAAGGGTTAATGATGCATTCATATATGTGAATATTAACCAACTCAATGGAGATGCAGGGTACAAAATGAGCCAAGAGGCCATGGAATTTATCACTGAATGGGGATGTTGGTACATTCAATACCCCAGTTCACATAATTTAGGCTAGCTGGCTTTGAAGGTCATCCACATTTGCTGCCACGATGTTGCAATAATAGGATAGTTTTAATGGAATTTTTATATCAAGCTCTCGAGGTTAATGCCCGATTTGGATTGAAACATAAAACAGGATGCCATAAGTTCCCCATGAAGTTGGGTGAATACAATTGTTACCATCTAGTGGGAGCAAAGGTAGTGTGCAGTGAGTTGATACACTTAAAGCTAGGTTTATATATAGTTCAAAAGCACCTTGACACGAAGAGTAAAATGAATGCCTTGTTGCCTTCTGTGTTTGATAAACATTTCAATTTATTGGAAGATTTCTAGAGTGACCGGCAGGATGAGTATGGTTTGAGGAAGAAGAATTATGAGAGATTACCTGTCTCACTCATGGTAGAGCTTGGAATCAAAAATGACATTCCTAACACATTGGTGGATGATGGAGTTGTATTGGATCCATCGTATGAAGCTTTAAATATTGGGACTAAGAGCCTGGATCTGATTGACTGGGACAGTGAGGAAACCATTGACATTAAGAAGATAGGGTGAGTAGTCTTGGATAGGAGCATTCAATGGTTGGTTTTAAGAACCAAAAATCCTCAAGGACCAGCTCTTGAAAAGGGGAAAGGGTATAAAAGGATTAAAAGAAAGACACCTCCCAAGGAGCCTTTGGAGTTCCTTCCTCCAGACATTGAAGAAATAGAGCTTGAAGCAGTAGTTGATGAACCAGAGACACAAGAAGGAGATGCCCAAATAGGATCAGTTGTTTCAACACCTACATTAGGCAAATCTTCTACTCAAGTCCCACTTGCAAAACAACAAAGTGAAGAAGTGCAAAATGGGACTCTTCATAATATTGTTGAAACTATGAAGGGAAAAGAATTAGAGATAGAAATTCATGATGTTGGAACAGATTCTGATGAGACTCTATCAGAGAAAGGAATACAAGAAAATATGCCTCTAGAAGAGGATACTAAATAGGTAATGATAGAGGAGGATCAGTGGGCATTATTTGAAGAAATCAAGAAGGTTGTTGATGAGCAAGTTGCAACAATAGAGAAACAAAATTTAATCGATGCCAAGACCCAAGCTGATGCCATACTACAACAACAAAAATTTGAAGCTAAATCAAAAGTTGATGAAGTAGAGAGGAAACAGAGGCAAAAAGAGCATGAGCTCAAGCTTAAGGAGGAGAATGATAAGTTAGAATTGATATAGAAAATTCATGATCTTGAGGAAGAAAAGGCAAGACACCAAAGGGAGAGAGAAGTTTTGGTAGCTAAGTTAAAGCTTGTTGAAGAAGCTCCAAAAAGGAAGAGGAAGCAAAACAATTACACAAGGAGAAAGAGGCCGAAAAAATTGATAAAAGAGAAACAAGAAGAAAAAGAAAATGCAGAAAAGCTTAAAGCTTTAGAGGAAGGAAGGAAAAGGGAATTAGAGAAAGAAAAATTGGAGAAATAAATATTAGAAGAAGAAAGGTTGAAGAAGGAGGAAGAAGATAAGAGAGTAGAAGAGCAAAAAGATAAGGAGGAAGCTAAAAAGCTGGCACAAAAAAGTGTGGAACAAGAGCAACAACAAAAACAGAGGGTTGATTCTCAACCTAAGGTAAATGTGCAACCTCCCTTAGCTACTGCCTCCTCTTCTTCAAACATGATGACTATTACTCCAGGTGCTCTGACTTGGTTGAAATTAGACCTTCAAAAAAGAACGCGAACACCTTATCAACCTCTCAATTGGGAGGATATGATGAAGGAAATTGAAAAAGAAGGCCAAGATCCTGCATTCTACTAGGTTAACTGATAAGGGAGAAATTATGGCTGAGTGTGCTATACCTATGATAGACAAGGAGGCAGGAGATATGCAATTAATAGATTATCAGTTAGGCATTGTGAATTTGGGGAGACCTACCAGAGATCAACAAATGAATCTAATTGATGTGGTAGCATCCTCAACCAAGTCAAGGATGTTGAAGGATAAACAAAGGAAGGATGAGCTTAAGGCTCAACTAGATCAATTGCATGTTTTCCTTAAGAATGTTTCCACTCCAAGATCACAACAAGTTGCTATGATTGAGAACCCAATTTTGCTGAGCAAGAAGGAGGTAGATGATTTGGAATAGGTGAGGGGGGCAAGGCAGAAATGTTGGATCGGTGGGTAAGTAAATTGAATCAAGAAATAGATGAGGTATTAGAAGACAGTTTTGAGGTTTACAAAGAGATTGAGGGGCTGATAGAAGAGATGAACCAATATGTCAAAACTTTGGAAGCAGAACAGAGGGAGTATAGGGGATATAGGCAGAAACTAAAAGAGGTCAATAAATTGCCTAAGACTACCCTCCTAGAACAATCGATATTGGAAGAAGATAATAAATATTTTCTAGAAAAGACTTCTTGTATACTTCGATTTAGAACAGATTTCCTATTCAAACATAGAAATGAGGTTTAAGATTTTGTGAAGGAGCTAAATGAGCAACTTGAGGAGTTGGAGGCCATCATTGCTATTATAGTAAATGTTGATGTACTTGTAAAAGAAGGCTTACCTTTAAGCCAAATAAAGCAGAAATGGACTAAAAGATTTAAAGAGGTTATGCAGAGAGGAGATGTTGGTGAAGATCTACTAATAGATCGATTGATGGACATCAAAGAAGAAATAAGAGAAGCCAAGAGAGAGTTGACAAAGCTGAAGGATATGAGAGGGTTTATTGCAGCAGAGTTGGAGAGAATTAAGTTTGAAGACAGCTAGGTGGATGGGCTGGAATTAGACATATTACAAGTCTTCTCCAGCTATGACGAATACATGATGGAACAAACTTTGCATACATAAATCTCATGCATGCATGGCTTTCTTCTTCTTTGCATGTTGCATGCAACACTACCAGTTTTTGAAGTGCATGGTTTGTCTTCTCTTCTATTCTCTTTTCTTCCAGTTTAACTGAGTTTCCAAAGATAATTGTAATCCCTAAAAGGGTGGGTCAACTTAAAATAGAAGAGGACTTCAGATTTTGTATATCTATAAATACGCTTTGGGTATCATATTGTAAGGGTCGGCTGATAGAGAATAGAATTGGCCACCTGATATTAGGAGATAGAATTTGTCATAGTTGTTACAGAGAGACATTGTTACTTGATTTTTATAGTTAAATAAATCTACAGGTTTACACAATATGGTGTTAGAATTAAGTTTTACTTGATAAGGCTGATGAGTTATAATCTATCTGTATTCCAATGATTGTGTTGAAGCATGATTATTTCTTATGTGATGAAAGTCATTAGAAGAAGCCAAATTTAAGGATTATCTCGTTAGATTATCATTGAGTTGAATTTATTGAAGTTTGTTGATGTATGATCTTGGCAATGAATGAATGTGTGTTCTTTTTTGAATCTTTGAAATAGTTGTGATATGCGAATTAAAATAAGCACCTTAGATGCATAAAATGGTATAAATTATTCTGTGAATTGTATCATGCTTTGGTTTTCTTGATCTTTTGGAAAACATTCATTGTTGAAGATATATGTCCGGATGCTAGATGAGTTTGATTCATGTTTGCTGATTTACCCTCTGATCTATCTTTTTCTTTTATTTAAAACCCCCTTTCTTTATTAAAATAGCTCAATGAATGAGTCATTGCTTGTATTCTTTGTTACCAGCACAGGCCCCTTGAACATTACAGTTGCATGGACTAACTGAGTGACACCAGATAGTTGAGAACCAACTACCAGAACCTTGGGAGTTAGGCTACTATGTGTTGTCTTTCTTTTTCAGGAGAAATAGAGTAGAAATATTTTGTTTTAACATTCTTTGTGTCATTTTCACCATTAACAGATCTGGCACTAGAAGGAGGGCCTGAAATAACAAGCTAGCTCGCATTGTGTCTTTCTCACCGAAGAAATATGGGAGGATTTTCAAATCCTCTAGTAATCCTGAACCATTTAAAGAACTTCAAACCCTAGTCAGACCTAGACCCCATGCTCGTAGGATATTGATACCTACCTTGCCACCACCACTTACTCCACTTGGATTTCCTCCAAATCCACCCACACCACCACCAGTTCCACCTACATCACCACCACCAAGAAGGCCTAAGTTTCCACCAATTCAGCCTATATCACCACCTACTCAATCGATCCTAGCCATGGATTACTTTGTGAATAATCCCTGTTCATTAGGGAATATTCCTGGAGGAATCCATGACTTACCAAAGAACCCAGAAATTTTTTGTCCTAAGTACATACATGGTGAATCAAGAAATGTTGAGGAGCACATACAAGCATTCAAAGATGCTTGCACATGAGCTCAAGTTGCTCATCAGGATGTGGTATGTAGATTGTTTCCTTACTGTTTAGGAGATATGGTATATAACTGGTATTTAAATTTTCCCCAGGGATCTATCCTAGGTTGGACAGATTTAGAAAATGCATTTATTAATCAATTTTGGGTTTATGTGGACCCTGTCATTTTGTATCACCAATTTTCCACAATAAGAAAGGAGCATCATGAGCCACTTCCTTTGTTCAATACTAGATTCCAAAGAATGTTTCGTAGGTTGCAAGACCCTTATCTAGTAGTAGAGAATATTGTCATACAGGCATATTTAAGAGCTGTTGATCCCTTGATTGGCCTATTCTTGCAGATGACTTATCAACCTGATGAGATTAACTCTTTGTCTAAACTTTATCATCTGGCCATCAATTTGCAACAACAGATAAGTCTGCAATCAAGAGGTTTAGGAGTAGCTCTTCCTCCCATGAATTATCAAATGCCTAACCCACCATTATACAACACTGTCCTAGGGATGTCTTACTCCCAATATGGACCTATGTATGAGTTACAAGCTCCACCTACCATGTCCTTTTTTGGAAATGGCATGCAAGATTCTTCCCAACAACCTCAAAATCCACAGCAACAAGTGGGAGGATCAACCCATGTTCATTCCCCAGCCATAGTATAGAATGTGCAAAATGAGCAAATTTTCCAACTGACTAGTGAGCTAGAAACTCTCAAGAAGACTCTATCTCAAATGTCTAATGACATGGCACAGCTTAGGCAAAACCCTCCCCAAAACCAAAATCAGAATTATCAGAATTAGGGAGGCTACAACAATCAGGGAAATTACTCAAATCATAATGGGAACCAGAACACCAACCAGAACTTTCAAAATCAAAATTCCTCTAACCAAAATTACCAAAATCAGAATAGAGGATATAACCAGAGGTTCAATAACAACAACAACAACAATAGGCAGTGGAATACTGGACCTAACAATGGGGGAGTTCCCCATAACTATCAGTCAGGAGAGGAGAGACCACATACTGCTAATGTAGCAGACCTTAATTTCATGACTAATTGGTGTAGACTACATGATACTGCAGCACATTCTGAGGTGAACTGCCCTGAAATGGAGAAGATTGTAAAGATTGCACAAGCTGATGCCCATCCTCTAGCAGGAAATTCTAATCAGGATAATGGGCCAGTCACCACCGCTATGACTTATGAGACTATTGAAGAGAAATACCAATTTCCTATACAAGGAGATAATGAGCCAAAGGAAGATGTATATGATGCTCAAGCTTTTCAGTCCAAAGGAGGTCACTTTTTGAGAAATCGGAATAAGGGCCCATTTACTACATCTGCACCCCCAAACAACATGGTTCCACCAAACCAAAATGTAGATAACAACCCACCACCACCAAAGGGACTTTCTGATCTTCAGAATAGAGGCGATTCGCATCCTTTTCCTAAGTATCAAGTTAGGAATGATTCACAATTTGACTTTATTATAGAATTGCAGAGATAGAAGATGTCCTTGTCATTCTTTGACATCATGAAGTGGTGCCTAGCTCAATGTGAGGTGGTATTGAAAGCCTTGGAGGAGGCAGATCGCTTAAAGGGAAAAGGTAAAGTGACTCCAGCAAAGGAGACAAATGCAGCCATTTATAAAGGTAAGACCAATACCCCACCTTTTCTTTTAAGTTTAAGGATTTTTGGAAAGAATTTGCACAATTGTTTATTGGACTCTGGAGCATCGGGAAATTTTATGCCCTTTTCAATATGTAAGAAGTTAGGATTGAGTCATATCCCGACCAATAAGAAAGTGATTCAGTTAGATAAAATAGAGGTCAATGTTGCAGGTGAACTAAAGAACATGCATGTACAGGTTGGATTAGATTCAAGGATCTAGACCTACATAGATATCCAAGTGGCTGATATCCCAGAGACATATGGGATGCTTCTATGTCGGGAGCTAATGAATATTATTGGTGGATATTTTTCCTTGGATTTCTCTCACATGTGGCTACCCTGGAAGGGGGTTGCAACACAGATAAGGATTGAAAGTGAACCTAGACTCAAGCATACGATTACAGAATATGATGCTTTGAATGAAGTAGCATATTTTGAGATTGAGATAGGGGTTTACAAACAAGAGGAAGTCCTTAATTTCTTTGTAGTCATTCCTAGGGATACATTGCCCCTAGAACACAGTGATTCAATGATTTGCATAAACCAACAGGTTCTGATAAGGAAATTGCAACAAGATAAGCTAGTTTTAGGAGAAGAAACTGATTTGAGTAGTTTGTTGCTTCCTAATTGGTGTAGGATTCATTATCACAATCATTCAAAATTAACATGTCAATCATGCTTAGATATTCTAAGTCGTGTAGATCATCCTTAGCAAATATGTCAAGAGAAACCCCAGACCCCCATCAATGAGTTTTCTTTCAAAGTTAAGGATGCTACCATTCTTACACGGGCTAGTCTTTCTCAACAGGAAGGTTTCTCACTAGTAGAACAGACTCAGGTTGTATGTTTTGAAATCCAACTAGAAGTTGAGGTGTCCCAGTTCCTATTCAATACACCTGCCCCAGATACTTTGTCAATACCCAGGGCATTGATGAGAAATTATTTGGATTGCAATTTAACCCAAGAGGTTGTTCAGGAAGGCATTTCTGAGAAGGTTGAAAACATAGAAGAATCTTCAAGTGAGCTTTGTCCTGAGTCAAATTTTGATAAACAACAAAATTATGAGCCACCACACATCTCAAGTAGGTCATCCCCTGTTATCCCTAAGAAGAAAGAGCTCCCAATCAAAGATCAATTATAGACTCTTAATTTTGATGGTTCCAAATCTAAAGCAGGAATTGGAGCAGGGATTGAGCTAACTAACTCAAAAGGGAAGACTTACTTTGCTTCTTATAGATTGCAGTTTGGTTGCACAAACAATGTGGCTAAGTATGAAGCACTTGCTCGAGGTCTTATGTTTTTCTCATAAGAAGAAGGTCACTACTCTCACAGTTATGGGAGATTCTGAGGTGATTGTAAAGCAGGTACACAACCAATATACATGTCATAACAAAAGATTGGCTGCGTATAGAAACAAAGCTTGGAATTTAATCGAATATTTTGATGCTTTTGGGATTAGTCTAATCCCTAGGGAAGCTAATCAATTGCAGATGCTCTTGTTGTTGCTGCTAGCACATTAGAACCCATGCAAAATTTTGATCTAAAGAGGTTTTCAGTTGAGTTGATTTTAGTCCCACCTATTCCTGATAATGTTTGACACTTTCAAGTATTTGATGATGATCAGCATATATTGGCCTTTTTGGAAAGTTATGATGTTTTTCAAGGACAAATAATAGATGAATCTGAAAGAGATTGGGGAGATTGGGATCCTGAGAAAGAGAGTCCATAAGGGATATTGGATTTAAAGAGTAATAGCATTTTGAAAGGGATGGTTGCTCTAGAGAGGATATTTGACTCCGACCCAAGGGCTCGCCAAAGGGTGCCTACAGAGAGTGATGGAGGGAAGTATGAATCTATTAATTTGAATCACTCAGGTCTAGAAAGGAATGTTCTTATAGGAAAGACTTGTCCTCAAGAAATTAAGGACAAGATAATCAAGGTCTTGGAGTAGAACATTGAAGCTATTGCTTGGAGTTATGATGATTTAAAAACTTTTGACACTTCAATGATTACTCACACCATACCTCTTAAGCCAGATGCCAAGCCTTTTCACCAGAAGCAACGCCCGGTCAATGCTTTAATTGAGCCCTTGATCTAGAAGGAGGTGCAGAAACTTTTATCTGCTAGAATAATCTTTCCGGTTAGACATTCTACCTGGGTAGCTAATTTAGTTCCTGTGTGTAAGAAGAATGGTGAGATCAGATTGTGTGTTGATTTCAGGAATCTAAAAAAGGCCTCTGAGAAAGACAATTATCCATTACCTTCTCTTGATGAAGTATTACAAAAGGTTAATGGATACCATATGATGTCATTTTTGGATGGTTATTCTGGATACAATCAAGTCTTGGTTAGTCATGAGGATAGGATGAAGACTGTTTTCACCACTAAATGGGGCACTTTTGCTTACAGGAGGATTCCATTTGGTCTCATCAATGTTGGAGCCACTTTTCAAAGGGAAATGGATGTAGCTTTCAAAGATCTGATAGGAAAATGTATAATCATTTATGTAGATGATTTAACCATCTTCTCTAGAAATAGAGAAGACCATGCTGCTGATCTGGAAAAGGTTCTAAAGAAATGTATAATTTATGGTGTCTCTCTTAATCCAAAGAAATGCGTATTTGGAGTGTCTGAAGGGAAGCTCTTAGGTCACATTATATTAGAGGAAGTGATTTCCATAGATCCTGACTGAGTGGAGGCCATCTTGAAATTGACAAGGCCAGGCAACAAGAAGGAAATGAGGTCCTTCTTTGGAAGGATCAATTTTGTTAGTAAATTTATAACAGGGTTTGCAGAGATCGTTAAACCTCTCAATGAAATCATGAAGAATGATGTGAAAATTGAGTGGAGTGAAGAGGCTAAGTCTACTTTCATGCAGATTAAACAATCTATATTTGAGGCACCTATTTTGACAAGCCTAGTTTATCTAAAACCCTTCTAAATCTATTCTTTTGCTTCTGACCATTCATGTGCAGCATTTTTAACATAGAGAAGGGAAGAGAGCGAGGAGAGACCTATTGCTTTTATGAGCTCTCCATTTAAAAATGTAGAAGTGAGGTATTCACCACTAGAGAAACAAGCCTTTTCATTGGTATGAGTAGTGAAGAAGTTTAGGCATTACATAATTCGAAGTCAAGTGATGGCCATAGTTCTAGATCTAGTTGTGAAGTCTCTTCTGATGCAAAGTGAATTAGGGGAACGAAGAGGGAAGTGGATGGCAATCTTACAGGAGTTTGAATTAGAGATTCACCTGATGAAACTCGTCTGAGGGCAAGGATTGTCAAAAGGAATGGTTGATGAGGACAAAAATATTACTTTCCAACAATACATTGTCCAATCATTCACAAAGGATCCCTAGTATACAGATTTAATTTTCTTCGTCCTCAATAACAAATGTCTAGAAGGAATGAATGCTACATAAAGGAGAGCATTGCAGATGAAGAGTGCTCATTACATGCTCAAAGGGGGATCCATTTACAGAAAGATTTTTTAAGGAATTTACCTATGTTCTTTGGATCAGCAAGAAGCTAAGCATGTTATTTCTGAGTTTCATGGAAGACATGGATCAGGGTATGGGTCTGTTGATGCTTTGGATCATCAAATTTTAAGATTAGGCTATTATTGGCCTTATGTATTTAGAGATGCACATCAACACTATAGGACTTGTCATGTATTCCAAACTTCTGCACCTAAAGAAAGAAATCCTGTAATGCCTCTGCAACTAGTATATGAGGTAAGGCCATTTGCTCAATGGGCACTTGATTTTGTAGGTTTAATTAATCCTAATTCTTTTGTAGTTCATAAATTCATCTTGATTGCAACTGACTACTGCACATGTTGGACTGAGGCCCAGCCTTGCAAGAATAGCACCACAGAGGTGGTCATCAAGTTTCTGACTGAGAACATCACAACCAGGTTTGGAGTTCCATTTGCTCTGGTATGTGATAATGGCCCTGCTTTTTCTTCTGCTGAATTCATTTCATGGGCATATGAACATAAAATTATTTTGAAGTATTCTTCCAATTACTACCCTCAGGGAAATGGAGTGGCTGAGTCCACAAATAAAAACTTGTTGGAAGTTATAGGAAAGTTGTTAGAAAATAATTCTAGGGACTGGCACACCCAGTTGAGATTTTCTTTATGGGAAGATTGAACTAGAATCAAGGTAGCTCTAGGAAATTCACCTTTTAAGTTAGTCTATGGCCAAGATCCAATCTTCCCGATCCATTTACAGATACTTGTTCTTAAGTTCATGCAAGAATTTTATACCAAGGATGATAGGATTGAGGTTATACTACTTAATTTACCAAACATGAAAGAGCAAAGAGATGCTGCTCTGCAGCAATTCTCTAAGCATCAGGCTGTTGTCAAACGCTGGTTTGACAAAAGAGCCAAGATAAAAGCTTTTAGGATATCAGATCTTGTGTTATTGTGGGATAAGGCTAGAGAGAAGAAAGGAGATCATTAGAAGTTTGATAGACTTTGGTTAGGTCCTTATCAAGTGGCTGAGATACTAGGTGAGAATGCTTTTCATTTGAGTACATTAACAGGAGTGCCTGTTCCATTACTAGTTAATGGTCAGTTTCTCAAGCACTATTTTGGTGCATAGAAGGTCTGATGTTTTAAAGGAAAATGTATTATATTGTATCATATGTAACTAAGATTTTTTTGTATTTTTAGTTTTAGTTTTAGTTTGTTTATTTTGTTTTGTCTTGTTTTATTGGGGATCTTCATTTTGTTCATCTCAAGTCAAGGGGTTGTTATGTAGAGTATGCTATTGGTACTAGGAGAGAAATTGGTTTCGGTATTTTCATCATCATCATTGAAAAGGATTTCATTCTAAAACTTATGTTTTATGGACATTCTAGTTTGGGTTTGAAAAGTTATTAAGGATAGAAGATACATTGTGAATATCTCATGAATTGTGATAAAAAATCTATCACCAAATTAGAAAAACATCTGCATGTGTAAGTACCTATTTGTTTTGGAATGGCTCTACCCTTTGATTCAAAGTGAAAAATCCGATTCCAAGACTATCATGAAATCCATAGTAGTTCTCAACCCATGTTTCAGATTCATTATGTTTGAGTATTGGGGAAGGTGCATAAAATATTTCCACAAGCAAGTCTTTTAAAAAAATGAGAAGAGAAAAAAAAATGAATGAAAGAAAAGAAAGAAAGAAGAGGCAAAGTCAATATCAAGTGGGTAATCAAGTATCTCTGTTGGGGCTATGGATGTCTGATTGGCAGTAGAGCAATGCTTTGAGAGAACTAGAGGTATCTCCATCGGGGCAATGGATGCCTGTCTGGCAGTGGAGCAATTCCTAGGATTTTATTGCACGATAGTTAAAGGACTCAACCTATGTAGCTTGAATCTTAGGTATAGTTGTTCTCGAATAGAGAAAGTATCTACAAAGAATGATGCACAATATATGCACACACTCAGATTTAGAAATAACTCATGAGAACATACATCTGAGATTTTAGCTCAAACTTATCCTACATATATCTGATCTTATTCAAGTTAGTATATTTCATACACCAAGTAGTTTTAGGGTGACTGAAATTTTCTTTGGGTATCTTGAAAATGGGTAAACCATTTTTCCTGCCGAGTCGCCATTTGTTATGCCTTGCATAACCACCCTATCTTTTGCCTTGGTCAAAATAGGTCCCCCTTTGTGTTTTTTTATCTTTCGTTGATTTTCAAACAAAGTTTGGAGTCTTTTGTTTCCAACACTTTGTTTTTTTTTGGTTTAGTATGTCGAAACTAGAGCCAAAACTGAATCAGGTTCTGAAACTTCTTTCAAAACTCTTTCTGATCCCCTTCCCAACAGTCTTTCTTTTTAACCTTTTGTCTTGTCTTTGTCAGAGCCAGAGCCAGAGTGGAAATTAAGTTGGTATTTATTCAAAATTTCAAAATCAAAATCCATTCCATCTCCACCTCCGCTTTTTGGACTTTTGTTTTAGACTAAGTTGTTTATGTTTAGTTTTCTTATTTTCGATCTTTTTGTTTTATTTTGTGTTTGGTTTTGTTTTATGCTTTGTTGGTAGAACCGGACCCAGAACGGGAACGAAGTTGGGAAATTACTCAAGTTTCCAAATCTATTTTCATTTTGATTCCGCTTCCCCCGTTTCTTGGTCGTTGAATTTTTACTGAAGTCACACTATAGTGATGTGCTAGTTCTTCTCCAATTCTGACTCTGCTTTATTGCATTTAATGCATTAATGATAGCTGCCATGTGTAGTTAGAAACTCCGATTTTTACCTTGATTAGGGATTAAACGAGTGGTTATTATTATTGTTAAGAAATCAAAGAGCGAAGTAGAGCAGCAGTATAGTTTTTTTGGAGTGAATCGATTGAAAGAAGAGGAGATAATTGCTTGTGGATTTCTTCAAAAGGTTTTCCTATTTTGTGTTCGAGGTAGGGTTCCTATTCTTGTTTTTCTTTTATTTTACTTTCGTGTTGTCTTCTTTCTATTTGATAGTTTTGCTTTGAGAAAGTTTATGATTCTCAGTAGGTTTGCATGGTTTGTTTTTCTTTGTTTGTTTGTTGTTGTTGTTCTTGATTTCATTTTTTCTTTTGTTTATGATTTTCAGTGAGTTAGGGCACGGTCGTTTTCACATTTTTTCATGATCGCGTCGTGCTGCATTGGGTTTTAAACGTGTAGATTAATTAGGGTTTTACAGTGAGATAGTTTAAATTTAGGTTTTATAGTGAGTTAGGGTAGGTTAAATCTTGTTTTTACTAAGAGTTTTTGTTGCACATTTTTCTAGTTAAAATGGAGGGGTTAAATTCATGCCCTAGTTTTTGTATCATGTTTTTATATTAGGGTTTTTATGCATTTCTATGATCGCGTTTAAATGTTAAATATGATGCCCTAAAAGTACAGTCGTCCCCATGGTCATATGGGCATGATCTTTTCATGTTGTATTTAAGCCTCATTTCATTTTAATGACCCTAGTCCTTAATCATGAAATTATGCATTAAGTTGTTAAAATCATTGATGATGTCATGGTCAACCAAGGCGGAAGCGGGATTGGAATTGATTTAAGATTTTTGGGCTTGTTTTATGATTAGTCTCAATTCCATTTTCCATCCTGTCTTTGACTCCGCTTATGGTAAGAAGATTTATTTCAAGATAATGTCAACCTTGGTGGAAGCGGAAGCGGAAGCGGAACCAAAACAGAATATGAAAACATAAAATCTAAAAGAAACCAAATCAGTTTCCATTCTAGTTCCGGTTCCAGTTACCATTCCAGTTCCAACTCTGAGCCCGCTTCTTGTTAGTAAAATATCAATAACTGTTTTGGCTCTGAGCCTGGAAGTATGTTAAAGGAGGATTGTTTATGATGTTTTCTGCCTAGTTCCGCCTCCGATGTATGTTTGAAAGGTATGATTTTAAGACATATTTTGAGATGTATATTCAGGGATCTAACTAGAGGTTTTGTTGCAGGAAAGCTGAAGAATGTCGGGAACATTAGGAGAAGCTGTCCAAAGGAACCGGCCTATAGGAACATCAAAAGAAGCAGCTAAGCCCAAGAAGATCAAGCCAGAATAGTTACCCTATACTTTAAGGTATAACCACAAGAGTCCTGTTGCCATCGTAAGAAAAGTAGAATCAGATTGGTCTGACATAACTGATACTAATCTGGGCCAATACAAATTTGATGAGTCATATACTAACGCATTCAATGAGTATGTGACACCTAGAACTAAGAGAATAGTGGATTATGGTTTGGCTCATATCACCTTGTTTCCTCTATCAATCCAATGCCTAGAGTTAATCTTGACAGTTGCAAGAGCTTACAATCCGGCTACTCGATAATGCATGGATTCACAAGATAATGTAATCATTGATCTCACTCCTCAAATGTTTCAAAGTATATTTAGTGTCTCGGATCCCAAGAACTTGATACAGTTAACTAAGGCAGATTCCCTAGAGAAATATAGCAAATATAAAGAATCCAACAAGTCTCACTTGAACAAAAAGTGGTTAAAAATAGAGAAGAAGTCTCTAACCAAGCTTGGAGACCAACCAAAGAAGACATATTTTTATAAAGAAGTATCAGATTTAATAATGATGTTGTCTAGGGCCTTTGGGAAGAGAGATGCCTTTCATTTCAAGGAGTGGATGTTTCCCTTCATCCAGATAATCTTAAATGTCACCCATCAATTTGATTGGTCGATGATTGTATCTATAAGTTAGGAAAAATAAGATATAAAACTAAAACAACAAGATATGAAAACCCTAACTAGCACAATAGAGTACAAGCAAGCATGAAAATCAAAATAACAAGAAAATTCAAACCAATCTCCAAGCTTGAATTGATTTATCTCCATTGCTCTTCTCCACCTGCATGAGAATGCAAGATTTTGAAGGTTTGATTGTTGATATGTTGATTGTTCATTTTCGAAGCATAATGATAAGATGAAGATAATAGAAGAAAAATAGATAGATAGATGAGAAGATTGAGAGAAATTTTGGCAGAGTGAGGATGCTAGAAGAAGATTCCCCAAATGACCTGTGAAAGGCTTGATTTATAGGAGAAGGTTGATTTGATTTGATGGCCAAGATTAAAATTCAAATTTGTGATCTGTGTGGCTAGGATTAAAAGTTTATTTTAGTGTCTATGACACACATTAAGTGGCTTATGACATGACACTCAAATTAGGATGTGAGGAAATAAGTGGGATTCTATTCTTTATTTTGGAAGAAAAGATGCTTATGACGCACAATGAATAGGGGTAAAAATAGGATGTGAGTGGGAATCTCATAATTTAAATAATAAAATTATTTAAAGTATTTATGCATGTGAAGAGTTGTAGTCATGTGACACATATTGCAATGTGACAATAAGTGAGGGATTAATTCAAATATTTAATTTGAATTATTTTGAGACATGTGAAGGGGGGATTAATTAAATAAATGGGATTTATTTAATTAATTAGGAAGATGATTAAGTGGAATAAATGGGATAAGTGGGATAATGTAATGACCTAGGATAAAATATTACAAAATGTCTTACAAGGTCATGTATCGACTAGGTAATATTATGACATGGACAATTTTGGGTCTCTACATTTTGCCCCTCTTTGAGATGATGTTTGTGATGGTGAAATTTATGTCGAGTATCATCATTTCAAAGAAGTTAAGGTATGGATAGATGAAAAAATATGATGCCCCAACCACTTAAAGAAGTGAGGAGTATGATGAATGAAGGAAAGGGATGATAGAAGAATATGATGATGCAAAAGATATGAAGAAATGGGATGATGATATAGGATATGATAATGATGATGATGCCTCCTCGAGAGGATAGGCGGGTTGCATAAACACAGATATTCTCTTGAAATGAATGAAATGATAAAGGAGGGATAAGATGAATGATACAAGATAATAAGTAGATGAAAAAGAAAAATGACACGTTATGCTGCAATAAAGTGAGCAATCATATGTTTGATATAGCACTAGACGTTATGCACCAAGGTATAAGGACCAAGGTGATGATGTGTCTCATTGCATAGCATAATACAACCTTGTCTAGATACAAGATATGAATATTAGCTAGGAGTGATTCAGATTTGATGCAAATGCAAATTGAAATGATAAAACACACAAGCAAGCAAGCATGTACAAATGATACAAAAACAAACAAGGTATTGCCCCTGTCAAGCTGTAACCCGATGATTAATTGATTGACTAATGATGATGATAGTGTTGTCATTGTGGGGAACGATTTATCCCTAGATCAACACAAGGATAATTGATTGATTGATTGATGATGATGATAGTGTTGTCATTGCGGGGAACGATATATCCCTAGATCAGCACAAGGATGATTGACTGATTGATTGGGTTTACAACAAGATTAGGATCAAGACCAAAGGATGTGATTGGATGATTTGGAAAGATTGATTAGCTTCATTGGTATGGATTAAGGATTGACTTGCATTTTGGATTATTGCTTGGAAGGATTGAAGATGCTTGATTTGAATATTTGGATGATGATTGTTGAATTAAATTGAGGAATAATTTACTTGGAATGATTTTGATTGATTGGATTGATGAAGAAATGATTTGATTTGATGATAATGATTAGATTGATTAGAAGAATAGGTTTGATTGAAAGAAGTGATGTGATTGATTTTATTGTTTGGATTTTTGAAATGTTTTGATTTTTTGGATTTTTGGAATATTTTGATTTTTTTGGATTTTTGAAATGTTTTGATTTTTTTTGGATTTTTTCAGGACCTTTTTCATTTTATTTTTTTGCATTTTTTCAAGACTTTTTTGAAATGTTTTGAGATGTCAATGGATGACAATTCGGGTAGCCTTTGTGCTAGATACCAATGACAAGGGAAAACCAAGTCTAGGTGCAAGGAGATAGAGGAGATTGATGGATGAAAGGGTGGGTGATAGGATAAGGGACAAAAGGCTCGTGATATATGGATGGATACAAAGGATAGGTCATAATGAATGAAATGGATGTATGCATCATAGGAGAGCAAGGATGTGATCTCCAAAGACTATGTCACATAGGAATAACATGCCCCATTCTAGGTACAATACTTAGGACTTTTCATGGCAAAGGTTATGACACTAGGATAATGGTAGGCTTGTTTGGAAGGATGAGGTATATCAAAAGATATCCAAAGCATGTTTCAACATTTTGCCCCATATTTTGATCAAGATCAAAAAGAGGGAGAGAGGATGAATGGACTCAATATGATAAGTATATGGGTATGATGGATAAAGATGGTAGGTAGGATGGAAATGATATGATAAGAAATGGCATGATAGGATAGATAGTGCAGATGAGACAAAGTGCCCCCAAGTGTAAGTGACATAGAAGATCAACCTACACATGATGCCTATTTTCCAGGTTTTCATCATGGTACTTATCCAGGGCGCCTGTTTACCAGGTTTTCACCGTTGGATGAAGGGATTTCTCTTTACTCTTTTTTCTTTTCTTTTTTGACTATTTTTTTTTCAATTTTTTAGATAAAAGAAGGGGAATATGGATAGGAGGGACTCAAGTGTCTAGTTCCATGAAAGGTGATAGTCCCAATAGAGATGGATGTCATCTCATGGGCCATGTCAAATGTCATTATGCTCATAGATGTTGGTAAGGGATGACATGAAAGGGAGATGGAGTAGGTAGATGATGGATTATGATGTGGATTATGGAGGGATTGGTGGATTATGATGTGGATTATCTAGGGAAGATGGATGGGAGGCTTAGCCAAAAGCATGGACCATAGGAATGTGATGGGGGAGATATGTAGGATAATGAGTGAAGGGTGAGGAGATGGAGGTATGTGGAATCGTTGTGAAATGGAAGGGAACCATGACCAATGGTTGCACACATTGTGATAAACGTTGAAGCTTTTGATGTGGAGGGGGTGTAGGAAGCAATGGAGATGGTTGCTTAGGAGATGGGTGATGAAGTGCTTTAGGTACCCACATAGATTTAGTATTTTTATGACTTTTTATTTTTCTTGTGGGATGGAATATGAGATTCTTGAATAGAGTGGGAATGTGAGGTGGAAGTGGATGGTTGGGATTTTTGAGATGTAGATGTCTCGTTTGACTTGTTTTCCTTTTTCTTAGGTACCCAAACCATTTTTCTTTTAGACTTTTCTTTTGAAGGTACGGGCTTATATTGCTTTTTCGATGGATTTTTCTTTGATTCTTTGATTTTGTGTCCTAGGGCATGAGTAACCTTCATATTTTTTGCTTTATAGATAGAGGCATCAAAATTTTTGCTTTTGAATCCCATGGGTATGGTGGAATGAGTGGAAGCTTTATGTTTAGACAATGTGTGCATTGATTGGTCATGATTAGGATTTTTAGATGATTTATGGATAGGTGGATAAGGGGATTGGATAATGGGGATATTAGGTATTGGGAGTAGTGGAGGTAGATTAGATGGAGGGATATTAGGAGTTGGAAGCAATGGTGGAAAATTTGATGGTGGAAGATGTATGGTCACATGCTTTTGAAATTTGTAAGATGATGGAGGAGGGATGGAAACATATGTTTTAGGTATATGATAGGATTTATGGTGGAAAAAGGACTTAGGATGGGTGGAGGAAGTACCAACATCTTTAGATTGGTGTCCTTGGGGTGTATATCCAAGGCCATAAGAGCGTGGAGGGACCTTGACATGGATGGGCTCCAAAACATCTTATTCATGAAGGCCTAAACCTTTACCTTGATAGTTCATGTTCTAAAGTATGCGATGGACAATGGGACTAGGTGTGTTTTGGACACTAGACTTGAGTTCATTATTAGATGAAGAAGGTGAAGTGGATAAAGGTTGTTGTTGTTCTAAAGAGGAACATTCATGAATAAATATGGATAGACCAATAGGACATGTTGGTGGATTTGAAATGGGGTTTATAGTGGATGCGGAAGGATCATTAGGATCTTGATTATGCTCATTTAGATCCACACTATTGGTTTTATCTTCTACATTTACTTGGGAGGCATGTGTCTCATCATGAAAAGTGGATAATGCAGGATCATGGAGAGGACTAGGTAGGGGATCTATAGGAGAAATGGAGGTTTCTTTCTCATGGATAGGTGAAATGATAGGCTCTTGACCATGGAATGCATAAATTTGGATAAGAGGATCATCATGGCCTTCTTGATCATAGGTAGGATCTATATCATAGAGGGAAGCTTCATCATAAATATGACCAAGTATGTTATGATTGGGATCATTAGAAGGGCCTAGATCTTGATTAGAATGAGAGGTTAATGTTTCTTTATGCTTAGGATAATACTCTTGACATAGTTCTTGGATTTGACTGGAAATGGAAGTGGAAGGCTCTAGAAAAGGTTTGGTATGCTCTTTATGATCAATGATATGAGGGCATGATGTAATTTGACTTAGACATATAAGGTCAATAGGTTGTGGACCACATGATGGAGTTGGAAGAATAGACATGACATTTAGAGGTTCGTTGGTAATCTCATTAATGGGTGCTTGACATGGGGATGGTCTACTCCGTGCTAGTAGTCTTTGGAGAAAACCATTAAAGGATTCTTTGGTTGATGGATTAGAGCTTGGGAAGTTGGATGGTGGTGTTGGTGTAGGACTAGTGTGCTTTGAGATAGGTATTTTATTAGATGGGGATGGAGGACTAGTAAATGGAATGGTGTATTATTCCAAACTTAGGGTGGTATTTCCCTTGTCAATAGTATCATTAAGGTGACCTAAGATTTCAACAAAGTTTTCATCATCACTAAGATCTAAAAAGTTTTCATCATCACTAGGAGCAAAGTTTGACTCACCTTGGAGGATATATGGTTTTAGATTATCTTCATGATTAGGTGAAGGGGCTTCTCAAATTATGAACTTGGGCTTGTGAATAAGATCATTAAGGATTAGGACCATTTTAGCAAGTGATTCCTTAGGATTAAGGTGATGATGATGTGGAATGATTAGATTGAATGACTTGGATTGATTAGGATGAAATTGATTTGAATGTGATTAGAAAAAAGGATGATTAGGATGATTAGAATGATATGTTTATGTGTTGGTGTTTATAGCTTGATATGGCAATTTTAAAACAAATGATTACACATATACACACATGAATCACACACACAAGACACATAATCACGTTTGAATTTGAAATTATGAATGTGATGATTAAGCACACACTTGAAGAAGACACATCAACAAGTCCTAGAACTAGTCAAGTGGGTATAGCCAATTAGGTCTTAAGCTAGGATGCACGAGGTTGACTAGGGATAATTTGAAAGATAAATCCTACCACACAGCCGGGAGAAAGGGGTAACCCACCCTTCACCTTCACTTCCCAAAGGTATAAAGTTCTTTGGGGCTTAGCCAAGAGTGACAAGATTTTAACTCCCAAAGAAGCATGTCTTTCGATTCACACTTTGATTGAGGTCGTCCCTAGGGGTAATGAAATCCCCTAGCAGGCCTCCTATGAAAGGTATGACATAAGCGAATCAAGTGAGGTGTTTTTTATCACACATGCACTTGATTCACACTCGCAATTGTTAATTTTCCTTTAGAAAATTGAAATGTGTGTAAAACAGTTCAAGCACTTGTTCTTTTTTAAACCCAAGAAAAATATGTATGATTGAAAGACAATGATTCTTTTTAAACCCAATTTCAAAGTGTGATTGCAAACAAGATGTTCATTTTACATCTCCAAATTCAAGTGTTTTGCAAACAAAATTGATTGATTAAATGAGAGATAAAGATGATAGAATGAGTGCACCCGAAAATTTTCCCTTTTTAATTTTATGTGTATGACTGATATTTCTACTACTACAGCTCCTTATGATCATCTGCAAAATAAAAAAATGATATTATAATGCAGCCAAAACAAAAAGTTCATCAGGAAATTTCAATTTTAGATACACATTTTTAACATAACCGAATTAGATTCGATTATTTGAAGATATTATTTATCTGAAAAATAAAAACTCAAAGAAGGAATCCCTACTAATTTTATGAGAAATTTTCAGAAATGTAAAGAAGTTAGAAAAATTCCCCGTTTTGCACTCAAAAATGCGGATTTTTGAAAATCATATAGAAAACAAAGAAGAGATTATTTTGCATTGTATTTGACCTACAAAATTAAATCTGTAAAACAAAGACCCCTACTAAAATTACAAGAGGTTTTCGGAAATGTATACATTTTGGAAAAATTCTTTGATTTGCATTCAGAAAGTAAATTTTATGAAAAAAAATAAAATAGTGATAACTCCTACAAAACACGTGATAAACTCTCAATTTGTTTACTGTACTCCATTGAGATGATTTGTAAGATTTTTTGAAAATCTTGTAGAAAAATATGTAGCCATTTGAAAGATATGATGGAATTTGTAAAACCTTGGGTTTCATCCGAAAACTAGTAAATCTGCAACAAAAAAACAATAAAACCTACAAAAAGCAAGGCAGATCAAAGGATTCACGTCAGGTTCACCAAGTTTAATTAGATAAAATTAGATATAAAACTAAAACAACAAAATATGAAAACCCTAACAAGCACAATAGAGTACAAGTAAGCATGAGAATCAAAATAACAAGCAAATGCAAACCAATCTCCAAGCTTGAATTGATTTATCTCCATTGCTCTTCTCCACCTGCATGAGAATGCAAGATTTTGAAGGTTTGATTGTTGATATGTTGATTGTTCATTTTCACAGCATAACGATAAGATGAAGATAATAGAAGAAAAATAGATAGATAGATGAGAAGATTGAGAGAAATTTTGGCAGAATGAGGATGCTAGAAGAAGATTCCCCAAATGACCTGTGAAAGGCTTGATTTATAGGAGAAGGCTGATTTGATTCGATGTCCAAGATTAAAAGTCAAATTTGTGATATGTGTGGCTAGGATTAAAAGTTTATTTTAGTGTCTATGACACACATTAAGTGGCTTATGACATGACACTCAAATTAGGATGTAAGGAAATAAGTGGGATTCTATTCTCTATTTTGGAAGAAAAGATGCTTATGACGCATAATGAATGGGGGTAAAAATAGGATGTGAGTGGGAATCTCATAATTTAAATAATAAAATTATTTAAATTATTTATGCATGTGAAGAGTTGTAGTCATGTGACACATGTTGCAATGTGACAATAAGTGAGGGATTAATTCAAATATTTAATTTGAATTATTTTGAGACATGTGAAGGGGGAATTAATTAAATAAATGAGATTTATTTAATTAATTGGGAAGATGATTAAGTGGAATAAATGGGATAAGTGGGATAATGTAATGACCTAGGATAAAATATTACAAAATGTCTTACAAGGTCATGTATCAACTAGGTAATATTATGACATGGACAATTTTGGGTGTCTACAGTATCACATGCCATTCATAATCAATTGACCAATATTAGGGAGACTAAATGTTTTTTCACGACTTCTTACATTATGTATGCAGCAGCAAGAGTAGATATCTTCCTAGGTCTGAGCAGAGTGGGAATAATAGGAGGGTTAGATGGACAAGAGAAGGTGTGGGATCATTATACCATCCATCTCTATAGGTTGTTGAGACTCAATTTAGAAGGGTTAATGATGCATTCATATATGTGATCATTAACCAACTCAATGGAGATGTAGGGTACAAACTAAGCCAAGAGGCCATGGAATTTATCACTAAATGGGGATGTTGGTACATTCAATACCCCAAGTTCACATACTTTAGGCTAGATGGCTTTGAAGGTCATCCACATTTGTTGCCAAGCTATTGCAATAATAGGATAGTTTTAATGGAATTTTTATATCAGGCTCTCGGGGTTAATGCCCAGTTTGGATTGAAACATAAAACAGGATGCCATAAGTTCCCCATGAAGTTGGGTGAATAGATTTGTTAGCATCTGGTAGGAGAAAAGGTAGTGTGCAGTGAGTTGATACACTTAAAGCTAGGTTTATGTATAGCTCAGAAGCACTTTGACCCGAAGAGTAAAATCAATGCCTTGCTGCCTTCTGTGTTTGATAAACATTTCAATTTATTGGAAGATTTCTAGAGTGATCGGCAGGATGAGTATGATTTGAGGAAGAATTATTATGAAAGATTTCCCGTCTCACTCATGGCAGAGCTTGGAATCAAAAATGACATTCTTGACACATTGGTGGATGATGGAGTTGTATTGGATCCATCCTATGAAGCTTTAAACATTGGCACTAAGAGCCTGGATCTGATTGATTGGGACAGTGAGGAAACCATTGACATTAAGAAGATAGAGCGAGTAGTCTTGGATACGAGCGTTCAATGGTTGGTATTAAGAACCAAAAATCCTCAAGGACCAACTCCTGAAAAGGGGAAAGGGTATAAAAAGATTAAAACAAAGACACCTCCCAAGGAGCCTTTAGAGTTCCTTCCTCCAGACATTGAAGAAATAGAGCTTGAAGCCATAGTTGATGAACTAGAGACACAAGAAGGAGATGCCCAAATAGGATCAGTTGTTTCAACACCTACATTAGGTGAATCTTCTACTCAAGTCCCACTTGCAAAAAAACAAAGTGAAGAAGTGCAAAAGGGGAATCTTCATAATATTGTTGAAACTATGAAGGGAAAAGAAGTAGAGATAGAAATTCATGATGTTGGAACAGATTCTGATGAGACTCTGTCAGAGAAAGGAATACAAGAAAATATGCCTCTAGAAGAGGATACTGAATAGGTAATGACAGAGGAGGATCGGTGGGCATTATTTGAAGAGATCAAGAAGGCTACCGATGAGCAAGTTGCAACAATAGAGAAACAAAATTTAATCAATGCCAAGACCCAAGCTAATGCCATACTACAACAGAAAAAAATTGAAGCTAAATCAAAAGCTACTGAAGTAGAGAGGCAATAGAGGCAAAAAGAGCATGAGCTCAAGGTTAAGGAGGAGAATGATAAGTTAGAATTGATATAGAAAATTCATGACCTTAAGGAAGAAAAGGCAAGACACCAAAGGGAGAGAGAAGTTTTGGTAGCTAAGTTAAAGCTTGCTGAAGAAGCTCATAGAAAGGAAGAGTAAGCAGAACGATTACAAAAGGAGAAAGAGGCCGAAGAATTGATAAAAAAGAAACAAGAAGAAAAAGAAAATGCAGAAAAGCTTAAAGCTTTAGAGGAAGGAAGGAAAAGGGAATTAGAGAAAGAAAAATTGGAGAAGGAAAGATTGGAGAAAGAAAAATTGGAGAAAGAAATATTAGAAGAAGAAAGGTTGAAGAAGGAGGAAGAAGATAAGAGAGTAGAAGAGCAAAAAGATAAGGAGGAAGCTGAAAAGTTGGCACAAAAAAGTGTGGAACAAGAGCAGCAACAGAAACAGAGGGTTGATTCTCAACCTAAGGTAAATGTGCAACCTCCCTTAGCTATTTCCTCCTCTTCTTCAACCATGATGACTGCTACTCCAAGTGCTCTGACTTGGTTGAAATTAGATGTTTAAAAGAGAACACCGACACCTTCTCAACCTCTCAATTGGGAGGATATGATGAAGGAAATTGAAAAAGAAGGCCAAGATCTGCATTCTACTAGGGTAACTGATGAGGGAGAAATTTTGGCTTAGTGTGCTATACCTATGATAGACAAGGAGGCAGGAGATATGCAATTAATAGATTATCAACTAGGCACTGTGAATTTGGGGAGACCTGCCAGAGATCAGCAAATGAATCTAATTGATGTGGTAGCATCCTCAACCAAGTCAAGGATGTTGAAGGATAAACAAAGGAAGGATGAGCTTAAGGCTCAACTAGATCAATTGCATGTTTTCCTTAAGAATGTTTCCGCTCCAAGATCACAACAGGTTGATATGATTGAGACCCCAGTTTTGCTGAGCAAGAAGGAGGTAGATGATTTGGAATAGGTGAGGGGCAAGGCAGAAATGTTGGATCGGTGGGTAAGTAAATTGAATCAAGAAATAGATGAGGTATTAGAAGACAGTTTTGAGGTTTACAATGTGACTGAGGGGCTGATAGAAGAGATGAACCAATATGTTAAAACTTTTGAAGCACAAGAGGAGGATTATAAGGGATACTGTAATACCCCTCCATTTTGCATTCTAGTTGGACTATGTGTCTTTGTTTGGGCATGTTGCTTTGATGAGCTGCTCATTATTCAGATGTTATCTTTATTCCATGCTTTGGATTAGCATAGCGGTTATTTGAATTAAAGATGATTATGCTTTGGATTATACTAGTTGTTAGATTTGTCAGTTAGTTGTAGTGTATTGGTGAAGGGGACGGTATTGCATCACTCGCTTGTGAGTGCCCTACAAGTCCATGACTTCCTCTTCATGGTGTGTATTTTATGTTGTTTATACTATATGTTGTTGTTAGTTGATTTGCAGGTTGACAGGTACAGGACATCGACTCCACCTGGTTTCACAGGTTGGAACGTGTTCAATACCCAACGATATTTGATTGGGAGATAGTAGCTAGGATTTCTGTGCCAAGTCGTCACCCTGGTCCTTGTATGTCGTCAGTTGTTTGTCAGGTTCTGTTGCTTTGAATATTGTGCCCTCTCTTCATTATTTAATTGCAAGTTAGAAAAGGGGTAATTGAATGGCTTAAGGTATTTAAGTTGTTGAGTAATGTAATCTAGAATTATGTTGAAATATAATTTATTTATTATTAATTTAATTTAATTAATAAATAATTTAATCGTTGATTAAATCTATTTATTAATTAATTAAATTTTGGATGTTGAAAGGATTTAATTTATTTATGTTGAAGTTATTGTGTTATTTGTTGAAATTGAAAATAAAGAAAATGAATTTAAAAGTCAATTTGAAAATTTGGAATTCAAAATTAAAGAAATTAGATATTTTTGCATTTTTTTTGTTTTGAAGAATTTATGAGGGGGTTGTTGGATTTTTTAGGGTTTGATCCTTATGTTTGGAATTTGGATTTCAATTTTGGGGATCTTGGAGTTTTGAGAAAAGTTTGGAATTTGAGAGAGGAAGCATGTTTCAATTTTGTCGGTTTTTGGATTGGAGTTGTGAAATTTGTTGATCTAAGGAGGGAATCAAAGGAAGGAGTTGGGATCATTGGGATCTCCTCAAACACAAGTTTACCAAGTTCATTTCTTTAGTTTTAATCGTTTGTAAATTTAGTTATAAATGGTTTTAGGTTTGGGATGCATGGTTGAAATTCAAACCTGTTTTTGTTGGAACCTCCATGTTGAATTTTTTTATCAAATCATAAACCTATGTTCTTGTTTTACTTCTTCATGAAAAGAAAATGGTATTTGAATTATTATTTCCTCAATTGATCATGTAAATTCCTTGAAATTATGTATGCATATATATATATATATATATATACATATGTTTATATGTACATATATATATTTAATTTAATTTTGTGGTTTGGATTAGGGAACAAAACCCTGGTTTTTAATATTTTTTTTAATTCAGATTTGAGAAAATCCACAGGCTTTGCATAAAATGGTTTTATTTTAAAAATACATAAATAAAATTTAAAATAAGTTGTTTGTGGGGGGCTGGGGGCTCAACCCCCACCGCACCTCCCATGGAGGCGGGTGGAGGGAGCTGTGCCCAACGTGACCCCCACCTTCCCCATCGCCACTGTCCTCATCCCATGGCCTGTGCGGGCTATGCAGGCCGTGCCACCACGGTGAGTGGCCGACGCTGCCAGTGCTGTCGTGCCCTATGCAAACTCAGCGTCGTCATCGTCGCCGCCTTTGCCTCCGCTACCCCACCCTCATACCTCCGCCTCCGCCCCACCCTCACACCTCTGCCACCGCTCGGTGAAGACTGTGGCCAGCGACTAGAGCCGCCGCCCTGTGATAACCGTGGCCGCCCTCCCATAATGTCGACCCCTGTGTGCTCCGCACGCGGTTAAGGAAAAACCGCAACCCCAAAAGCAATGCATGCGGCCCAAGGTCTGTGTGGCCCAACCCTAAGGGTTGGCACGTGGCCCGAGGCCAAGGGAGGAGAAATAAAATATATAAGTTAATAAAAAATAAAATATTTTCTATATACTAAAATATAAATATATTAATTTTATATTATTATATTCATAATATGAATATATTAATATATATTATAATAATATGATATGTATTAGTATATTTAGTATTATATAATAATATAATATTATTTATATTTGTGTTAGTAAATTAAAAATAGATATGTATATAAATTATAAGGGTGATTAAAATGGTGTTGTGAGGTATTTGATTATAACATGTTTTTTTAATGGAATTGAGGAGTTTTGGAATCATATGCTATCGGGAGGTAATTGGTTTATTTTAAAAATTATATATTGGGAAGGGTTAATATGGAATTTAAACGAGATATGTTTAATAGTAAGATGGAATCATTTAACGATGTAATTTTTGCAAAGGACCAGTAGTATTTTCTTTCAAAATGATTAGCTTCTAAGGAGGAAACAATTATTTATTCTAAAGCATTATTTTTTGAATGGAGGAAATAAATGGTTATTTTATATTTATTAGAATCAATTAGAAGATGTGATATTGGATTCAATTTTCGTCCTTGTCCAAAGAGTCATTATTTAATTCAGTTTTATTAATGCGATGAAATATTGAATGTTAATGAACAAATGGGTTTAGTGAACCCAAAGTAGAATTTAAATTCTCATCTCCTTGCTTGTCTTGATTGTGAACTGTTCCTGTTATCATCTTGGGAAGTGGGTTAAATGTGTGATAAATTTGTAAGTCTTCCAGATGGTCTATCATTTGTGAGGGTTGTCGTTTGTGATGTCAACCTGTTGTAATTTCTCTTGGTAGTGTAGGAGGTTGTGTCTATGTTAGTACTCAGTTTCCATGAATGGGGATGTTTGTACCTCCTTGGTTTAGGAGTGGATTATGGGATCCATGTCTCCCTATATGGAGTGACCTTGTTATGTGGTTTGTTGCCTCCAGTGTTGGAGTGTTTTTCAGTTTGTGTCAACTCTTGAGAAAGGAGAGGTCGTGATATCTTGTTTGTTTCACCTTGGTTCCATTAATGTTTGGATGGTGTGTGTGTGTGTTGTCAACTAGAAGAGTGGCTTGTAACGGGGGCTGGCACACGAAGTGGTGCCAGGATAACTCATTGTAAGTTATTTAATCAAGTGATAACTAAAACAATACTAAGAAGTTTAGGACTAACTTCTCACTAATCAAGATTTTAATGCCTCACTCATGGACCCAAGTGCTCGGCTAGGCTTGGGATGGGTGGGAAGGCTTGGAATGGCAAGGTCATCTATCTTGTCTGTATGAAAGGTATTTGGCTCTGCATGATAGAGTATGGGGGCCGGGATTTGGTAAAGGTCACCAGGATAACCTTTTCTTGTGGGGGCCGGAGCCTAGGAAGATTCCCAAGGATGACCCATGACGAGCTGTGTGATGACACTCTATCTAGGACAACAGTTGGTACTTGATTATTGTGGGTATGGTTTTTGTAACATACCTGATGTGACCATAGTTGGTATTCGATTATTGTGTGTATGGTTATCTTAACATACTTGTCCTGCTTTATTTCTGGAAGCAATGTGACCTTGTAGAGATGTACTTGCATGGTATCTGAGTTTTACATGTGTTGATCTTATGTTGTACTTATGCTATATCTGAGTTGTACCTTGGGATGTACGTGTGTGGTTCTTGTGATTAGTTGTTTCAGTTTGGTTCAGTTTATGTTAGCCTGTGTCTAGAGGTAGATTGTCTTGACTAGGATTCCTAGTTACTATCTCCTAGCACGGGGGGTGGGCCTTTGGGTTCCACTTGGTTGGGTGGCATGCACCTAAATCCGTTGGGTTCTTTCTTCATGTTCGTGTGGATGAGACTTCCAGTTGGAGAGCTCGTTAGTTTCAGTTTCAGTTCTTGCTTTATTTCATTTATGTTGGATCTTGTATTTTACCCCTCAGTTGTTATCGAGGTGGAAGTTGTAATTGTAATTATATTTATTGGACTTGCCTCATTCGGGGAATGAGTGTTGTAATCTTATTATTTAACTTGGATAATGCAATTGAAAGTTATCTCTTGTGATGATGTAATTATCTTATTGGAATGTATGTGCTTAATTTATTAAGTTTTGAATGTCATGGATTAAGTTCATGTTTTTTGTTGAGGTTCTATATAACCTTTGTCTCATAACCTTAGAGGTTGTTGGCATTGGTTAGCGAACTTGCTTATTAATTATACTTTTAAAAAAATATATATTCTTTTTAAGTAGTTAAATGCAACTTCCTCTAGGGTTGCGTGGTGGGGTGTTACAGATACAACCAGAAACTGAAAGAGGTCAATAAATTGCCTAAGACTACCCTCTAGGAACAGTCGATACTGGAAGAAGATAATAAGGATTTTTTAGAAAAGACTTCTTGTATACTCCGATTTAGAATAGATTTCCTATTCAAACATAGAAATGAGGTTCAAGATTCTGTTAAGGAGCTAAATGAGCAATTTGAGGAGTTGGAGGCCATCATTTCTATTATAGTAAATTTTGATGCACTTGTAAAAGAAGGCTTTCCTTTAAGCCAAATAAAGCAGAAATGGACTAAAATATTTAAAGAGGTTATGCAAAGAGGAGATGTTGGTGAAGATCTGCTAATAGATCGATTGATGGACATCAAAGAAGAAATAAGAGCAGCCAAGAGAGAGTTGACAAAGCTGAAGGATATGAGAGGGTTTGCTGTAGCAGAGTTGGAGAGAATTAAGTTTGAAGACAGTTGGGTGGATGGGCCGGAATTAGACATATTACAACAAGTCTTCTCCAGCTATGACGAATACATGATGGAACAAACTTTGCATGCATAAATATCATTCATGCATGGCTTTCTTCTTCTTTGCATGTTGCATGCAACACTGACATTTTTTGAAGCGCATGGTTTTTCTTCTCTTCTATTCTCTTTTCTTCTAGTTTAACTGAGTTTCCAAAGATAATTGTAATCCCTAAAAGGGTGGGTCGACTTAAAATAGAAGAGGACTTCATATTTTGTATATCTATAAATACCCTTTGGGTATCATATTGTAAGGGTCGGCTGATAGAGAATATAATTGGCCACCTGATATTAGGAGATAGAATTTTTCATAGTTGTTACAGAGATACATTGTTACTTGATTTTTATAGTTAAATAAAATTACAAGTTTATGCTATATGGTGTTAGAATTAAGTTTTACTTGATAAGGCTGATGAATTATAATCTATCTGTATGCTAGTGATTGTGTTGAAGCATGACTGTTTCTTATGTGATGAAATTCATTATAAGAAGTTGGATTTAAGGATTATCTCGTTAGATTATCATTGAGTTGGATTTATTGAAGTCTTTTGATCTATGATCTTGGCAATGAATGAATGTGTGTTCTTTTTGGAATCTTTGAAATAGTTGTGATATGCGAATTAAAATAAGCACCTTAGATGCATACAATGGTATAGATTATTCTGTGAATTGTATCATGCTTTGGTTTTCTTGATCTGTTGGAAAATATTCATTGTTGAAGATATATGTCCGGATGCTAGATGATTTTGATTCATGTTTGCTGATTTACCCTCTGAACTATCTTTTTCTTTTATTTAAAACCCCCTTTCTTTATTAAAATAGCTCAATGAATGAGTCATTGCTTGTATTCTTTGTTACCAACACATGCCCCTTGAATATTATAGTTGCATGGACCGATTGAGTGACACCAGACAATTGAGAACCAACTACCAAGACCTTGGGAGTTAGGCTACTATATGTTGTCTTTCTTTTTCAAGAGAAATAGAGTAGAAATATTCTATTTTAACATTGTTTGTGTCATTTTCACCATCAACAGGTATTCATACTAATCAAGATAAGTGATTTCCTCACTCATGGCTCAAGTGCTCATTTAGGCTTGAGATGAGTTGAGAAGGATTGAAATGGAAAGATCAACTACCTCATCCTCATGAGATGTATGTTGATTCCACATAGGGTTGTATGTGGGTCAAAGATCGGTAGAGGCTACCAGGGCAGCCTAGGATGGGGGTCGGGGCCTAGGAAGAACTTATAGGGTAACCCATAGTAAACTAGATGTGATGACACTCCTACTATGGAAACCTAGCAATCCCTTTCCTCTTGTCTCCCTTTGACATTTGTGTACCTTTAGAAGTGGTGTTATTATCATGTGATGTTATGTTGTAGTTGTACATTGGATTCATGTTAGCCTTGTGCAATCTTATGTTTCTTGACTGTTGTGATGGTACCTTAAAGCTATCTCCTAGCATGAGGGGTGGACCTTAGGGTTCCACATGGTTGAGAGGAATGTGCCTTGTACTCCATTAGGTTCCCTCACTTGGTTTGTGTTTGTGGTGACTAATTTTGGATTTGAAGTCTTTTGCACTTGTTCCTATTCATGAGGATTATATTCCATGCACTTGGATTATATCATAAATCTATTATATCATGTATTATACTTCTGATGTACTATCCTCACCTGTGTTTTAGGAGACATTAACTGTTCTTGATGTAACGATGTAATGAGATAATGTTGTAACTCATTATTGAACGTTCTCTTGTAATTAGTAAAGTAATGATGTACCTTATTTATATTAGTTAATGAAATTGATATTGAAATGGTATCTTATGATGACATGTTATGGTTAATGGTGTTACTTCTAACATTATGATATGGAGATGTATGTCTTGATTCAAATGAGTATTGTAGCCATTGAACCTTGAGGGCATCGATTTGGACCAAGAGGTACCCAAGATTTGATATCTTGAGGAGTGACTTACTAGGGTTTAGGTATCTTAAGGAGTCACTTCTAGGATATCATATCTTGAGGAACTTCGTAGTGTATAAAGATACTTGTATGCAGTTCGAGATGGCAAATCATAGTCTTATGTTTAGATATGTTTATCATTCTTGTTATTTACTCTTGAAATTCAATATTGTACTCTTTATTATAATGGATAATCTAAATGATTATTATTGTAGGGGAGATGTCCCAATCTCTACCTCCATTGAATAACCATCACCTCCATGCTCACTCCACCTCCCAAAAAAATTCACTTTAATCCATTAAAAAACTTTATTTTATCAAATAAAAAATTACAACACCAATGGCTACTCATAACACAATGTGTAACTGACCAATCATAATAGATAGCTAAACATGCATTTGCATTTACAAAAAAAATTCAACTTGCACATAAAAAGGCTCATTTACAATTAATATAAAAAAATTATTGGGGTGAACCCACAAAAGTGGTTTACAATTTGAGTGAGGAAGGAAAACTTCCAAAAACATGATCCATTCAAAAAAAGATCATTTTGTGGGCTTCGAGAGAACTCTAGGTTCGAATGAACCCCAAAGAGGTTTGCTTGAACCAGGGTTTGAGTGAACCCCTTTGCATGTGGGAAACCACAATTCCCATTGCGGGAAGGGGGTTCTCTCAAAGCCAAGTTCGAGTGAACCAGGGTTCGAGCAAACCCCTGAGGGTTTGCTCGAACCCCCCTTATTCCTCATCCCCCCTAAGACAAAAAAAACCCCTAAATTTTGGCACTTCGAAGCTCGGGTTGAGGATGAAAATGGTGGAATATTCACAAACCAATTGGAATTAGGTAGTCCTTGGAATGAGTTATCCAATGAATATAATTTTAATATGTTTTTCTTTTATTATGTATTTGTTTTTTAAGTTTTATTAAACATAGGTTTTTCATTGAAAATGAAGGTCTCTGTTCTACACATGTGAAAAAATACCAGATTATCAAAAAAAATTGAAAAATATGAGTGCACTAGATATTGAAGTCCTTGATCCAACAAAAAAATAAAATGAATTTCGATATATACAAAAAAAGTTACGCGTTATACGGTCGTGCTATGTCTGAATTGTAACTAGTTTGACTTCAAAACTTGATTAAAGAAAAAATATTCAATAAAACAATATCTAACCAAGTGGAAGCACTAGATATCAGAGATACAAATCTAAATTCGAAAGAATTAGAATTTAATCCTTCATAGAAAAAAATTTATGCATTATACGGTGTGAGTCACTTTTTAAAAATGTTGTTTTATGAAAAAAACCAGTTTTCATGGGAGATGGAAAACGAAGTGCAATATGATTCCAAAAATTTTGAATTTTTTTTTTTTTAGAATCTACAAACAAAATGTGACAAGACTCTAGTATGCATCATCTTCAAATTCCTCATGATTTAGCTGCTATAGGTGCCCGAATGTGAAGATTTACTTAAAATTAATAATTTTAGTGTCTAGTTTGGCCAAAAATTGTAAACCACTATTGTGGGATCACCCATTTTTTTTGATAAGGTAAGTAGAATTTACAAGGTGTTTTACCCCTCACATCAAGCCATAAGGGTCAAAAATTTCAATTCCAAAAACATAGAAACCAACCAAAAAATAAAACACAGATCGCGGATCAACAACAAATAGCCAAAACATAGACTAAAAAACACCTAACATTATCCCAGTGATTTGACAGGAGATCAACAACATCATCCCCAACCCATTCTTGATCATCGTTAGTATTCTTCCCGTCCAACTCATCTTTAATAACCACTGACAAAGTGTTGGTGACAAAATGGACCAGCTTAACAGTGAAGCGGGTCAAGCCATGGAATCTCTTATCCAATTTATCCATTCTTTCCATTAGCACATGATGCTCCTCCCCATCATCAACAACCTTCACATTCTCAGAGTGCTCCACATCCAATGGGTGCAAAGACTGGGAGGCCGAGTTCTCTTTCTACTCTTTACTATTATCAGGAATGGTGTGGGACCCTCTCACATACTCCTCCTCCTCATTCCCAAACATCTCATCACCCTTGTATTCTTTTTTGTAAGACCGCTCCTCCTCCGATTCCAAATCCACCTGCCTTTTTTTGTTGTGCTTGGACAATCTCCTAGACCTCCGAATGATGGTCTCACCTCTAGTCATAACCGTCACCTCCACCAACGTGTCACCCTTCAAATCCTTCCCCACAACATTTTCGCCTCTGCTATCTTTTGTCGGAGGCTCCATCAAACCCTTCATGTCATCTTTTCCTTTCTTCTTTGGGGTGGGTTTCTTAGCAATTTTGTCCGAGGTCGACTTGAGGTCACATAGGCTGGCAGCAACACTAGTTTGGGCATTCCCCACATTCCCCTTGATTTTTTGAGTATCAATAGCACTCGAAAGCCTGGATTTTTGAATGTGACCTTTGGACTCGACCGAGGAAATGTTTGTAACAGCCAGAGGTTCGATTTCCTCCACACGGATAGTGGATATGGGCTTGGGAGGGCATAAAGCAAGACAAAAATGATAGTCTCATAATGAGAACTTGGTGCAATGACATAGGAGGGGTATCATCAAGGTTAAGGCCAGCAGCTTCTAAGCATTTTTCCACAGAGCTTTCTAAATCCTTAAGCAAGGAAAATAGAAAGCTTAACATAAGTTTATGCCTAAGGTGATTCAAAAGAGGGAAATAGTAGAAAAAGAAGGTTTTGTATCTACCTTCGAGAGTCATGTACTTCATAAGGGCTAGGAAGACTTGGTCCCATGGCTATGGAAGGGCCTCCCGCTCGAAACCTGACTGGTTACAAACCGGATTTTCATTCCCCACAAAAAATGAATTCATGTTGTCATTGTTCTAGGTCTTGGTATGCTTTAGATACTTCTTACCATTACTCTGTAGCCTCATCGCCTATGCAATCACATCTTCATTCACCTCAAAATAAATCCCGCCTAGAGTCACTCTTCGGTCCTTCCAAGAGTTGGAAAATTGCATAGACAAATTAGGGTCATGACCCACAAGACTCTCCATCAGTGGAGCCAAGCCACCTTCGACACATATATGCCACACCAACGGATTTTTGTGGAATTCACCATAGTTGTTGGGCTTTGTTCGCACACAATCACCACCCATAATGTTTCTTTGCACAAGAAAAAACCAGAGAACCTATGAAAGAAAAAGGTTATAAAAACTAGTTAAGAGAAGGGTTTCCCACACACAATGAAAACTTAGTCGAATAGAGCAACATTGGTTAATCAAGGCTATGTGCAGGACACACGCATGAAGATGTGCCAATTTCATAAAAAATTTATTGTCACAAACACCCCCACTTGCAAATGTTTATCCCTCATTACATATTATCTTAACAACTACACATGCACACTTAATGGTGATTTACATGGCATAATCACAATCTCCTATTAACTCTATGGGATTTGAAATGCACAATATTCCACACTCTTTGGTAGATACATGTATTTAATTCATTTCCTATAGTTGCATGCACAATTAAATACTGGTGTAAGGCTCCCCAAATAAACATCAAATAAAAATATAATGTAGAATTTAGTCATATCATCCTTAAAAACCTACGTAACTAGCAACTAAAAATTCAAATGTTCAAAAAAAATTAAATTTAAAACACAACAACCAAATTGAATGCATTCAATTGTCAGATTCAAATTCCTAAATAAGAGGGGGAAAGCAGCTAGTGCCATTCACAATGGCTAGTTGTGAAGGATTTTTCTTTGCAGAATTCAAAGCATCGGCAGGCATCCTCACATTCCTCTGTAGAATTCAGAGCATCGTCAGACATCCTCTGCACATTCCTCCAATATCCCAAGTTTTAGGTTGGTACTTTATACATTCTACATATGGTTATTTTCATGAACTGTGCATTTAACATTTATATTTATGCAGTGTCTTTTTACTTTGCTTTGAACTGTGCATTTAACATTTATATTTATGCAGTGTATTTTTACTTTGCTTTATAAGTAAATGAAAGGTCTTTTTTGGTGACGGGTTTTTCTTTACAAACCCCATTTACAAATCCAATAATCTGTGCGTTCATTTTTTGTTTTTGGTCATTTCTCAAGGTTTATATTTGTAATTTATTTGTGCATATACATGTATTTATATTAGTCTATTTTTTGTCATTTCTTAGGGTTTATTTATATGTATATACATGTATATATATGTGTATTATGTATTTAAAAACATATACATAGATATATATACATATACATACATATAGATACATACATATAAATACATATATACATGTATATATATACAATAATACATACACAAACACACACATATATGTATATAACTCTGTTTTCATTTTACCTATGTTTAAATACATATCGTTTGGATGTCCAATACAATGGACTACCATTTGTTTACTGTGAAATGTGTTACTACTTTTCTACTTTCCATTACACATATAGCAGGCCAGCATACATATATTTTTCATTTTATATTATGTGTTTCTTGTTCATTCAACAAATCGATATATATGTGTGTATCATTTGCCTATCCTTTCAAAATGCAAAAAATGGTACTAGTTAATCATTTTTTTGCATCTTATTGAATTTGTAAATGAATGTGTACAATGTTATATATATAACATTGTACACATTCATTTACAAATTCAATAAGTTGTGTGTTTGAATTTGTAAATGAATGTGTACAATGTTATATATATATAACATTGTACACATTCATTGACAAATTTTGTTTCTCTTGTCTCTTGTTCATTCAACAAATCAATATATGTGTGTATCATTTGCCTATCCTTTCAAAATACAAACAATGGTACTGGTTAATCATTTTCTTCTGCATCTTTCAAGACCCATGAAGGGTTTATTCGATGATTGAAAAATTATTGCTGCTTGTTTATGAAATAAATCATTCCTCTTCAACGCATTTTCACCATGTGTTTTTTTATTTTGTCGGGTCATGGTGCTGGTGTTTTTCCCACAAATTTTTTTGAGGTTAAATGATTATTTCCTCTCCGTGTTTCACGGCTTGGTAAAGTCAATTGTTTCATGATTTTCTCTCCATAAATGATGATGAAATTCATGGGTTTGACCAAATGTCTGCAAAATAAGATTTTTTTGGTCTGCATCGACCTTTTTTATAAAAATAAACCCATGTGACTATGGGCATAAATCAGAAAGCCCATTAAAAATACACCATATATGTGAAAACCTTTGCTTGGTTTTTAACAAATTTGTGTGCTTAAGGAATTAATCTCATGAAACCCTTGCCTGGAATATTCGACATCTATCTGGAAATGCACTTTTGTATTCCTGTGAGTGAGGAATTATTATTATGGAATCCATGGTTACTTGATGCAAAGAGGAACCTCCCACCTCCAAGCATAACTCAAATCTACATACTCTCAACACAACACATTATGCAATACAACAAATCTAACACAATAAAAATCATATAAATTCATTTCATTTTCAACAATGAAAATAATTACATAAATCAACAAATTAAACTTATTACATCATGGCTTCTTACACACATTATCATTCCCACATTCCCCACTCTCAAATTTGCAACACAAAAAATTCTTCTCAACTCTTCAAACTCTGTGCTGGACGTTTTTCTTTTTGCAGGCATCAAAAACCCTCTTTTTCTTCAATATTTTTGTTTCTATTTGCTAAAAACTTGTTGCTTGGGCCATCTACTCCATTATGGCTGCCTTTTTCCCTTACAAATTGGTATTTTAAAGTTGTTCTCACTGTTGTAACAACCCGCCATTTTTTTGGACGTGAGAGTAATGTTTTTCTCCTAAAAATGGCATACCAATCAATGCATTTTCCGTTACAAATTGTCATGGATTCCTTTTCTCAATTTGGCGCCATACTCAATAATTATTCTTAATTGAATTTCAGTTAGAAATTGTCATGGATTCATTTTCTCACATATTTGATATATAAATGCATCAATGAATAAAATAAAACCATTAAATTACCTTGAATAATACCTCATGGAGCAACATTAGAAAATTTTATTTTTTGCAACTTCATTTTACACTAGGTAGCTGAAAATTGACTTTTTTTTTCATAACTTTCACCTAGAAGCTCATTTTTGCATGAAATATTGCCAAGATGAGTGTAATATCATTACGATGCCTCCCACCAATTCTTTTTGCTCCAACCTTCATAAAATTCAAGATTTTAAATTTTCTGAAAATTGTCCAACACATATTTTTACAAACTTTCGGCATTAAAATCTCTCAAACTGTGAAAGATTTTACTCTAATTATTTTTGCATATTTTGCATGGTACCTCAAATAATATCCCTACAAAATAATTATGTTCCAACTCTTACGAATTTTTGGGAATAATTTTTTGAAAACTATCTGCGGAGCCTCTGAAACAACAAACTGACGAAAAATTGAAAATTATAATTTTGACTAAATTTTTGAGTTCTTGCTACTGAGAGATGCATGGAAACACCAAAGAAAACCAAAACACACACCAAAATGAAAATTAGATGGAAAACATTTTTGGGCGATTCAGGATCACCTGTGGACTCGGATGCTCCTGCATCATTACTTTTTTGTGCACATTTCTAAAAACCCAAGTCTGTAATCAATCTACCTTTGTTAAAATTAGTATTCTATCATTTTTGAATACATCACAACGTCTTTCATTTACTGTACATATGTGTCTTATATGTTCATGAATACATATGTTTCTATACATAAAATTACATAGATATATGTACATACATTTATAAATTTGTGTACATATATATTGATATATACATACATATATCTAAGTATATATATGTACAGATATATGTATACATGTAACTATGTAATTATATGTATACATAGATACATGTATACATTTATCTATACAAATACATATACATACATCTATATGTACATATATATATATATGTACATATATGTATATGTAAGCCGAAATAAAATGATGGAAAAGAATGGGATACCCAAATAAAAAACATTAGTCATATGCATTAATTGGACCCCTAATGAAGTTTAATTAGGGTGTAATGTGTTTGGTGTTCGGTGCTAATGTTTGGCGATTAATGTGTAGGAGCAATTTTTAATGGGCACCAAATTAATTTTATAAGGTGCTAACATGAATTACACCCATTGAATTTTGAGTGGATTTGAATGATAAAATAGTTGTAATTGCATGTTAATAGTGACACAATTAGCATCATTTTCTGTTTTGTAATGTATATCAGTAATTTTTTGTGTAATTATATGTAAACATACATATAGATACATATATATATGTATATGTGTGTATACATATAATTACATAGATAAATATATACTTATATAAATTTTTGTACATACACATATGTTTATTATTGTCTATTGTCCATGGTTTAAGGTAACGACAAACATCATTCTCCTTTCAAAATGAAAACAATGGTACTCCTGGGTTTGTTGGTTGTTTCAATAATGATTTCAACTTTTTTTCACCACTTTCAACATTGTTTTTCTAACACTTTATGGCTTAGAATGTACAGGATCACTGATAATCATGGCACCAAGGTAGAAGAGGAAAAGATCGAGTGGGAGGCACCTTATTAGAGTACCTCATGGAGTGAGGTTCAATGTTCCAGATGTTGTTGATGAAGAGCCAACAGTCAACATGAACGAGGATGTTATTTTTGAAAATGCAGAATAGACAAATGAAAATGATGGTTTTGAACCTATTGTTCATAATACTGAGGTAGAAATAGAATTGCCACCTGCTGACCATGTGACACCCCCAGATCTATGCACAAGAATTTGGACAATGCATCACATAGAAAAATCCATTGCAGATGTTGAGGACAATCGAATGTCAATCAAAGGTTCAATGATCAAATGAGGAATCTTGCCTAGCATTTTGAGGGTGTGGCTTAATGGTGTGACATCCACAAAAAGGAAGGGGCCACGAACAATCCTATCTAATGAAGAAGAAGCTGAAATTGTGTAGTGGTGTAAAGACATGGCTAATATTGGCCATGGCCTTCAAGTCTCACAACTCAAATCAACAGTGGCCCAAATGGTTGGAGTGAGGCCTAACCCATTCACAAATGGGATACTCGGGAGGTCATGGTGGGTTGGCTTTCATCAAAGACATCCCAATCTGAAAATTCGAACACCAGAAGGAGTGGACACAAATCGAGCTATAATGCTACACCCTGAAATAATTTCTTCCTTCTATGACAACTTGGAAGAGTTGTACCAAAAACACAATTATGGGCCCAACAAAATATGGAATTGTGATGAAATAAGGGTGTAGGTGGGCAAAAATTTTGCAATGAGAGTTATTGCAAAAATAAGGATCAAATCTGTTCCATAATTAGTTTCTAAAAGCAGAGAATGGATCACTATTCTAGCTTGTGTTAGTGCAACAAGTCAAGCTATACCTGGTTACTATTTGTTCAAGTCCAAAAGGAACATTATAAACTATATTATTAATTGTGAGCCAAGGGAATGCATGGAAATCCAAGAGCATGCTTGGATGACCAAATATTTATTTGTGCAATGGTTGAAACACTTTGCAAGAAATGTCCCAAGAGGGTGTCACCAAAAAATAGACAACTGCTCATCTTTGATGGTCATGGCAGCCATGTTGCATTCAAAATGATCGAAGAAGCAAAGACTATAGGAATAGATTTGCTCACACTTCCAACACATTGCAGCCAAAAATTGCAGCCCCTTGATGTGAGTGTATTCTCACCATTCAAAAACTACTTCAAACAACATACGAGTATATGGCTCTCTATAAATCCTCAACTTGACATTGGAAGGGAAGAGTTGGCAACACTTGTTAGAAAAGCTTTTGCACAAGCTTTAACTCTTAATAATATTGCAAGTGGTTTTAGAAGAACATGAATTTGGCCATTATATCGACATGCACTTGACTTCGATCTAGGATCAAGTGAAGCTTTCATGGTTGAAGATGAAGGAACCACATTGGGAGCACAAACAAAGGGTGAGGTAGTTGAGGATGAGGCATAGTTCATGGCAGCTAAGACTTGTTTGAGGATAGCAGGTTGGAATGAGGAACAAATTGGATAGTTTGTGGAAACCTTTATTGCAAGAAATCCCCCATTTCCAACAAATGAAGAAATATATTGCACATAAAACATTGAGGCAGTGGAAATTGAAGAAGAACCTATAGTTCAAACATGTAATCAGGCAACATAAAATGAAGAGAGTCTCAATTTTCCATCTGAATTTCAAGATGCAACTTTAAACCTATGGGTGCATCTGAATTTCACTGAAGGGGATGAAGGGTTGTCCATGTCATCAACACCACATGTAGATCCTGAAGAGGTCATCCATTACTTCATGACTGGAAGAAATCGGGATTCAAATGATGAAGCAGATGGAGTGGAAGGTAATGCCTTTAGTGACGAAGAAGCTGACTATGTGCCATGCATGCAAGTCAATGACCAACAACTAGAAGGAAGGAGAAGCAGGTTTTTGAAAATACCAACACAAAGGGTGCACCAATCATCGAATAAAGGTCGCAATGGGGTGATTCACCTAAGTAGGAAATCTCAAATTTTGACATCAGATGAATTTTTCAATCTGTTGAATGAACAAGAGGTACATAAACAAAGAAACCAAGAATTGTAGCAAAGGAAAAGGGACCAAATGGCTGAAAAGAAGCCAGAAAGAGAAGCAAACCTGACATAAAGGGAGGCAAAGAGATTGGAGTGTGCTACAAAAAAACAAAAAATTGTAGAGAAGAAGCTCAAGCAGTGACAACAAAAGGAGTTTGAAAGGGAGCAAGCAAATATTTCTTGATAGTTAAAGGAAACCCAAAAGCAGGTGGAAAGAGCAAAAAGAAACAGATGTAATAGTACTCCTACAACTCCTCTTCCAACTCAACATCCAATTTTAAGGGACATGATTAACATTTTGTCTCCAGCCTTTGTTGCTCTTAGCAGCCTACAAAATGGGTCTTCCGAAGGCTACTCTCAATAGTTACAACTTAGTCCAGAGGCAAATAAGGCATTTCTTGCTTGTATAACAAGTGTCATGCAAAAAAATCAGCAATCCTTTACATCTTCTCCAGTTGATGTGGAGTCAATTGACACCCAAGGACCCACCACTACATAATCACATATGTGGATGTCTGATTAGGATTGTTTGTTGTGAAATTTTTGACTTCGATGTGTACAAGTGTTGGAGGTTGTGGTTGTGTTGTTGATGTGTGGTTGACATTGATGTCAACACTATTAGCATTGATGTTCTTCAAAGCTGTATATGTCGAGGATATTGAGAAAATTACAACAAATATGTTGAAGGTTGTTTGTGGAGCTATGAAGTTTAGTGTGGTGGAAAATTCAGTATATTGTTATTCAAGTATTGTGCTTCAAAGGGTCTGTTGCTAAGCTTATCTAGTTTATACTCTCAAAGTTTTAGAGGTGCGCATCAAGATTTGTGCAAGTTGTATGTTATGTTCGTACATTTATTATGTTACTGTACTTGGTGTTTCTGGAAGAAGAGAATGCGATTCTAGTAATTTTAGCTATTATGTATGCTTGTGTGTTGTTCTTTGATGTTTCTAGATCATTCTCTATCCTTGTTGCATGTCTATGTTGATCGGCGTGATTGTGGCACGTCTGTGTTGATCGGTGTGATTGTGATTGGAAATTTTCTAGTTATGTGTTCGGGTTTTCATGTTCTTGGTCGACTGGTGGTTGTAGCGTTTTGTGGATCCTCATGGATTAATCTTTTAATTTTTGGCATGTTCGAGGAAGTTGATTTAGGTCTCCATTATCTTGTGACTGACTTCAGTTGGTGCACATTGAGATTTGTTCATGAATTGGGTCGATAGTTTGTAATTTATTCTTTTATCTTTGGCCGACAGAGTTGCTAATGTAATTTCATGTAGCAGATATATAAGAGCGATTGTTTCTTCATTTTGAAGTGTGTGAGGTGTGCTCAATGTGTGTATGAGAAGTGTAAATGTGAAATGTGCAAATACAAATCAGATCATTCGATTGCAGAGCAGAGTGTGAAGAAGGTTGAGCAAATTGTTAATCATTATTTTTGTGCCTAACCGAAATTGCCATTAGGCTTTTACAGAAGCTAATTTATCAGTTCATATTCTTCAGATGGTTTTAATCCAAATGTTTTTGTAAGGCAGTGAGCCTTCACATTTTATCAATGAGCTCTAGGCAGTGTGCCCGAATGCATGTGCATTCCTTATTCATTTTCATTATACTTCTAATAGGGTATAATCTTGTGGAATAACATCCACCATGGTTTTTCTCCTAACAGGGTTTCCACATATAAAATCTTGGTGTTCTTATGTTTTTGATATGTTGTTGATTCATGTTTTCACTGTTAATTGTCAGATCTGAGATTAAAGGTTAATAAGGTTGAATAAGTTTTAAAATTATGTGACAACTGATTCACCCCCCCTTCTCAGTTGTCTATTCTTGTTTTGCCAATAGCTAGTGTGTTTTTCATAAAACTGAATGCTAGTCTATTGTATCAGATAGCCAAAGGATACTAGTGTGTATTTTTATAAAACTGAATGCTAGTCTGTTGTGAAATTTTTGACTTCAATGTGTGCTAGTGTGTTTTTTGTAAAAATGAAGAATCCTTGTCTTCTTTAGAACTTTGTCTTAATCATGTTTATGTTGTAATAAATTTGATTCAGCCTAGGCATGTTTTGAGAGTTGTCCAAGTTAATGATTTATGCTTTATGTGATTCGAATTTGGTTTTGTGTTGGTTGTATTCATCTAACTAACATTGTTGAAAATTTAAATTCAAATTAAGAAATGTATGTAATTGAAATTCAGAAAATCATGTACACACACACACACACATATATATAATATATATACACACAACTATGTATATATATGTATATGTATGTATATACATAGTTGTGTGTGTGTGTGTTTATACACAAATAAGTATATGCATACATATATATAACTATGCATCTATATGCAGCATATCCATAAATTCTAAGTGTAAGTGTAAGTGGAAATCAATCTAATTGTAAATTGTAAGTGTAAGTTTACAATGAATAAGAAAAATGAATATTATAAATGAATAAGTATGTATGTATGTATGTATATATATACATACATACTTATATATATGTATACATATATAAGTATGGATACATATAATTATATAAATATATAAGTATGTATGTATGTATATACAACTATGTATATGCATACATATATATATATATCTATACATCTATATGCAACATATCCATAAATTATACATGTAAGTGGAAATCAATCTAATTGTAAATTGTAAGTGTAAGTTTACAATGAATAAGAAAAATGAATAAGTATGTATTTATATACATGCATACATACATACTTATATACACATATATATAAGTATGTATGTATGTATGTATATATACATACATACTTACTTATATATATGTACATATATATAAGTAAGTATATATATATACACATACATACATACTTATATATATGTGTGTATGTATGTATACACAACTAAGTATATGCATACACACACACACACATATATATACATCTATATGCAGCATATCCATATATTAATCTATTTGAAATTATAAAATTTTCAACACCTACACTTGGAAATCAATCAAATTGTAAATTGTAAGTGTAAGTTTACAATGAATAAGAAAAATGAACATTATAAATGAACACAGTGTCTAGAGGGTCACAACCAAAGTAAAGTCTTTCAAGACTTTACCTGAATTGTCATCTTGCAATTTGACATGCTCTTCACAACCTCCTAGCTATTTGACATGTCTACCACAACAAACAAATATAATAGAACAAACAAAAATGGACAATAGTTATTGAAATAAATTAAAAGACATACTAGCTAGTGAACAATAAAAAACAATAATTGAAACTTAGAGCCATATGAACAAAGAATCCTTAATTATTTGGTGTGTTGACAAACACATTTACCAAATTGCCTACTATTAACATTGTTGCACCACCTCTCCTTGTTCTCTTGTTCCTACAAGAAAATATTTACAACCACAGGTAGTAATGACGTGGCTAGTAACATACAAACATCATACGACCTTTGCAATAATGCATGTACAACAACACATAATTAATCAAGTTCAACATATTAAAAATTTCATATGGAAAACATAAATATATGTAAAAACATATAAATGTTAATAGAATTGTATACTGAGATTTATTCAAGTTATATTCATTGTTTCTCATCACCCTTGGATATATGAGGAATGTGCAAAGGATGCCAATCAATTCTTAGTATTATGGAGACGATATTATCAGAGGAGAATAATTGTGAATCTCGTTAGCTATTGTCCCTCTTATTTATAAATTTGAATTTGACAATTGAATGCATTCAATTTGGTTGTTGTGTTTCAAATTTGAATTTTTTAGAGCATTTGAATTTGTAAATACCAGTTACGTAGGTTTTTATAGATGATATGACTGAATTCTGCATTATATTTGGATTCGATGTTTATTTAGGGATCCTTATTTATAAATGATTTTTTGTATGTTTGCATGCATGCATACAGTGATAGAAACATAAGCATACATTCATAGAAACATAAGCATACATGCATGTATTCATATAAACATTTACATATACATTGCAGAAAATCACTAATGTACATTGAAAAACATAAAAGGGCCCTAACTGTGTCACTATTATCATGCAATTAAAACTATTTTATCATTCAAATCCGCTCAAAAGTCAATGGATCTAATTCACGTTAGCATCTTATAAAATTAATTTGGTGCCCATTAAAAAACACTCCTACATATTAATCGCCAAACATTATCACCGAACACCAAACACATTACACCCAAATTAAACTTTATTAGGGGTCCGATTAATGCATATGACTAATGTTATTTTTAGGATATCCCATTCTTTTCCCTCATTGTACTGCATGTTCTCTTTAGAAGGTTCTCATGACGATGGAATATATATATATACATACATATATACATATATATATGTATGTATGTATGTGTATACATACATAAATACATACATACATACATTTATATATATGTATATATATACATATATATATATATACAAAAACATGTGTGTATACATACATATATAATTTAATTGCATTATAAGCCACACATACATTTTGATGACATAACAAGAATTAGGAGTACCATTGTTTGCATTTTGAAAGGAGAATGATGTTTGTCATTACCTCACAGCATGGACACACAACATACTAAATTTGTAAATGAATGTGTACAATGTGGGAAAAAAACCAGCACTATGACCCGACAAAATCAAACAGCACATGGCGAGAAGGTATTGAAGAGGAATGATTTATTTCATAAACAAGCAGTAAAAATATTTCAATCAGCAAATGAACCCTTCATGGATGCTGAAAGATGCAAAAGGAAATTATTAACCAGTACCATTATTTGCATTTTGAAAGGATGGGAAAAAGATCACACATATATATCGATTTGCTAAATGAACAAAAGAAAAGAGACACATAATTTGTAAATGATTGTGTATAATGTTATACATAGAGGGCGGGTGCATGGAAATGGGTAGCCATTTCATGGCCACATTAAAAAAAAAGTTTTGAAAAGTCATAACACTACCGCGTTATAACGCGCTCACATTATGGATTGGTGTGTCGAGCCTGAGGCTCGACAACAACAAGCCAGTAATGCGAGCGTGTTATTGCTTGTTAAAAGAATTTTTTTTTGAAATGTTGTCATTTTCATTTCAACTATTTTTTCTTCTCCCTGTGGCCAAAACCCCTATTTTTCACATTCGCATTCTAGGAGGAGCCATTCAGCAAAATTCTTCACCAACAATTGCTATTTCTTTGCAACAATGGTGCCATGATGACAAGCAGGTGTGAGAGGTAAGGATGGTTTGCTTTTTGTTTTGAATTAGTTAATTTTAGGTTGAATTTGATATATATTTGTTTGAACTTTTAGGAGATGCAAATCAACCTGCAAACCCTCAAGATCCTCAACAGGAAGAGCAACCAAATCCTCAAGATCAAAATCAACCACAACAACAACCTCCTCCACCAATCACTCAACCCCCTCCTGGCACTCAATAAAATTTAATGAGTGAAATTGAGAACAACAAAAAGAAAATTGAGGATTTAATCAGTAGATTGAGTGATCCAAATAGTTCAACCACAAAAAGAATGACCCTATAAAATTCATTGAAAGATATGCTAACAAATGTAGATTCAATTAGCAAACAAATAACTAGATGACAAGATAGGAGGCAGGCGGCTAGGGATTATTATGAAAATAAACTATCATATAAAGATGTAAAGGATTTAAAAATTACAAAAGGTGATTTTCCCTCATGATTCACTGACCCACACACAAATCAAAATCTTACCCTTAATGCGAAGAGGTTTCCTATTCATTGGTGCCACCACCAACAGATTATGGACCAGTTTTATGATAGGTGGTACATGGTCTTTGACTACCCATCGTGCAACAATTGTGAAGTTCCACAATATTTCCTTAGGAAACTATATAGTGAGTTCATATTGAACAAAATCCCAAATTATTTTGATATGAGGAAATTTCAGGGGAGAGGTGGGGGGTTAGCTCAGGATAGACCTAATGCATAGCTAGATCCTATGCAACAAGGTATACAAGCTCTCACTAGGCCACCTCATGAGCATGTTGTTATGCCTTCCATCATGAAAGAAAGTGCTAACGTAGAGACATTGCAGGCGATCAACACTTTGGCCCAGACTGTCATCCATCATACTATCCCTATTCTATAGTGCCATCCAGGGGAGTCTTTGAGTGGTGGCCTTCAAACTCATGTGTGTCAATCTTGTGGGGCGAATTTTTCATATGACCCCACTAACACTCAGGAGGCTGCTAAGCAGGATCCATCTGTGGCTATGGAGATGGAGAGGGCATCTGACATATTGCATGAGGCATATGGCATTGATAGTCAGGTAAAAGTTAGCATGTCCATTGAATTTAATTTATTAAATTTTGATTTTGAAATGCAAGATTAACTAAAAATGTTTTATGATTTTAATAAAATTGTAGGGTCATAGTGTTGAGACTGGATACACCACCCCCCCACCTACTTATTTTTGTAGTACACCTATCACTGGGGTATGTAACTAGTAAACAATTATAAATTTATTACATGTTAATAGCATTGTTTTACGAATGGTATTTTAATATGCGATTTTGGATGTTGAACAAAGTAATATTGGAGGTTTCAAGGGAACACTTCCCAGTGGAAGTGGATTTAATCAAACCTACACAGAGGTAATAGAATAAATATTTTAACTAATGAATTGTACTTAATAGATTTGTGTAGTTTATATGCACATCGTTGATTATGTTGAATATTTTGTCATTTTATTTTTAGATGTTGCAAGGTAAAAACACATTCGAATGTGATGAGGGAAATGGAGATTGGTGTTTCATCTGCTCTACAATCCTCGATGGCTCTAACATGAGAGGTATGAGTTAAATTAGTAAATTTCAATTTACATTCGTTGTTATAGATGTTAGTTAGTGAAAAATCAAACCATTATTGATTCACGTAGTTTAATTTCTATTTGTATGGTTTATACAGGGCTTGAGCATGCCTGAGCATAGGCGTGAGAATATTTCCCTCATGGAAAGAGATCATGAGATGGTGGTAAGTGATTATTTTGTCAAATATATCATTTTTTATAATGTAATTTCTATATATTCATGTCTTTACTTCTTATTGTAACAGTTAAAACTTCACCATGAACTAAACCCTAGGAGGAGTAGCAGGAGCACTCCTCAAGCATAGAAAAAATGAGTGACAGACCTATTGCCATCCAATCGAAAAGGAAAGGGAAATAATTTATTTCCAGAGCATGGAGAGCAATGACTTTTGATTCCAGAGCCCTTTGTTGTATGCCTACATGGTAGTTTTGTACATATTTTGTATTGGACATATTTGACATTGTATGCCTATATGGCTATTTTGGACATATATTTCATACTTATATCGACATATATTGATGTATGCCTACATGGCTATTTGGTTAATACAAATATCTTTTATCGATGGTGTCCATATTTGCATTCTAAATTGATTCAATAGATATGAGTTACGTGTATTCAAGTGTATACTTTACAATTTACATGTATACTTTGTGACTTACGTGTGTTCCAATGTATACTTTGTGGTTTACGTGTTTTCATGTGTATAACTTGTATTCGTGCATATACTTTGTATTAATTTGTGTATACTATGTATTCATGTGTATACTTCTTGAGGCTTACATGTTTTTGAGTACTTGTGCTTCCCTTATTCACATGTACATGGTTGACTTATTCACGCGTATAATTATTAATTGGCTAGCCCTAGCATTGATCATTTTTTTCCTTCATGGTTTGTCTTGAATATTAATTGATTGATGCTAAATAACTTTATCTACAAGAAAAAAACGCGTTTTCAATTGGTATTCCATGAAATGATTCATAAAAATATTTCAATATTTTCTTGATGTGTCACCATATAAACACGTTGAAATATTTATATGTTAGCTTTTTGCAATATTATTTCTTGTATATGAAATGGACTCAGGAGAAAGCAAGTTATAATTTATAATACAAATAAGAAATGGACTCAACACTGTCCTAGACTGCCAAATAGGTCTATTTAACAAAGCAAGATGCTCTCAATCACTCTTCCAATTGCAAAGAACCATTGGTGATGCATAGTGGCTCAACCAAGTTGTGATTTGACACAACTTCTCTCAAAAATACCCACTAAGACTCCAACATTCACTTGATTCAATAGGGTAACTCCACTACCCAACCATGAAATCGATCAAACCAGACATGACCAGAACTTGGAGCAGACTTGGAAACCTCCCAACATGACCAACCCAACTCAACACAACTCACCTTATGCTTGGGAACCACCTCTAACCTATCGCTTCCAAACTAGGCCTCCTATTTCTTGTAGCCTAACCAACTAGGATAGCCAACAAAAGGAATTAACCAGACCAATGAAACTAGTTCTAGGAATCGTATACCAATTCCCACAAGTCCTCAAAGGCCCATCTCTTGACAACAAAATACAAAGCCATGATAAGCCAAAACATAATGCTACAAGGTAGGCCTAGGCTACTCCACACAAGGAATCAAGTACCTTGGCTCACCCCAACACCCCTCAGCCACAAATAGGTTCTTACAACCTTGTCCAACACATATCAAATTCTCCCAAGAACCCTTGTCACAAAAACCTTATGAAAACAATCAAAAATCATATTTTACACAAAATCAGGCCTATCACATAGAGATGTCAAGCCTAGAATGCCAAAGATCTCTCTCCCACATTCAATCCATTCTATTAAACCAACATAGATTCAAAAAATATATGGTACCCTTCCATTCCACCTAGATCTATCCTTATCACATGGTGGAGATGGAAGATATGAGGGAATTTCAATCAAAACCCTGGTTTTTGACGGTTTCAGACCACTTATAGAAAAACGATAAGAACTCTCCTATTCCTTTATGGTTTTGCACCAAACCATAGCCAAAAGAAAGAAAACTCATCCCTCTTTCAATCCATGCCATCTTGGGACCGTACAGGAAAGCTAGGGCTGTACCAAGTATGGGATCAACAAGTTTGTATCAAAAATCAGAAAAATAGAGAACAGTGTGAATAATTCTTATTAGATCTTCTCCAAAAGTTCAAAAAAAACCTCCATTCAATCCTATCAAGGATTTACATAGTTTTTTACACCCTTTTCTAACTGATCCATGCCCTCAACTAACTAAAAAACAACTTTCAAAACAAGTAACCGTTGCATTTCAAATTTGTTGCTTTAAGCAACTTACAAATTTGCAGCTTTAGACTCGTCCAACCTAATTACTGCAAATAATGACCTCTAAACCCACACAAGTGGCTTAGAAATAGCCTTATTACATCAATAGAACTCCATTCTTGCACAGTCATATACAAATTCATAAATTTTCCTTCAAAGGCTACAAAGACAACTTCTAGTGCAAGATTGAAATTTTCACATTTTTTATCACTAGAGCCAAAACTCACCCTAAAACATATCTAATGGTCTTAATTGACCTTATTCAAGACAAAGCATGCCGAAAATACCCACAACAACCTATTGACCAACCTATTCACCATTAGATAATCAAAGATTGAGGGTGAGGTGTAGGTGCTCCTGCATAAATTGGGTAGCATTGATCATATCCTTTTTGTGTGGAATATTCAAACTTCTCAACCATCGTTTGTTTGTTTCTATTTTCCATTATTTTGCATGTCATCATAAGGGATCAAGCCGGTTGAATGCAACTCAGATTAATTCTGCATGTTTGGGTGTGAAAGAGGACCATGCCTAGCATAAACCTACCTATCGGGACATGTTGGAGCAGTTACTTTGGTCACACGAATTGAAAAATGAAAGTTGCACCACTTTGCAACTTTACACTACTTCAATTTGACACTTTTTCTATCAAGTGAAAACTGGACACCATAGGAAAATGACTCGGAGATAACAAAAACTGAGAGAGGTTACTATAAAGGGGCCCAATTTGATCACATAGGCTCAGATGGAGAGGTCATATGTGTCATGGTTTCCGAGTAATATCCCATCAAAGTTTGCTTCCCTTTTGCACTTTGGACCCTTAAGGGATAGATTTGGTTGAACGTAGCTCAAAATGATTCAGCATGTTTGGGTACAAAAGAGGACCATGCTTAGTGTAAAAATACCTATTCGTACACATTGGAATAGTCTATTTGGTCACATGAGTTGTAGAAGGAAAGTCGCACCACTTTGCAACTTTGCACTGCTTGCATTTGACACTTTTTCCATTAAGTGAAAATCCGCCACCACAAGAAAACCACTCTGAGATAGCAAAAACTGAGAGAGGCTTTTGTAGAGGGACCCAACTCAATCCTATAGGATTAGATGAGAAGTTTCTAAGCATCATGGTATCTGAGTAATAGCATGTTGAAGTTTGCAGCCATTTTGCACTTTGGGCCCTTAAGGGATCGATCCGGTAGAATGTAGTGTTGGTTATTTTTATTGTAACTAGGTTGATCTCCTAATATACCTATGGACATGAAAATTCCAATCAAGGGAAGCTCGAAGGACCTGGACCAACTAACGAGGATTTTAACAAAACCTCCTACACTTTGGGCTCTACAAGACCCGGAAGGGTGGTCCCCTTAATGTGTTTACAACCTCTGCACCAATATTATAAACAACATTAATAACAACAAATAATCTCATTTAATAGCTCAACATAACAAGATAATACTGAATAGAATTAGTTGTTCATCAATAATATCAACCATTTGGAGCATGAGATAACTACAACAACATTCCTCATCATAAAATAGTCATTGATTTACAATTTGTAGCAAGCTCTAAGTAAAGAAAAACAAATATTGAACCTCACGAATAAGTACAACCTAGATCAGTGCCATATACCATTGGAGGAGTCAAATTCATAAGCATTTAAGGTTTTATGACATATTCAACACATAACATGTAATATCTCTAATAATATTACCTTACAATATCAACATTATGTATTCTAACCTAATACTTCTTATCAAATCCTTATATAAAACATACCCACCTATGATCCCATTCAAGCATTTTAATTAATTCTTTGAATTAAAGCTAAAATGAGAATCATACACACCAAAATAGTGAGATGAATGAAACAACCCTTGATCATTTTATTCAAAATTTTGATACGCCTATACAATAGAGAGACATGAGTTTGAAATAAATTATTTTAATTCAACTGCTAGTACTATCACAAAACCTCAAATTCCCATGATTTCAGAACCTACTACAGAATGACACAAAACCTAAATTGCATTTCCACTAAAACTATCAAGCTTTACAATTTTCTTTGCAACTTTACCTAGACTCGACCAAAATTATCTAACTTGCTAACGCGTACTTCTTGCCTTGATATCCTTCTTATAGAAAATGAAGTAGCAAACAAGCATTGGGCTAGAAGTACACATGTCATGAGTCACTTGGACCACCCAGTGACATTTAAAAAAAAAATTACAATAGTTGAGTTCTTGGAGAATCTTCTTGTTCATCCTACCCACTGAAAATGGTTGATGCATCAGCCAAACTTCAAAAAACCTACGCCAAAACAGCCATCAAAACATAACCGAAATCGGTTGTAATTGCAATGACTGAGTTGTTTACTGCCAGTAGCCAACTATGTTTTACTCTTCCTCAGTTAAGTATATACTTACCCATCTTTGGTATTCTTCATCAGCCGGCCAATCAAAATTAACTACCTCATTCACCTTAGCACTATAAGGTGTGTACTTTACCGTTACCTGATCTTGCTTCTCTCAAACGATTCCAAAAATATGTTGGTACTAATGATCTTATCCATACAGCTCACCAATAAGTCATAGTTTGAGTCATCACAAATCAATTTTATTTGTGCATTAATGACCTCGTTTTCTCTATCCCACCACTGCTACAATGATTTAACATTCCCCTATGCATCAATTATATCAGGTAAAGATGTATCACTCCAATAATCAAAATTATTTACCAATTCTCTTATTTTCCTACTCAAATCATTTGGTGAGGCTTGAAAGCCTTGAAATGACTTTACAAATATTTGAGTAGGCCTTAATGATTGGGGCCTATTATTTGTATCAAACCTTGAGGCTTTGTACATTATATCTAAATCATTGGCCCAAGGGATCCATTTCTCAACTAAGGGAAACACTACCTCATGATCCCTACTAATATTCTTTATTGCATCCAAAAATAAATAATATAAAGAATACACTGATGGCAATCTGCCATCAACCTTTTCATTCAAGTGCCTCAAAACTGTGTCAACAATCTCACCCTATTTTTTGAGTGCTCCCTCCTCATTTGCCTTCAAAGTTGCTTGTGACTCTCTAATGTTGTGCATCAATTGCTTCTTGGTAGGATCCACAGAGCATTCTTCTTCAACCTCAATTTTCTCTAATGTAGGACTAAGAGAAGGATTTTGGTTGGGGGACCCTAGTGTAGAAATAATTGGAGAAGTAGGAGGTACTAATCCTGATGTGGAAGGCAATATCATGATACCTGGAGCACTTGAGGTCTCCCCAACTTGCCTATATTTTAACCTATCCACCTTAGTTTGTAGTTCAACATTCCTTTAGTGCACCTTGTTGTACTCTCCAATTATGAGGTTGTACTTCTCCATTAAACTCTTCTTCTCAGCTTCTTCCCTCTCAGTAGTCTTTTGGGCCAATTTGGCCACATTCATAGTTAAGTTAGTAGCCTCTGTAGTTGAATTTTCTTAGGCTCTCTTTATTATCAAACCTCCCCTTAGGTTTGGGATAATGTCAGTGAAATTAGGCTTTCTACCTTGAGGTGCCAAAACCCAAATTTTCAGGGTCTCATAGTCTTCTTTGAAGGAAGAATCTTGCAATGTTGCCTTGACCTCTTCCTAATAATTCTGAAAGGGATGTTTGGATTTTAGAATAGAATTAAAGGCTACTACATCTACTATATCCCATTCAAGAAAAATTAATACACCAGCCCGAGTCACCAATTTTCATCCATCCTTAGGAGTGATGTTCTTAAATTCTTCCATCAATTCAGTTTTTACTTCATCGTTAAACTCCTGGTCTAACCTATCAGGCATCAACTCTCTTCTCTTCTTGCATTTATCTTGATACTTCTCTAATCTCATTCTCCATACTAATTGCAAGAAAACTAGAGTTTTAACAAATGCTTCATCATCTAAAAATTCCTTACATGCCTCCATCCTAGCATCTTGCACACACTGTCCTTTCACATCCATATCATACAAAACTAACCGAGTTGACCTGGGAGGAGAAGGCATACCAACCTGCATATCTTGATCTGTAACAATGATTTCATCCATCAGATCCTCTTGTGCCTTTTCAATATTTTTCCTCTTAGAGCTTGAATTTGATGGTGATGGTGAAGGGTTATCCTTTGGTGATGAGTCCAAATCAATGACTTTTACTCCCCCAAGTGCTCTGACCTTCGGACCTGGGTGTGCTAATGCTTTCATGATTTTTTTTCCTCTCTTATCTTCCTCCTCATCACTACTGTCATTTCTCTTTCTTTTATAAAAAGGCCACTTCACCGTAGGTTGATATGTTGGCCTCATTTTAGAAGGCCTCACATCTAGCTCCTATGTACCAAAGTCCAACTCCAAGTTTATCTTCTTTGTCATCAAAATACCCATGATCTACTTAAAGTTGTTCATCAAGAAATCAATTTTCTTGTGGAATGGGGTAAATTCCATTAATGGATCATATTTGGGATCCATTTTATGCATAATGGCTAATAGCTTCACATATGCTATCCATTTTTCTTTTTTCAATTCCTACTTATTAAAATAAAACTCATTCCTAATCAAATCCTCCAGAAAATTGAACTCATGTGCAAACTTACCACCCTTTATCCATTGTTTGAAAAGGGAAAAGAAGCCCTCAGGGTCATTTTGTCGCTTGGGACCACACCTTAAATTATAATCATCCAAAAACTTCCCAAAATGGACCCAACCACCTTTTGAGAATACAAAATTAGATACAACTATATAATCAGGGAAAAAGGTTCCCTTACCTCTCCCTATTAGGTTGTCTTCATGAATACAACCAATCTACCACATAACCTGAGCAAACCCTACTCTTGCTGGCACATTGAATGGAAGGATATGTGGAGTTCCTTGGAAGCCATACACTCTTAAAACAATGCTGACTGGGTACATGATAATGTCACCCCAATTGTGACAAACCTTCAAAATTGGCTTCCTCCCCTTCGGTCTGAGAAAATCATGTAAGTCCTCAAGGATTCTAGGTACATTCACTACCAACCTAGCCCTCAGTCTGGAAGCAAAACAATTAGAAAATTGCACAAAACTAGCATTCTCCCTATTATAGGATAAATCTGCAGTCCATGCCTATACCGGTAATCTTTCTCCATTAATCGCTCGCCTGAACTCCATCTTCTCTGAGAAGAAATCAACATTCTTGCACAAGAACATGTACATCAATAGAGAATACCAGAAAAATGGAGTTCCTGCATCCTTTTGCAACAACTTTAACAACCCTTCATGTATCTTCTCTGCCAAAAGGGATGCAAAATAATAGATCATTGAGAAGTTAGGGTGTTGTATTTGCACCCCCATAAACATATAGGAAATTGGCACCATTGTATTAGGGTTAAAACCCAAGATCTAGCACAATGAATAAAAGGTGGCCAAGAAGTGATTTGCAAAATAGTTTAGCCTAAAAGGCTCTTGGTCACCAAGGCTGATATAAAACTTTGAACTGCATGCCCTTGCTAGATGAGGTGGAAGCAACTTAACCCTGAAAAGTGACTTTTACCTTGCATACTCCTACTTCATCTCCTCAAGATTAATCTGAACCAAAAATGGGCTAGGTTCACTCAGGTAAAAAACCTATTGAAATTCTTCTTTTTTTATACTTAACAAGACTCCTTTGTCATTATCTCTTATCACTCTTGTAACAGGGTCATAACATGTTGCCACTACCCTAAGAAAATCCACATCGGGGAATACATTTGGTACCACCAGCTTCCCCATGTCATATCTCCAACCATTTGAGAAAGGGTGAGGCAAATTCCTCTATCCATACCACAACCTAAACATCTCCAGACCTGTCCTGGGAACCCTAGCATCGACAATGTTGGAGCAGTTACATACTAATCCCTCCCCTAGGATTCTTCCATGCATCAAAACCAATCCCTTCTTCCTGTCATTAGTTGACAATGGGAATTGATCCAAGAAATCATCATACAAATTCCTCTGCAAATAGTCAACATGGCCAGAATGCTACTTTGGTGGTGCCATCTTAGGTAAACTAGGGCTTTCTTAACTCCAAAATTTTTAACAGAATAGGGCTAAAGAAAAAATGAAATTACAGAAAATAACCTTGCAATTCCTCACAATTCAACTAACCAATAGCCCTTCAAAAAATATCAACAAGCTTTCTGACAAGCACACCACAACTTTCCCCAAAATCTCAATCAAATTAACCAGGAAGCATAGAAAACAACTCATGGCATTTGTGATTTGCAAAAACCCAAATCCTTTTTGTGACAACTTGTAACTTCATCCTTGGCTCTGAAAGTACTTCGCAAAGGTGCTTGAATACTTTTTGAGAAAATAGAGCAAAGGAAAACCACTTTATGTCGATGAAATAAAACCAATACATGTCTTGTCCAATATTAAAGCTTACTTGCATGTCGCGCCAACGGCTCCAATCACATTTGATGCAAATTCAAATTTCAACCATCGATCCTTCATTTCTATCAAATCATCGAACGACTGCCTTCAAAATAGGTTGACACAATATTTATCTCGGTACTAAGGGCCCACCATATTATGCATCACCAAAGAAATACATGTGGCACCTGCCCATGATATCGTGATCGATAAAAAGCTCACAACTTCTAATCACACGATGGCGGGCAACCGTTGATCTCCACCATCAGCAATTGTGTTCTTTCAAAACAATCACCAGTGTTGAAATTAACCATCGATCAACTTTTCATTAGGATTATACCATCTCCATTTATTTGGAGCACGTGCATCTCATAGCCACTTTAGTAACCCGCCATATAACATATTAAAACCCGACAGATATATTAAAGAATTTTCATCATCTCTTCAACATTGCCAAATAAGACATGTGGTGCTCACTCGTGATATCACAATCAGTTGATACTCTATGGTGGGGTCATCATGGGATTGTGGGGAATGGCTGAGATCAATCGATGGTTGATCGACGGTCATTCAAAGTTGTTCCCTGAAAAATATAAAACATTTATTAAAGGCACAAGGGGACATCACTTAGGCTGATGAAAAACAATGGCTTAAGTTGTTTTTAAACATGGGGACATGGGCCAACCTAGACTTAGGGAGTAATAAAGTCAGGCGAAAAAATTAAAACAATAAATCAAAAGGGGCCCAGCTTAGATGAAGCGATGGGGCATAAGTTTTTTTGAAACCCACTTCATAAAGGTAATGGCCAAATAGATCCCACCCATGATGTAACATAGGACATTAGGATTTTCATGAAGACAAAATAAAAACCTCAACCTTAGGTTTTTCCCAAAAAATATGAAAGACTAAGACAAGGGCGAGATTAAATGGAATTCAAAGAACAAAATTTGAAGTTCCATCAGTGGCTCCAATTGGGGATGTTCATTCCACTGGAATGAAGCGAGAATTTAGAATCTCAGGTTGAGCAGACCAATTGCAGAGACAACCAAAAGGGACTGTCTAGACAAAACAACCTAGTAGGAAAAAAACCTACAACTAACATATATACAAACCTATGCTACTGTCCATGGAAAACAATACTTCAATTGAAGTACAATTTCAAGAACTGTCCATGAACTGGCAATTCAAGAATGTCTCCTGTCATATCTTGGAGGAAGTATGAGTCTTCACCCCACTTACTGTTAATAAAAAATGGACCCAACAAGATTGCATCAAATTTTCCATGTTTTCCTTTATCTTCCAATCTAGCATTCCACATTAAAACCAAATCTCCATCTTGGAAGCTCCTTGCAATTTCCCTTTTATCATACAAATATTTCACTTGCGACTGCAATTTTTCATTTTTCATTTGAGCTTCCCTCTTGGTTTCATCTAATTCTATGAGAGCTTCCACTCTCAATTGCATTTCATCATCGATTTCATTATCATACATCTAGACAAACTTATACATTTCCATCAGGTTATTTTGGGGCAACCTTACATTTATCCCATAAACTAAGTCAAATGGAGCACAACCTATTGCCTTTTTCACAATTACCCTAATTTCCCAAACTTCTAATCTCAATTTAGAATCCCATGCCTTCTTATTTTTATCTAGGATTCTCTTAATGATCTTCATCAAGCTTTTATTGCTTGATTATGCTTGTCCATTTCCCTGTGGGTGATATGGTGATGAGTAAGAAATTTGGATGCCATGTTTTTCATAGAATTCCATATATTCTTCAGACCTAAAACACATTGCATTATCTAAAACAATACTTTCTAGACATCTGAACCTAGTTAATATATTACTTATCAAGAAGTAAATTACCACCTTACTAGTTTCTTTCTTAGTTGTAATTTCTTCCACCCACTTGGTAAAATAATCAGTGGCCACCAATATCCATGAATGGCCTCCACTAGATCTACATGCTATTTCTCCTACAAAATCAATACCCCATTGTTGGTATCAAGATTGTACTACAATTGGTTTTAGGGGTAAGTTACCATAAAATTTCAACTTACCAGAGAAACATTGACAGGCATCACATGTCTTCACTAATTGGTGTGCAACCTTAAAAAAAGTAGGCCACCAAAATCCAGCCCTCATTACCTTTTGTGCAGTTGGTTTGGCCATATAATGCCCTCCACAAACTCCACTATGCATCTCATTCAGGATTCCTTATGCTTGATCTTAGTAAACACACTTCAACATGACACCTTCTCCATTTCTCCACCAAAGCTTTCCAGTTATGATAACATACTTGATAGCATGTAAATTCAATGTCCTCTTTTCATTTTCACTCAAATTATTAAGACATTTCATCTTTTGTAAATAATAGATCACATCCTTATACCATTCAGAATGTTCCATATCACATATGTGTGATCTATTCTCTTCTTCAAGCAAATTTATCTGATTTTCTTCTAGATTACTTTGGGCCATGAGCTTGGCCAATCCTTGTCCTCTCACCAGTTTGGTAATATGGATTTCAATGTTGAACTCCTGTATCCTATCGATCCATCTACACCTTCTTCCTGACACTTCCTGCTATGTGAAAATATCCTTCACAACATCACTAGTTACATAGGCAATTATAGTAGCTCCCATCAAATAAGTCCTAAAAGCTTTTACTAATTTTACCAATGCATATGCTTGTTTTTCATTTATGTCATATTTAATTTATGTAGCCTGTAAATATTTGTTGAAAAAGGCTATAGGTTGTTCAGAACCTTCAGCATTCTTTTGCAACAACACAGATGCAATTGTGTGGAAAGAAGAAAATGAAAAAATCTGTAAGGGTTTGAAGAAATCAGGAGTTCATAACACAAGAGCCTCCTTTATCACTTGTTTAATGGCCTAAAAATCCTGTATAGACTCCTCTTCCCATTAAACCTTGGCTCCCTTCTTAAGCATATTAGAAATTGGGCGTGCTATTTCAACAAAATTTGTCACAAATCTCCTTAGGAAGTTTATTTTCCCAAAGAAATATTGTATTCCTTTGACATTGCGGGGTTGTGGGATTTTATCTATTTCAATTACCCTCTCCGGATCAATTTTGACCCCATCCTTGGAAACATGTCCTAACAGTTTTCCTTCCCTTACCCCAAAAGCACACTTCTTCAAATCCAAGGAAATACCATACTCCAATGCCCTACTAAATACCTTCTCCAGATATTCACAATGATCATCTTCTTTCTTGGAATAAGTTGTGAAATATGAGAATGCCACACCCATGGCTCTCTGAAAAGTAACCCCTTCATTTGTTAAACCAAAAGGCATTCTCACATAAACATAAGTTCCCCAGGGTGTAGTAAAAGTTGTCTTAAATTGCTCAAACTCCTTGACCATGAGTTGGTTGTAGCCAGAGAACCCATCCATCATAGACATTAACTCACATCCTATCACCCTTTGCAACATGGCTTCCATGTTCGGTAATGGATAGTTGTCTTTCAATGAAGACACATTCAAGTTTCTGAAATCCACACATAACCTAATGTCTCCATTTTTCTTTCTCGCAAGCACCAAATTTGACATCCAGGGCGAATGTCTGATTGGCTTGATGACCCCTACATCTCTTAACTTCATTAATTCTTCTTGCATTTTAGGGGCCAAGGTAGGATTAATAGGCCTTTTCTTTTTCCTAAATGGCTTAGCACCATTGCTCAAAGGAATTTCATGTTGAAATAAATCCTCCCTATATGCCTTAAGATCATCATAAGACCATGCGAACACATGTCTGAATTTCCTTAACAAATCAATTAACATCTTTCTCACCCTTGGTGACAATTTCTTTCCAATATACACCTTTTTTGGTGATGCCTATGTTCTAAGGTTTATCTCCTCCAAGCATCAGGATGGGAAGCAACACAATTAGCCTTTGTCCTATCCTGATTATCAAACACTCTTTCAAGAACTACTAAACCTTTAGGAATTGTATTGGTCTTTAACTGAACAACTTCATTACCAAATACAGTATCTTTACCATCAATTTTTTCAACAAAAGCTCCAAAGTCAATTTCTTGACTTTCATATTCATCCACACAATTCAAAAACCTCAATATATCATCATCACTATCAAAAACTTGCCAGTTTTTTATATTATCAGGGATGGATGGTCTAGTTTGCACTTCAACCTTTGAAATTCTAGCTTAAGTCATATCATTTGGCTTTAATGCAATATTTTCTAATAAATCTTCCACCTTGTTGTGGCCTCTCTCCATCCAACCTATTCCAAATGCATCAAATTTTTCCAATTCATCCCACATAGCATTCCTATACTATTTCAACCTTTTATTTTTTGATACATACCTGGATCTAACTTGGGAAACCACAAGCTTAGAATCTCCAATTACCTTGAGCTTCTTGATCCCATATTTTTCAGCCAATCTTAGCCCCAATAACAAGGCATCATACTCTTCCACATTATTGGCGCATTCAAATAATAGAGTGAAAGAGAACCTAAATTTCCTTCCACTTGGAGATCGTAATAAAAACCCTACACCACACCCCTCTTTTGAACTTACACCATAAAAGTACATGGTCCACAAGTCATCAGACTCTGACAATTATTTTACTTCTGTATCAATCGATGCAGTAGGTTTATCAAAATTGCTAGGGGATTCCTCGGCCTTGAATTCATTTATGCCACTATCAATAAAACATGTCATATTCTTATTTGGGTCATGCTCAATCATATGAGACACTTTTGACTCTCTTTCAATCTTGACATCCTTACCATCAATGTAGAAAGTAGAAAATGATAGATCACACTGCATGTTACCTCCCATTGATGCACTCCACTTTCTTGAAAACAACAACCCAAAATGAGGTGGGATGTCTACAACTAATACATTCATGGCTAAAACCTTCTTAGGATACTGAGTCAGTTTATAAGGAAATTCTTTAATAGTCCCAATAACTGGCACTTCTCTTGAATCTAATGCATAGCATTTACCTTGAGTGGTATCTACTATCAAGCCCATCACCTCCATGATTTTGACTAGTATAACACTATTGGATGCCCTTGAATCTATCATACAATTTCTTAAAGTTTCCCCATTTATATCAACACTTAAGAAAAAGGGGTTTATGTTTTCAAGACACATATTAATAGAATTCCATAAATACATAAGTGGAATTTGTGAAACAATTCCCTCCACTTCTTTCTCTTTTCTTTGATCTTCATCCTTTTCTTCTTTACAATTACTTTGTTCAATCTTATTAATAGCAACACCTATAATCAAGGCTATTGTCTTTTCCTTGTGCTCAATTATTCTCATCATTTCCAGCAAAGGTACACAAACTTTAACCTAAGAAAACACTTGAAACATGTCTAAGGGTGTATATTTAGGCAGATCAGAAACTGTACCTTCATCATTTTCTTTCCTCTCTATTTGCTAATTTCCTTCAAGTTTATTTTTCTTCTTCTCTTCTAGAGTAGGTTCAACAAAATTTGTAATCACCTTGGTCTTTACCAATGATGAAGTCACATCTTCTTGGGGCTTTGGGGTTTCAATCTTTTTTGCCCAAACCTTGTCATTCTTAACCTCTTTGATTTTGACAACATCCTCTTTTCTATCCACCTTAACACCCTTGTTCTTGTCCTTCTACTCTTTTCTAAAAAGGCCAACAGGTTTACCCTATTCACCACCCATAGTTTTATTTCTCAACTAAAGTGAACTTATCACCTAAGCAGCCATTTCTTCAGTCAACCAGGCAATCTCCTCTTATGATGGTCTCCTTAAGGAAACTGAATGTTTAGCTTGCTCCATATTGCAAGCATGATGGTCAAAATCATCTTCTTCATCAAAAAATACCTGTTGATGATACATCTCACTTCTCTATCTCTGATTATCCACATCAGTTTCTTATAACTCATCATCAGAATAATATTTAGCCTCATCAATGTATGATCAAGCCATACAAACATCTACATCACCTTGCTCATAGTCAAGAGTCTACTCATGAGTATCTTCCTCTATTCCTTTAGCAACAAGCAACTGAGCAATTCCATAATAATTTTGATCATGTGGATGTTCACACACCTAACACTATGGTCTATCTTGTACCAGATTTACTGAATGCTTCTGCAGGGGGTCTGGTGTATGCTAATCAGTTTTAGGCTTCTAGCTCGGCAAGATTGGTTTCCCATCCTTCCAATTTGTGTTATAAGGATAATTTTGCAGCCTAGGTGGTCTATCATTTTTATTATACTATTTCTTTTCATTCCCTATACCCTTTTCTTTCTTGGCAATATTATACTTTATATCTTTCAAAGTGTTGAAGACTTTATCCCATTTCTCATCATCCTTAGGCTTTGCAGTAGAAACCTTCTCAATCTTATCCTGAGTATTTTTCAAAAGAGTGGGTTACTCCCTCCTATCATATTTGCTAGAAGATCTCCTATTACTTTTAATATTAATGGCCACCCTGAAAGCATCCCTCATGGTCCAAGGGTCTATATCTCTGAGGAGATATGCCATTTTAGCATCAAAAGCATTAAAATATGTAGTTAAACAAACATTTTCATCAAGCCTCAAAACCTAAAATAACTTATACATTGCCTTTTGAAATCTAAGGTTAAATTATGTCACAGGTTCATTCAATGACTTCTTGATGTTATTGAATTCATTTAGCATGAAACTAGCATTAGTTTCATTACCATATTGTTGCTTGAAGCACTTTTCAAACTCATCATATGAACCAATACTAGCATTCGGTAAGCCTTTGTACCAATCCATAGCATCATCCACTAGAGATTGTACAAAAAAGTTCATTACAACATCTTCATGCTCTACCTCATAGTCATTTAACATATCGATGAAGCATTTTAAATGTTCCTCTACTGTCACGACATTGTTTCCAACAAACTTATTCATCTTTTCTCTCAGATCATCAGGGATGGGGTTTGGATAACCTGAAATACCATCAAAGAATAATTGCCTATAAATTTCCAATTGTATAGGTCACCTTTGGAATATTCCTTCAGTCTTCTGAGAGTCATCACCAGACCATGTATTTTGTACCCTAGGGCCATCCTGATTCAGATTTACAGACTTAGTTGCATGAAAATTTGGGCCAAAATTGTTTGTGGTATTATCCAGACTGGTTTTAGGATCATTTTTCAAGGCATCTTGGTGACTTGATGAGGTTGCAACTGGTGTGACCTCATCCACACTTGACATTTTTAGGAAACTTATTTTCCTCTTCTTTTATGCATTTGCAGCTTCAATCTTAGTTCTCTCTAACTCTTTTGCAAGAGCCTCACCTTCCCTCCTAACCTTCTCTAAGGCACTCTCAGCTTGTACAAATACATGTGGTGGGGGATCTCTTTTAGGGGGATGAGAATTACCCTATCATTTATCTTAATCCCCTCAGCCTTCTATTTTCCTTTATCTAGAATAGGCTTAGGGTTTAGATTACTTGGTTGAGGCTTAATAGGATTTGAAGGTTTTGAGTCTGTAGGTTTTGATTGGGAATAAACTTCACCTACAAGACCATCTTTAGACATAGGCTTTGTCTCCTTATCAACAATTTCACATACAACAGGACATTCCTCTTCTAGCTCAGGTTTGTTTTGGTTCAGGAGCTTCATTGTTGCTAACTGTCTAATTAACCTATCCCTCTCAATTACAACATGCATCAGTTATGTTTCCCTCTCCTCATCCTTTTTCATCCTAAGATCAACTTGTTTTTGGATCTCCCATCTTAAGGAATCAATATCTCCAAAAACATCATCAAGGTCAGGCAAAGTCATATCAAAACTTGATGTATCACTTAGGTCTATCAGATTTGCTTTTTCAAGCACATGTTTAGACAATAAATGTGTTCCATCATATTCAGTAGGAGGAGGAGGCACATCACTAGTGCTTTTTCTATGATGGATTCGACTTCTACTTCTACCTCTTCTCTTTTCAGCATATTGGACACTAATCGGTCCTTTATTATGACATGCTACATCCTCTTGAATAGGTGTATTAAATAATGCATCAAAAAATCCACAACTATATGATTTTGAATGTCTAGACACTTGTTCAAGAGTCTCAGGGATAGGATGTAAAGGCTTACTTGTACCTTGGTGTATAGGATTCTATGACGCGAGAGCAACATTGCTAGATTATGGCTTCTTCTTTATCCAGTACTTCTTCATTTTAGGAAGTTCACCCTCTAGATTCTATTCCAGGTGATTCTTTATGAATGACCTGGTGTTTTTCATTCTTTGTGCTTGTCCAAAGATCTTTCAATTTTTATTAAGTCTTCAGATAAGATTCACACTTGTGCAGAGACTTTAGAGTCGCCACCCAATTGTCTTGGGAATACCAACTATCCAGAGACACTTGGTAGAATTTAAATGATCTTTAGAACTCTTGTACTGACAATGTACAAAAATACTTCTCTAAATAACTTGAAACTTTTGAACAATAGATGAGATGGACAAAAAAAACACAAAACCACGGGCTTGAACTTCAAATCACAGAAATACCATGAAAACTCTATTCAAAATGTACAACCAACACACTGAACAGAAATATTCAGATTAACATCCCCAATAGAGTCACCATTTTGTTGGTTAATTTTACTATAACTAGTTTGATCTCCTAATCTACCTATGGACTTGTCAATTCCAATCAAGGGCAACTCGAAGAACTTGGACCAACAGATGAGGATTTTAACAAAACCTCCTACACTTTGGGCTCTGTAAGACTTGAGAGGGTGGTCCCCTTAATTTCTTTGCAACCTTTGTACCAATATTATAAACTATATTAATAACAATAAATAATCTAATTTAATAGCTCAACATAATAGGATAATACTAAATAGAATTGGTTGTTTATCAATAATATCAACCATTTGGAGCATGATATAACTACAATGACATTCCTTGACATAAAATAGTCATTGATTTAAAATTTGAGGCGAGATCTAAGTAAAGACAAACAAATATTGAACCTCACGAATAAGTACATCCTAGATCACTACCATATACCATTGGAGGAGTCAAATTCATATTCATTTAAGGGTTTATGATAGATTAAACACATAACATGTAAGATCTCTAATAATATTGTCATACAATATCATCATTATGTATTCTAACCCAATACTTATTATCAAATCCTTATATAAAACATTCCCACCTATAATCCCATTCAAGAATTTTAATGAATTATTTGAATTAAAGCTAAACTGAGAATCATACACACCACAATAGTGAGATGAATGAAACAACCCTTGATCATTTTATTAAAAATTCTGATATGCTTATACAATGGAGAGACATGAGTTTGAAATAATTTCTTTTAATTCAAATGCCAGTACTGTCACAAAACCTCAAATTCCCACAAGTTCAGAACCTACTACAAAATGACACAAAACCTAAATTACATTTTCACTAAAACTATCAGGCTTTACAATTTTCTTTGCAACTTCACCTAGACTAGACCAGAATTATCTAACTTGCTAACTCGTACTTCTGGCCTTGAAATCCTTCTTATAGAAAATGAAGGAGCAAACAAGCTTTGGGCTAGAAGTACACATGTCACCAGTCACTTGGACTGCCTAGTGATATTTCAAAATTTTCTTACAACACCTAAGTTCTTGGAGAATCTTCTTGTTCATCCTACCCGCTGAAAATGGTTGATGCATCAGCCAAACTTCAAAAAACCTGCGCCAAAATTGCCATCAAAACATAACTGAAATTTGTTGTAATTGCAATGGCGGAGGTTTTTACTACCAGTAGCTAGCTCTGTTTTACTCTTCCTCGGTTAAGTATATACTTACCAATCTCTGGTATTCTTCATCAGCTAGCCAATCAAAATTAACTACCTCATTCACCTTAGCACTATAAGGTGTGTACTTTACCGCTACCTGATTTGCTTCTCTCTCAAAAGATTCCAAAAATGTGCTGGTACTAATGATCTTGTCCATATAGCTCACCAACAAGTCATAGTCTAAGTCATCATGAATAAATTTGATTTGTGCATTGATGACTTCATTTTCTCTATCTAGCCACTGCTACAATGATTTAACATTCCCCTGTGCATCAATTATATCAAGTAAACATGTATCACTCCACTTATCAAAATTATTTACCAATTCTCTTATTTTCCTACTCAAATCATCTGATAAGGCTTGAAAGCCTTGCAATGACTTTACAAATATTTGAGTAGGCCTTAATGATTGGGGCCTATTATTTGTATCAAACCTTGAGGCTTTGTACATTATATCTAAATCATTGGCCCTAGGGATCCATTTCTCAACTAAGGGTAACACTACCTCCTGATCCCTACTAATATTTTTTATTGCATCCAAAAATAAAGAATATAAAGAATAAACTGATGGTAATCTGCCATCAACCTTTTCATTCAAGTGCCTCAAAACTATGTAATCAATCTCACCCTTTTTTTCGAGTTCTCCCTCCTCACTTACCTTCAAAGGTGCCTATAACTCTGTAATCTTGTGCATCAACTACTTCTTTTTAGGATTCATAAAGCATTCTTCTTCTTACTCAATTTTCTCTAATGAAAGACTAAAAGAAGGAGTTTGGATGGGGGACCCTGGTGTAGAAACAATTGGAGAAGTAGGAGGTACTGATCCTGATGTGGAAGGCAATGTCATGATACCTAGAGCACTTGAGGTCTCCCCAACTTGCCTATATTTTAACCTATCCACCTTAGTTTTAAGCTCAACATTCCTTTGCTGCACATTGTTGTACTCTCCAATTATGAGGTTGTACTTCTCCATTAAGCTCTTTTTCTCAGTTTCTTCCCTCTTAGCAGTCTTTTGGGCCAATTTGGCCACATTCACAGTTAAGTTAGTAGCCTTTGTAGTTGAATTTTCAGAGGCTCTCTTTATTATTAACCCTCCCCTTAGGTTTGGGCTAATGTCAGTGACATTAGGCTTTCTACCCTGAGGTGCCAAAGCCCAAATTGCTAGGGTCTCATATTCTTCACTGAAGGCAGAATCTTGCAATGCTGCCTTGACCTCTTCCTTAGAATTCTTCAAGGGATGTTTGGATTTTAAAATAGCATTAAATGCTACTGCATCTGCTATATCCCATTTAGGAAAAATTAATACACCAGCCTGAGTCACCAATTTTCCCCCATCCTTAGGAGTGATGTTCTTAAATTCTTCCATCAATTCATATTTTACTTCATCATCATTCTCCTGGTCTGACCTATCAGGTGTCAACTCTCTTCTCTTCTTGCATTTATCTTGATACTCATCTATTCTCATTCTCCATACTAATTTCAAGAACACAAGATTTTTAACAAATGCATCATCATCTAGAAATGCCTTACATGCCTCCATCTTAGCATCTTGCACACACTGTCCTTTCACATTCGTATCAGACAATACTAACTGAGTTGACCTAGGAGGAGAAGGCATACCAACCTACATAATTTGAATTATAACAATGATTTCAACCATCAGATCCTCTTGTGCCTTTTCAATATTTTTCCTCTTAGGGCTTGGCTGTGATGGTGGTGGTGAAGGGTTATCCTCTGGTGATGAGTCCAAATCAATGATTTTTATTCCCCCAGGTGCTCTAACCTTCAGACCTGGGTGTGCTGATGCTTTCATGATTTTTTTTCCTTTCTTATCTTCCTCCTCCTCATCACTACTATCATTTCTCTTTCTTTTATAAAAAAGGCCACTTCACTATAGGTTGATATGTTGGCCTCATTTCAGTAGGCCTCACATCTTCTTTGTCATCAAAATACCCATGATCTCCTTAAACTTTTCCATGAAGAAATCAATTTTCTTGTGGAATGGGGTAAATTCCATTATTGGATCATATTTGGGATCCATTATGCACAATGCCTAATAGCTTCACATATGCTATCCATTTTGCTTTGTTCATTCCTACTTATTCAAATCAAACTCATTCCTAATCAGATCCTCAGGAAAATTGAACTCATGCGAAAACTTACCACCCTTTATCCGTTGTTTGAAAATGGCAAAGAAGCCCTTAGGGTCATGTTGTCGCTTAGGACCACACCTTAAATTATAATCATCCAAAAACTTCCCAAAATGGACCTAACCACCTTTTGAGAATACCAAATCAGATACAACTATATAATCAGGGAAAAAGGTTCCCTTACCCCTCCCTATTAGGTTGTCTTCATGAATACAACCAATCTGCCACATAACCTCAGCAAACCCTACTCTTGCTGGCACATTGAATGGAATGATATGTGGAGTTCCTTGGAAGCCATACACTCTTAAAACAGTGTTGAATGGGTACATGATAATGTCACCCCAGTTGTGACAAACCTTCAAAACTGGCTTCCTCCCCTTTGGTCTGAGAAAATCATGTAAGTCCTTAGGGATTTTGGGTGCATTCACTACCAGCATAGTCCTCAGTCTGAAAGCAAAACAATTATCAAATTGCACAAAACTGGCATTCTCCCTATTATAGGATAAATATTTTGTCCATGCATGTACCGGTAATCTTTCTCCATTAACCTCTCGCCTCAATTCCATCTTCTCTAAGAAGAAATCAACATTCTTCCACATGAACATGTACATCAACAAAGAATACCAAAAAAATGGAGTGCCTGCATCCTTTTGTTGCAACTTTAATAGCCCTTCATGTATCTTCTCTGCTAAAAGGGGTGCAAAATCATAGATCACTGAGAAGTTAGGGTGTTGTATTTGCACCCCCATAAACATATAGGAAATTGGCACCACTATATTAGGGTTAAAACCCAAAATTTGGCACAATGAATAAAAGGTGGCCAAGAAGTGATTTGCAAAATAGTTTAGCCTGAAAGGCTCTTGGGCACCAAGGCTGATTTAAAACTTTGAACCGCCTTCCCTTGCTAGATGAGGTGGAAGTAGCTTAACCCTGAAAAGTGACTTTGACCTTGCATACTCCTGCTTCATCTCCTCAAGATTAATCTGAACCAAGAACGTGCTAGGTTCACTCAGGTCAAAAACTTGTTTAAATTCTTCTTTGTTTATACTTAACAAGACCCCTCCATCATTATCTCTTATCACTCTTGTAATAGGGTCATAACGTGCTGCCACTGCCTTGAGAAAATCCACATTGGGGAATACATTTGGTACCACCAGCTTCCCCATGTCATATCTTCAACCATTCGAGAAAGGGTGAGGCAAGTTCGTCTGTCCATACCACAACTTAAACATCTCTAGACCTGTCATGGGAACCCTAACATCGACAATGTTGGAGCAGTTACATACTAATCCCTCCCCTAGGATTCTTCCATGCATCAAAACCAATCCTTTCTTCCTATCATTAGCTAACAATGGGAATTGATCCAGGAAATCATCATACGAATTCCTCTGCAAATAGCCAACATGGCCAGAATGTTGCTTTGGCGGTGCCATCTTAGGTAAACTAGGGCTTCCTTAACTCCAAAATTTTGAACAAACTAGGGCTAAACAGAAAATGAAATTACAGAAAATAAGCTTGCAATTCCTCACAATTCAACTAACCAATAGCCCTTCAACAACTATCAACGAGCTTTCCGACAAGAACACCATAACTTTCCCCAAAATCTCAATCAAATTAACCAGGAAGCATAGAAAACCTCACAAGTTCTGATCACCTGATGGCAGGCAACTGTTGATCTCCACCATCAGGAATCGTGTTCATTCAAAACAATCACCAACATTGAAATTAACCATCGAGAAAATTTTCATCAAGATTATAACATCTTCATTGATTTGGAGCATGTGCATCTCGTAGCCACTTTAGTAACCTGCCATATAACATATTAAAGCCCGATAGATATATTGAAGCATTTTCATCATCTCTTCAACATTGCTAGATAAGACATGTGGCACTCGCCCGTGATATCACAATAATTTGAGACTCTATGGTGGGGTCATCACGGGATTGCGGGGAATGGCTAAGATCAACTGATGGTTAATCGACGGTCGTTCAAAGTTGTTCCTTGAAAAATATAAAACATTTATTAAAGGCATAATGGGACATCGGCTAGGCTGACAACAAACAATGGCTTAAATTTTTTTTAAACATGGGGGCACGGGCCAACCTAGACTTAGGGAGTAATAAAGTCAGGTGGAAAAATTAAAACAATAAATCAGATAGGGGCCCGACTTAGATGAAGTGATGGGGCATAAGTTGTTTTAAAACCCACTTCAAAAAGGTAATGGCCAAATAGATCCCACCCAAGGCATAACATAGGACATTAGGATTTTTATGAAGACAAAATAAAAACCCCAACCTTAGGTTTTTCAAAAACAATATGAAAGCCTAGGACAAGGGCGAGATAAAATGGAATTCAAAGAACAAAATTTGAAGTTCCATCATGTAGCTCGGAGTGATTCTGCGTGTGTTAGTGTGAAAGTGGACCATGCCTACTGTAAACATACCTATTTGGATGTGTTGGAACAATCCACTTGGTAACACGAGTTGTAGAGTGAAAGTTGCACCACTTTGCAACTTTGCACAACTTGAATTTGACACTTTTTCCATCAAGTGAAAATCTGCCACCACGAGAAAACCACTACAAGATAGCCAAAACCGAGAGAGGTTTTTGTAGAAGGTCCCAACGTGATCCTATAGGATCAGATGAGAAGTTTATAAGAATCACTGTATCTGAGTAATAGCATGCTGAAGTTTGCAGCCATTTTGCACTTTGGACCTTTAAGGGATCGATCTAGTGGAACGTAGCTCAGAGCGATTCCACATATTTCGGTGTGAAAGAGGACCATTCCTAGTGTAAAAATACCTATTCAAATATTTTGGAATAGTACTCTTGGTCACATGAGTTGCAGAGCAAAAGTTGCACCACTTTGCAACTTTGCACAACTTGAATTTGACAGTTTTTCCATCAAGTGAAAATCTGTCACCACAAGAAAACCACTTTGAGATAGCCAAAATTGAGAATTTTTTTTGTAGAGGGGCCCAACATAATCCTGTAGGATCAGATGATAATTTTCTAAGCATCACGGTATCCTTGTAATAGCATGCTGAATTTTGCAGCCATTTTGCACTTTGGACCCTTAAGGGATCGATCTGGTGGAACATACCTCAGAGCAATTCCACATGTTTGGGTGTGAAAGAGGACCATGCCCAGCATAAAAATACCTATTCAGACATACTGGAACAATCTTCTTGGTCACACGAGTTGCATAATGAAAGTTGCACCACTTTGCATCTTTGAACTGCTTCTATTTGATGCTTTTTCCATTAAGTGAAAATCTGTCGCCACAGGAAAACCACTTCGAGATAGCCAAAACTGAGAGAGGTTTATGTAGAGAGGCCCACCGCAATTCTATTGGATTAGACAAGAATTTTCTAAGCATCATGGTATCTGAGCAATAGTATGTTGAAGTTTGTAGCGATTTTGCACTTTGGACCCTTAAGGGATCGATCTGGTTGAACGTACCTTAGAGTGATTCCGCATTTTTTCGGTGTGAAAGAGGACCATACATAGTGTAAAAATACCTATTTTTATGTGTTGGAATAGTCCACATGGTCACATGAGTTACAGAGAAAAAGTTGCACCACTTTGCAACTTTGCACAACTTGAATTTGACACTTTTTCCATCAAGTGAAAATTCGCCGCCACAGGAAAACCACTTTGAGATAGCCAAAATTGAGAGAGGTTTCTATAGAGGAGCCCAACATGATCTTGTAGGATTAGATGATAATTTTCTAAGCATCATGGTATCTGAATAACAATATGCTGAAGTTTGCAGCCATTTAACATTTTGGAGACTTAAGGGATCGATCTGGTTGAACGTAGCTCAGAGTGATTCCACATTTTTTGGTGTGAAAGAGGACCATGGAATAAACATACCTATATAGACACATTGGAATAGTCTGCTTGTTCACATGAGTTTTAGAATGAAAGTTTCACAACTTTACAACTTTGCACTACTTGCATTTGATGCTTTTTCCATCAAGTGAAAATCCACCGCTGCGGGAAAACCATTATGAGATAGCCAAAACTGAGAGATTTTTTTCTATAGGGAACCAATGTGATCCTATAGGATTAGATGCTAATTTTCTAAGTGAAAGGGAATAAGTTTTATGGGGTTTGTGTTGCTTCCCCTGTAGATTTTGATGGAAAAGGGCATGAAAAATGAAGTTTCACCCTAGGGTTTGATAAAATATTGCATGTAGAGGTTGGGTGTTTTCCTTTTGAGTTTTTTCAGGTGATTTTAAGAAGTTCTAAGGTGGTGGCATGTTCTGGTAAGGTGTGGAACCATTCCTTTCAATAAAACCTCTTTATACTAGCATAAAATAAGGGTTTTGGTTTGGCATGGTGGAGTGAGCTTCTCTTGAGACAAATTGCAGATCTAAGGGTTTCGATACATGATAATTCCTGCCCCAACAAGTTATGGCTATTGTTGAATATTTAAAGGTATGTTCTTTTATAAATTAGGCCTAGTTAGCCTAATAAGGACAATGAAGAAGGTCATTTTTTATGCACATGTTCCAAGATAGTCACTATTGATTTTGAAATATGTGTTGTAACTCAATAATAGCTATCTAGATCAATCATTTTTTTTTTAATTCATTTGAGAAGTTTTGCTAAAAACACCACTTGGAGCCACACTTTTCACTTAGAAATTCATCATAAAACCCTGAGGCAGCAACTCCACCTTTGTTTCTTGAATTCCCCAGCATAGATAAACACACACACACCTAAACCATCCTAAGACTAACTTACTCCACTTATCTAAACTATCAAATTTGGTGGAGTAGTCATTATTGGTTATCTAAACTCTCAAAACACCAATCTTGAGGGTTTACAGATCGAGTTGAGAAAAATCAGTTCAAACTAATGATAAACTCAATGGATACCCTCCTAAATAGATTCAAATGAAAGATACTTCACTATTCTACCTTAAAAAACAAGATTCAAGGCCTTAAATTACTATATAGTCATACAAGTTAATGAACACTAGAAAAACTCATAAAATCACTAAAATAGGGACTTTATTGATTGTAAATATTCAAGATTACAAAATATCTTCGTTTTGCTCAACCTTACATGCTTTATATCACTTCTTTAATCACCTAATGACCTATTTTAGACTTTGAATACATTACATATGACCTTCACATGACCCTTTTCACATTGTTTACATTTCAAAATTCAAAATTTGCAAATTTTTCTATTGAAGGCATTTAGAGAACAAGGTGCTACTGCACCAAACATGAAAAATTTCAGTATTTGAGTAAATCTCATTAGAACTAAATCTCATTAGAATTCCTTAGGTACTTCGTTTCATAGATCTTTTACAATGTCACCCACACATTTGAGATTCTCTTTAAATGTCTACATCATACATGCTCATTATGAGGTTAACTTCAATTGAGTAACTTGAGATTCCCTCGCCAAGCTTCACATGCTCTTTTATAATGGCTTGAAATCATAATTGAGATTTGTCAAGATCATCAAAATAAGGATGTTGCATTGCTTTTTTGGATGAGATTCTCTTTGATGGCTCATAAATCAACATTTTCTATAGCGCGAGATCAATCAATTTTTAGTAGTTTACTTACAACTATGCAAAGTAAAAGAGAAAAAGAAAGAGCATCCAAAATATAAATGAAATGAAAATAGATGGAAGGAACTTACAGATAGGCATGCAGGTCTCACAAATTAGTCACTCCTGGTCATACATCTTCACTAGGAGTTCCAAGATACCTATTGCACACAACACCTCTCATGAATAGAGTAATTTCAAATTTGAGATGCTCTTGTAATGTCTACATCATAGCTGCTCATGATAAGGTTAACTTCAAATTAATAACTTGAAATTCCCTCACCAAGCTTTGCACACTTTTCTAATGGATTAAAATCATGATTGATATTTTTCAAGATCATCAAAGTAAGGATGTTGCATTGCTTTTTTGGCTAACATTTTCTTGGATGGCTCATATATCTACATTTTCTGCAAGGGGACACCAATCACTGTTTAGTAGGTTACTTACAAATAGGAAAAGTAAAAGAATATGATAGCATTGGCATGAAAAAAATTAATGTGCATACAAGTATAAATTAATAAGAACTAATCTGCATATACTTACAAATTAATCCAACGAACCATCTCTGTCTTCTCTACTCTTTATTGTGTCAAGTATTACCTCATGGTCAAACTCACGGACCTTCCACAAGGTCTTATTCAGAGGTCTACCCCCATATTTGTTCAAACGAACATTGGATGTCAAGACAAGGTTCGAGTAATGAATAATATTAAGATGCATTTCAAAGTCTTGAAATAGACAATGTTTAACACTCGAATGTGGGTACCTTCTAAGCCACATCCCAGTAACCACAACTAAGCCTGTAGGGTATTCAATGTTTTCTCCATCTATAACTGGGGCCTTTATTTTTCGCCTCAACACAACAACACAAGTAATAGTATGTTCCCTCTTCATTGTCTTCATCTGCAATAACTACATAAACAGGCCCTGCATTGATATGTACAACAAATCTCTTGAAATTAGTCAACATTACAAAAACACTACAAAGTAAGATAACGATATGGAATTTCAACAACTAAGAAAGTAGATATATCCCTTGGTTGAAGTAGATCTGATACGTGGTCAAAGTCAGCTGATGATTCCATCTATGTCAGTTCCAATGCCATCGGAGGGTGATACCTATGAAGTGGGCTAAGATAAATTGTCAACCATTAGTCAACCCACTCCCCTGACTCACAATCATTCCAGGCTTGCATTGCACATGAAGAACAAAAGTATGCCATCTTTCATGTATCAATACTCCATGAGCCTGCATTTGAGCTAGGGAAAGAGTGTACCTCACTTGATCCTATTAGTGTACAACAGTCCTCATACTATGCAATTTTAGTATCATCCATCAACCAAAAAAATCTATGAACTGAAGACGTACCTTCATTACTTGGACCCATCGAAGCATTACACCACTCAATGATTGATTTTTCACTTGTCAACTTTGCACTATCTGTATACTTTAACTCTTCTTGTGATAATGCTCTTTTCACGCATTCTCCCACACCATCATACTCCCCCTTTCCATGCCTGACCTCATAAAAGTTCCACATATACTGAACACCTATAATGATATGCATCCTGCACAACCATTAGAACATGTGTGATCTCTTGAACTATGCTACAAAGTTATCAGATCATATTATATGTCGGTCATATGCTATGCCCCTCTGAGCCAAACCATTGTAGAACATCTGGAAGCAACCTTGTATGAACTTTGGAGAATGTGTGTGATCATCACTAATGTAAAAGTGGTACTCCCTCAATAACTTCCTTTGTTCATCTGTACTATTAGATGCATGAATGAATGTTATGTGCACAAATATCAAAACCTGTGTAGATTTTTAATATTGTGACTACACCTCGCGTTGTGGTTGTAGAGTGTAGTTCTTCATAAAGTCAACCACTTATACTATGCTACCAACTGGAAAGGTGTCCTTGCATAGCTTGAATTGCGTGTCCAACTATCGGGCTCTACGGGTATGCATTGCATACTCAGATAGTATTTTTTCATGAAACATGGACATAAACTGGTACACTAGAATCTTCTCAATAACCAAATCACACCTTTTTGCTTGAGACCCATCTTTTGTAGCATATGCCACTATTTTATACTTCCTGAACTCTACCAGTTTCTGTCCCACCTCATCTGTGCTTTCCATATGTAAACATACTGGCATATGCTAGAAGCCATCGCAATGATCACATGAACCATCCAAGCATGTTATCCTATAGAATATATGGCCATCCTCTATTTCACATAGTTTTTTTTATAAGAACTCTCTTGAATATTTTGGTGGGGCTTCTATGCCACAATCTTGCAAAACATTGTTAGTATGAAAATCTAAACATATAGAATGATAAACATCATAATGGTTAGAGAATTCAATATGTAATCTACAACAAAAATTAGTACATGTGTGATTTATATTGACATAAAAAGGTTTAAGAATTTCAAAAATATTTGAAAAATACTAATTTGAGGATAATCATTTTCAAATTTACGAAAAATTGGGTTTCAGTCATACCCAAAAAATTCTTTGGATGTGGCTCATGATTCTCCTTCTTACCACATCCATTTGATTCTAAGATGGCCTTGTGTTATTCTTCCAATACTATTCAATTAGTTATCTCAAGGCTTCAACAACTTCTTTATCTTTTTCGTGACAATCTCCTCGAGAATGCCCATAATTCATTTGAATCAGTGCCCTCAATTCTTTGTCACCTGCGAATGGATCTTGATAAAGCTTTTCTACTAATTCTTGTTTGTTAACTCATCTTTCTAATGAGATGATCTCTCTTTGTTTTACAACTTACCAAAGTCGATGTAATGACACATCGGGTGAGATTACTATCCTTTGAGCGTGAGGTCTTACCCACACTCTCATAAGCATCCATTAGATTCTTCACTCGATGCATTGGATGTTCTCAACCCAAGAGTCTTCATGATGTTCCTATAATTTGCACCCCACATCATTTCAACAAATAGTTTACATCGTGCGGTCTCATTTAGCCTTTCAAAGAATAATTTCTAAATCTTCTCAACATATCTTCTACAAGTGCATGTTGGAATCTTATCTTCCATGTGCTGCAAAATATCCTCATCAATATTAATCAAATACTTTGGCTTTCTACACAAAATTATAGGTGGTGTTCTCCTAGGTGCATACATCTCAACATCATGAATCTCATCAATATTTAATTGAGGTGTGATAGATTGTGTACCTTCGATCGAGGGTGGAGAAGAAGACATACCTTGAGGTTCACGTGGGGATGACCTCATACCTTCTTCATCAAATCTTAGTGATGATGTACTCTCAACTTGAGATGTGTTGGATGGTGTCCAACAATATTCACTTGTGGTAGATGGTGTCCCTCCATATTCACTTGCAGTAGATGGTGTCCCTCCATATTCACTTCTGGTAGATGTTGTCCCTCCATAGTGCTTGTGCTTAATGGTGTGCCTTCATATTCACTTGTCATAGAGGGTGTGTCTCCAACTATGGTATCCAAATCTATCTTACCATGATGCTTTCACATTCATGCCTTTTGTGCTGCCAATTCCTTTTCTCTTTTTGATGGTTGAGGTTCCTCTTCAATTATATTTTTTCATCAATCATTCCCAATTTCTACTTTTCACGATATGTCACCATCCGAACTCTCTCCTTTGCTTTAAAGGTTTCCTTCTCTTCCTCTGTTAGTTTCCTCTTTGTCTTTTTCTTCAGCATGGTAGATAATTTTATCTCTAGCATGGACAAGCATAAAAAATTACAAGTTATGTCATATATATGTATACAAACTATGGAAGCATACATGGTGCAGGAGCACCATTGAATGAAAATTGTCAATTCAAGAAGTTCTTGTCTAGGCTTTAGGAAAACATCAATGCAAAGAATGATTATGAATATTTGAAGGAATATCACCAATAAATAGGTGAGGGAATTTTTTTTTTGTGTAGGGGAGGTCTAAAAGGGTGTTGGGCATGAAGCCCTAGAGTGAAATTGTGAGTTTTCCATGAGATTTCAAGTGGTTTTGATATGCTAAAGTGTGTTTTGCATTGGGGAATCATGTTTTATTGTTGAATTGAGTTTTTTCAGACCATTTTAGACCTTTTTAAATTATTCATAAGATTGTGTGAGGGTTGGATGTGTGTTTTTCAATAAACTAATAGTTTCTTGGGTCAAAAGGAGGGTTTTTGGTGTATGTGAAGATGGGTAAGAGCAAGGTTCTTGTTGTTTTTGAGTATAATATCTTGATATATGTTAAATAAGGTCTATGATACCACTCTTAATATATATTTAGTTCTTTTGAGTCATTCTAGGTGTTTAGGGGGGAGATTTGGCTTGACATTTGCAAAAAATTGCATTTTTGGAAAAGTTGTCAAGAGATAAGTTACTTAAGAAGTTACAAAACAAGTTAGATACATTGGGGGAGTATTTTGTGTGCCTAGAACCAGTTTTATGCAAAGTGGTGGGAAACCAATATACAAATTGACACAACGTCTCTCAAATATGCCAACCAAGACATCAACCTTCAATTGACTCAATAGGACAACAAGGTTACCTATCAACCATGAATCTTCATTATGACTCCAAATTGAAATTTGATGTAGGAAAAGAGTTTAAAAAACTTCAAGATGTCAGTATCTTGAAATTCAACCACCTACAAAAAGAAGATCAAACAAACTCTTTTAAAAGCCACTTTTGACCCAAAATTGCCTTCTAGGCTTCACAAACCAATTTTAGGGATTTTTCTCACAAACCTCCCAAAATACATGTCAAAAAATGATTGATATAGATATCCATTTAAGTGGTATGAGACATATAAAAAATCCACATATTACTCATTTAAGGCGCTTTCCTCAAAATGACAAATTTCACTGTTTTAGGGCCCAAATTAGCCAATTTTACAAAGGGAACCCCTCAAGAACCCACCACCAAGCCTACATGAATGAAAAATTTCTTGTATTAGGTTTAAAAACTAACAATTATCAAGGTTTGAGGACCCCAAGTACTCATTCCATCAACAAGTTTCAAAACCCTCTCTAGACCCTAGGAAACAAGGGCTTTTAGGCCTTCTTACTGAAACTCTACTTTCCATAACTTCCCAATTCAAACCAACTACCTAGAAACCTATATATAGGTCCCCCCAAGCTTAAGGAAGCCTCATATACCCTCTGGAAATTCTGCACCCCTCTTTCTTAGGTCTGCACCATTATTTTCTATGAGAAAATAGGGTATTTCCCCTTAAACCAACATCATTCATGAGGAAAATTTAAACTTGTTCTTCTATAATCCTAAGAAAATCATAAGTAAATCCTAAATGGTCACCCCACCGAGTTACAGAGAGAACAATAGGTTGGATGCCATCTAAGACATTAAATTTCCCTCAAACCCTTGACTATCCAAGAACCCGGTTTCTAGAAATTTATGAATTCTAAGCACAAAGTTCAATGAAAGCTCTTCAAAGGGAGCCAAATGAAATTATGAACATTACTTTATGGAAGAATATCAATTTCATACCAAGACCTTCATTTGTCTTAAAAATTGCTAACATTGACAACTTTTGCTAAATAAGCAATCTTATGCAACTTTGTTGTCTGGGACACCTAAGACCACTCAAACACCTTTATTTCATCCCTAATACAACTTATAGACTCTTGTCTTTCACTTCCATTTAAAATTTGAATAATTTTCCTTCAAAGATTATATGGAAAAATTGACAATTCTCTGAAGGAAGAGTGCATACTTGCACATTTGATCACCAAACTCACAAAATCCCTAAATACATGAAAGATTGGTCTATTTAGACCTTATTTTCAATAAAATCTATGAAAAAGAATCTAAAAACTCTTGAATTCACCCAAAGACCTTAAAACAAATTATCACCAAAGTAGATTTTGAAACATGGTTGTAGGTGCCCCTACACCATGGGTTTGGAATACTGCTAGGGGAAGCATGCTGAAAGGATGAATTTTGGTGAAATATTTGGAATGTGTATTTGGTTTATTTCAATCAATAAAATGTTGATTATAGTGTCTTGGATGTCTGGATAAAGGTTGGTATTTACCTTCCATGATTTTTTGTTATTTTTCCATGTAAGTTACAACATTGAGCTCTTCAATTCGTGAATCATGAACAAAATGAATGGTTTTGAGTTTCTAATCAGGTTTATGCTATGTTACAATCAATTTTATGATGTTTAATTTTTTTTTGAGTCTGACAAAGAGTTGAAGCCAGGTTCTAATGTTTTGTGGAAATATAAAATCAAGTGAAATTGAAGGATTTTGATGAAAAGATAACTGAGTTTGTTGGTTGATCTTCTTCAATTTAAGTTAGGGTCAAAAGTATCCTTGATGATTTGTGGACCCTAGTAGATGATTTGCATCAAGTTTAAAATGGTAATTGGAAAGTGTATATAATTGTGTAATTTAAAATGTGCATTGACAACCTAAGGTTATAATGACAAACAAACAATGATCAACATGGAATATGCAAAATAAAAAAAATGAAAGCAATCCATAATAGAATGAGAGAAAATGTGTAAAGACTTCACATACCTAAAAAACCAGACTTTCAAATGAGTTCAACCCAATTATGTAGCCTTAGCTTCTTCTTTCTTCAAACTTCACAACAATTTGACTATTTCAAAATCTTGATCCCCTCCAAACTTCAATTGTATATCAGTTTTCAATGGAATCCAAACTTGAATATGTATTTCAACATGGAAACTCTGCTATTTCATGCAAAGGTGGTAGAAAGATATGGAAAAGGTGGTGGAATGTGAATAACATGCTTGCACACTTCACAACATCATCAAAAAGCCACTTTTGTCAGAGAACGCGCAGAACCAGGAGAATATGCAAAATGTGGGCCTTGACATCATGGGTATATTGAGTTTTTTTACCATTTTTAGTGGAAGATAAAACATGCTCGCATTATAATGCGAGAATGTTATAACACAAGTACATTATTTCTTGCTAAAAAGGTAACATCTCTACTTCTTCAAAACATGCTCACGTTATATGAAATATGGTTTTTTAAATAGATTTATTTTCTCCCTCTTTGTCTATACCCTCTATCCTAATTGTATATCTCTCCCTTGTACCCTTATAGTAGAGGAGATAGAGGTGAGTGTGTGTGTGTGGGGGGGGGAGGGGGGAGAGAGAGAGACAAAGAGATAGATAGAGAGGACAAATATGTAGTAGAGAGGGAGGTAAGGTTGAGGGTATAATTGTTTTAGGGTTTAAGGGGTCAGGGTCAAAGGTAGAGGGTGTATGGTTGAAAGAAAGAGAGTGGGAGAGAGAGAGAGAGGGGAGAAAGATAGTGGGAGAGAGGGGAGAGGGGATAAAGAGAGAGGGAGAGGGAGAGGGAGAGGGAGAGAGGGAGGGAGAGGGAGAGGGGGAGAATGAGATAGTGGGAGAGATGGAGATAGAGAGGGAGGGAGAGAAAAATTGGGAGAGAGATAGAGGGTAGAGGGTTAAGAGTTAAGGGTTTAAAGGGTTAGGGTTAAGGACAGAGGGGAGAGAGATAAGAGTGAGAGAGAGTGGGAGAGAGAGGGAGAGGGAGAGAGAGGGAGGTAGAGGGAGGGGGAGAAAGAGGGGGAGAAAGAGATAGCAAGAGAGAGATCAAGAGAGAGATGGAGAACAAGAGGGAGGGAGAGAGGGGGAGAGTGGGAGAAAGAGAGAGTGGTAGAAAGTGGGAGAGTGGGAGAGAGGGAGAGTTGGAGAGAGATAGAGGGTAGAGGGTTAATATTTTAAGGCTAGACCCTCTTAATCCCTCAACCCTTAAACCCTAATCCCTCAACCCCTATACCCTCTTAATCCCTCAACCATACCATAATCCCTCAACCCTCAACCCTTAAACCCTAATCCCTCAACCCCTATACCCTCTTAATCCCTCAACCCTTAAACCCTAATCCCTCAATCCCTATACCCTCTTAATCCCTCAACCCTCAACCCTCAACCCTAAAACCTAATCCCTCAACCCCTATACCTCTCTTTAATCCCTCAACCCTCAACCCTCAATCCTTAAACCCTAATCCCTCAACCCTACACCTCTTAATCCCTGATCCAACCCAACTCCTAATTCCTCAACCCTATAATTCTTAATCCTCAACCTAACCCTAACCCCTCACCCTATACCCTCTTAATCCCTCAACCCTCAATCCTTAAACCCTAATCCCTCAACCCCTATACCCTCTTAATCCCTCAACCCTCAACCTCAACCCTTAAAACCCTAATCCTCAACCCCTAATTCCTTAATCCCTCAACCTCTAACCCTCAACCCTTAAACCCTAATCCCTCAACTCCTATACCCTCTTAATCCATCAACCCTCAACCCTCAAACCTTAAAACCTAATCTCTCAACCCCTATACCCTCTTAATCCCTAAACCTTCAACCCTTCAATCCTAATCCCTCAACCCCTATACCCTCTTAATCCCTCAACCCTTAAACCCTATTCCCTCAACTCCTATACCCTCTACCCTATAACCTCTTAATCCCTCAATCCTAAACCCTCAACCTTTAAACCCTCCAACCTCTACCCTCAATCCTCTACCCTCTACCCTCAACCCTAATCCCCCAACCCTTAAACCCTTAAACCCACTTAGTAAAATCTCTACCCTAATCCATCAACCCTCTTGACCCTTAATCCCTCAATTCTTAAACCCATAAACACTCAACCCTAAACCCTCAACCATCAACCCTTAAACCCTAAACTCTTAAAACCTCTACCCTCTACCCTCTAACCTCAACCCTCAACCCAATACCCTCTACGCTCAACCCTAATCCCTCAACTCTTACACCCTTAAATCCAAGAAAACTCTCTACCCTAATCCCTCAACCCTTACACCCTTAAATCCAATAAAGCTCTCTACCCTAATCCCTAAACCCTCAACCCTTAATCCCTCAACCCTTATACCCTCTACCCTATACATTGGACCCTCAACCCCAATCCCTCAATCCTACACCCTATACCTTCAATCCTCCACCATAAACCTTAAACCCTCAATCCTCAACCCTCAACCCTTAAACCCTCTATCCTCTACCCTATACATTAAACCCTCAACCCTCAATTCTCAACCCTGAACCCTTAATCCCTCAACCCTCAATCCTTAAAACCTAAACCCTCAACCCCTATACCCTCTACCCTTTACATTGGACCCTGAACCTAGTCCTTCAACCATATACCCTCAAAACTAAAACCTAAACCCTTTACCCTCAACCAAGTAAAACCTTAACCCTAAACCCTTCAACCCTATACCCTCAACCCAATACCCTCTACCATCGACCCTATTCCCACAACCTTCAAACCTTAAACCCTAATACCCTAGAAACCATCAACCCTATAGGTCCTCCATTCTAATCCCTCAACCCTATACCCTTAACCCCTATCACTTTCTCTCTATCTATACATCTCACCTCTCCCTCCCTCCATCCCTCCCTCCCTCCTACCCTCTCCCTCTTTCTACGTACCTCTCATTCAATCAATCCCTACCACCCTCTCTCGCTCCCTCTATCCATCTCTCTCTATGTCCCTCCCACTCTCTCCCACTCTCTCCCACTCCCTCTCTCTCCCTCTCTCTCATGTATCTCCCTCCCACCCCCCCTCTCTCTCAGGTCTCTCCCTCTGGAAAGCTACCTAGGTAACTCTCTCTTTGTCTCTCCCCTCTCTCTATCTATCCCTCCCACCCTACCTAGATAAGTCCCTCTCACTCCACCCCCCTCTTTCTCTACCTCTATCAGGTCACTCCCTCCCACACCCTCTCCATCTCTCATGTCTCTCACTCACATTCCCTCTCTCTCCCACTCCCTCTCTCTCGCACTCCCTTTCACTACCTATCTCTCAAGTCTCTCCCTCTCACACCCTCACACTCTCAAGTCTCTCCCTTTGGCACCCTACCCACATAACTCTCTCTTTCTCTCTATCTCTCTCTCTCCCCTCTCTATCTCTGCTCTCTTCCTCTCTCTCAATTCTCTCTCTCCCACCCCTCTCTCTCTCTCTCTCTCCCTCCCTCTATCCCTCCCACCCTACCTAGCTAAGTCCCTCTCACTCCAACCCCTTCTCTCCCACTCCCTCTCTCTTAAACTCTCACTTCCACCCCCTCTCCCTCTCTCCAAACTCTCTCTCTCTCTCTAAATTCTCCCTCCCTCTAAAGACATACATAAATACATACATACTTACATACATACAAGCATAACACATATGTCCATATAATCCTACATCTATACAAGCATACATACATGTGTAGATACAATCTTACATACATATAGGCATACATACAATATACATGCATTGATACATACAGTCATACATACATACATACAAGCATGCATACATTCATACATGCATACATACATGACATACAAGCATACATGTACATACAAACATAGAAATATATTAGCATACATTGAATAGACTAGAATTTAACATAAAGGAGGACATAATGTGAGTGCATTATAACATGCTCGCATTATGTCTTAGTTGACATGTTTCTGGCATAAAGAAAAAACCATGTCAAAACTGAGATATAATGCAAGTGCGTTATATCTTGCTTTGGGAATCCCTGAGCCTTATGATTGGTATTTTCCTTGTAATACCAACCCAAAGGCTTGGAGGGCATTCCCAACGACCAGAGATGTGTTTTTACAAAATCTACCATATTTCACATAATCAAATTCGTGCTCACTGTTAGGATTGAATGTGGTTCAATATCGAAAAAATTGAGCACATGGGTAATGTTGGGTTCTCTCTTAGCTATCCGATGATGTAATTTTTTTCACTTTCTAACAATGTTAAGCCTTTCATCCATAATTTATTTTGTTTGTATGTCTCTTTTTTTCCAAAAAGTAGTGTTTGGTTTTTTTTCATTATAAATTAACCATTCATTGAATTTTTAAATAAATTACATTTTTAGAAACTACACTCCATTCTAAAAATTTGAAAAAAAAATTAAAAAAATTCAATTAGTTTCCAAAATTTGTAGGGTTAGCACAACCAAAATTCTCTTTTTCAGGAAGTGTCCACTTTGAAAATTAGTAAAAAATCAAATATTCATTAAAAAATTATCAAAAAAATCGTGCATCAACTACATAGTGTTAGCTAACTTCTGACCATTGTTATTTTAAAAATACTAAAAAAAGTTCACCGTACGAGGGTCATACAAGAGTTGTTATGTTATGTTTTTCTGACGAAAACATCACCAATTTGTGTACGTCCCTCTTTTGAACCCCTTTATCTCAACCATTTTAAAAATAAATTAGTAGTTTAGAAAATAGACTCAGAGCACTTTGATCCTTGTTTTTGTTCCATCTCAAAATTTTGAGTGTAACTATCCTCAATTTCACGTCCAAGGTCAGTATTTCTTGATTTCAAAAAAAAAAAGTGGCCACTTAAGTCCCCTTTTTGGGAACCATCTTGGTGCACTTACCCTATATATATAACATTGTACACATTAATTTTCAAATTCAATAAGTTGTGTTATATATACATTATACACATTCATTTATAAATTTAATAAGCTATGTTATATATATATATATAACATTGTACACATTCATTTATAAATTCAATAAGATGCAGAAGAAAATGATTAACTAGTACCATTGTTTGCATTTTGAAAGGATATAAAAATATTACACACACATATATATAAAACATTGTACACATTCATTTACAAATTCAATAAGTTGTGTGTTTAATAATTAAAAAAACTATAAATTGCATACAATGATGAGATTTTCAATTTACAGAATTGCTGCAAAACTTTGGAGAATTCAATTTGCAGATCTTATAGAAAGTTTAGATGTTTGTAAATTACCCTTTTCTATACAAAATGGGCAAGTGTTTATTGTGTACAAGCTCAAGATAAAGATTTTTCCCTAGCATATTATCCACCATTTTTCGGTGTAACACTTAAGAAGTGTTAGAATGTCATTCATAGTCATACAAAATATATATAACTAACATTGTACACATTCATTTACAAATTGAACTCACAGATTTTTGAATTTGTAAATGGGGTTTGTATGGAAAAAACTATCACCCAAAAATACCTTCATTTACTTATAAAGTAAAGTAAAAAATACACTGCATAAATATAAATGTTAAATGCACAACTCATGAAAATAACTATAAGTAGAATGTACATATAAGACACATATATACTGTAAATGAAAGAAGTTGTGTTGTATTCAATAGCAATAGGATATTAATTTTAACAGAGGTAGATCGATTACAAACTTGGGTTTTCAAAAATATGCACAAAAAAGTAACCAAGGGTTTCATAATAATAATTCCTCACTCACAGGAATACATAAGTGCATTTTCAGATAGATGTCGAATATTCCAGGCAAGGGTTTCATGAGATTAATTCTTTAAGCACATGAATTTGGAAAAAACCAAGCAAGGGTTTTCACATAGATGGCGTATTTTTAATGGGCTTTCCAATTTATGCCCATAGTTTTTATAAAAAAGTTGAAGTAGAACAAAAAATCTTATTATGCAGACAATTGGTCAAACCCACAAATTTTATCATCATTTCTAGAGACAAAATCATGAAACAATTGACTTTACCAGGTTGTGAGTGCACACAAAAAATGGGGAGAGGAAATAATTATTCAACCCCAAAAAAAACCCATGGGAAAAAGATCAGCACCATGATCTGACAAAATCATACAGCACATGGCGAAAATGCATTGAAGAGGAATGATTTATTTCATAAACAAGTAGTAATAATTCTTCAATCATCAAATAAACCCTTCATAGGTCATAAAAGATGCAGAAGAAAATGATTAACCAGTACCATTGTTTGCATATTGAAAGAAGAATGATGTTTGTTGTTACCTCAACACGTGCATGTAAGTAGGAGACGTGGAGAGTGTAACACCCCTTCATTTTGATTCTTGTTCAAATTGTTTTATGCTATGTTTGGTTGCAGTTACTTTGATACTGGATATATTTTGTTATAATGTTTTGATTGCTACTATTGAGTGACAAATATTATTGTGGGATGTAGTTATCTGATTATTGTTTCACTTGCATTATGGATTAATGATATTGTAGAGTTAACATGAGATGTTATTATGAGACTATTGGAATTATGATGAAAGTGTCAGTTTCAATGAGTGTATTGGTGAAGAGGACGAGTTCGCATCACTCGCTTGCGAGCGCCCTGTGAATCCGTAATTCCTTCTTCACGGTGTGTATTATATGCTGGATATATTGTATGATGTTGTTTACTTGGTTGCAGGATTGCAGGTGCATGACATCGACTCCACCTGGTTTCACAGGTTTGAGCGTGTCGATCCAACGGTTAAGTTGAACGGGAGATAGTAGCTAGGTAACATGTGACAAGTCTATGCCCTAGCCTTAGTGTGTCGTCAGCTGTGTGTGTCTAGTTATTGTCTGTCTTGCTTTGATATTATTTAATTCTGAAGCATTCTTGATTTGGAAATAGATATTTAGAATAATTGTATTTAAATCATGTTGATGGTTATTTAATTTAAATAATGCAATGTGGATAAAAGTGTATACTTAAATTAATTAATTATATTTAGTTTATTTAATTAATTAAATTTGATCCAAGGGGTTGAATTTAGTTATTAAATAATTAAATTAATTAATTAAACGTGATACAAGAGAATGAAAAGAAATAAAAGAATTAGAATTAATTTTGGAATTTAATTCTAACGTGTGGGAATTAAATTAGAAATTGTAATTAAATGTTTATTTGAGAAATTGGTTGCAACTTTGGAAATTAATTTATTATTTGAAATTTCATTTTAAATTGAAAGTGGATTTTTGGAAAAGTGAAATTGAAATTGAAATTGAAATATCTAATTTGCATGTAATGTGAATTAGGGTTGTAAATATTGAAATTGAAATTGAAATTGAAATATCTAATTTGCATGTAATGTGAATTAGGGTTGAATTAGGTATTTTTGATTTATAAGAATATATGTTTTAATTTTAGGAAGAAGTTTTTAGAAAAAAATACATTTTTACAGCAGGGAAGAAATTTTGGAAAATTTGCACAAGGGTTTGAAGAAAGTTTGATTGTAGAATTGATTGAAGGAAAGATTGTTTGCATTTGTTGGATTTTGGATTGGATTTATTGGAGGATTGAAGAAAATTCAGGAAATCTTTGGAGGAGGCTTGCATCATAAATTCATCTCTACCTGTAACTTCTTATACCAGGTTTTCCTCTTTGTATTTTATTGTTCTTGATTGTTTTTTTTTAAATAGTAGTGATTAAAGATTTATTTGTTAAATCTGTTTTAGAAAATAAATTTGATATTAGAAGAAAAGAATTAAACAAATTTACAGCCTTTGCTTGTGAAAATTCTTGAGTGAAAATTGTGAAAACCTTAGTTGAACTTAAATTATTTGGAGAAATTCATTTTATTGTTATTGAAATCAAACATAGAGATTGAACAATGCATTTAGAATGTTTTTAGAAAATGAAACCCTTTATTATTATTAAAAATCGGATTTTAAAATCTGCAGTATAGATATATTTTTATGGTAAAATGGTCTGGTTGCGCCACCTATAACTTCACTTTCACAAACTGGGTTTTCAAACAATGTAAAGGGTTTTTGCATTTTGAAGTTTTCTTACCCCTGTCCAAAAATCTCAAATACCCAGATCGTTTTTTTTTTGAGTTATGCTTAAAACATGAGACTGTTGTTAAATTATTTTCCAATGGCTGTTCTGAAAATAAAATAATAATAAATTGATATTTATAAATATTAATATTTTATGTATTGTTATTATAATATTAAAATATTATTTAATAATATTTTATATTATAATTTATAATACTAAAGTATTATATTTATTTATATTATTTTAAATAAAATTTGTATATTAGATTGGTGGATTTAAAATTATAAACATATGGAGAAATTATTGTTTATTTTAAAATGGCATGTTAAAGTTTAATTGAAGGAGTTAAATATTTGATTTAAAGAATGCATAATTTACAATTGAATTGTGAAATTTAAATTCATATGTAAAAGGTCCAATTATTAATTTGATTTAATTGGAAAAATATATTTATATTTTGAAATATTGATGATAAAGGATATTTTATTTTGAATTAATCAATTTGATATTCTACAAAGGATAGAAGATATGTTAATGATTAAATATATTTAAATATATTAATTTATATTTAGTAGATATATAGTGAAGGTATATATCCATTTCAGAGAATAAATAATATTTTATCTTATTTTATTCTGTTGTTTGCAAATTGGGTATTATTAGTGTTTTAAAAGAAATGATTAGTATGTGTAGAAAATCTATAGAGAAAGATATTTTTTAATAGAAGTAATTACTTGTTTTAAAAGAAAATATTTATTTTATTAGTATGATTGAAGAAAATATATTGAAATGTATATATATATCCATGAGTATTTTCAATCAGTATTTACCTTGTTTTATTTGAGTGCGTGTAATTTAGCTTTGCATGAAGAATTTAAATGATAAGTTTTGAATGCGTAGTCAAAAAGACAAGCCAAAAGTTATTTTTATACATTGATGAAATTGCATGTTTTTAAATGGATAGTTGAAGAAATATAGACTCTAGATAAAAAATTGAAAAAAGATTGCAATTGCAATAAGATTGTTTGCAATAGGGTTAGGTTGCATTAGAAGTAAATTTAAGAACTAACTATATTGAAAAAGACAAATAGTTATTATGTGTTATTTAGTTCCATAGAGTAATCTAGTCATTGTGAATGGAATATTAATGGTGTCTATATAATACGGAGCATATATATATTTAGTGTAAAATTCATTATCATATTTTATTTTGATGAGATGCATGCAATGTATTATTGAATAGAGATTTAAAAATGGATTGATTAGTGTATATGGAAAATGGATAGAGAAACAATATGTTATTATATTAAAGTGATTGAATGTTTTAAATAGAAAATTGAATGAGATGTAAGATTTGGTTAGGAAATGGAAAGAGTTTACTTGCATGGATTTGTGTCGATTTAAAAGTAAATTAAGAAGTTGTTTTATTGATGAAGCAATCAATTATGTTATTTATTAATTTCTATTTAGATTAATTGAATCATTGTGATTGGATTATGAAAGAGATATGGATTTAGTATATCCAAAAGTAGTATCTTCCTCATGTTTATCTTAAAGGATTTAATTCCCTGTATTCAGTAAAGGGAAGTAAGTTTAATTGTTTTAGATTTCCAATAATAAAAAGGGAAATAGAGGTTATGATTATTTTAGATGATCTACTTATCATGTCTTTGACTTTGTCAACACTACTTATTGAATGAGTATGGATTTAGGAAATCCAAATATTAGATTTGATTGATGACTTGAATGCTTTTGTTGCTATGTCGTCAAGTTGCACTGTTGGTTTTGGGATTTAGTGTTAGTCCTAAATTATAAGTCTTTCAGAAGAACTTAGAGGATAAGGGTTGTTGAATCTTTATGCCATTCAGTTGTTTCCCTTGGGTAGTGCATGGTGTCTTTTCAGTTTTACCTGGTTTTCACGAACGGGGATGTTTGCACCTCCTTGATTTAAGAGCAGATTATGGGATCCGTGTCTTCTTGTATGGAGTGACCTTCTTATGTGGTTTCATCTTGTTGCCTCCTGTGAAAGGAGTGGACTATGTGTTGTTGCCTCCAAAATATTTGGAGTGAGATCTTTTATACCTCCTGTGAAAGGAGTGGACTATGTGTTTGTTGCCTCCAAGATGTTGGAGTGAGTTCTATTATTTATATCCTCCTTGTGTTGGAGTGGATTATGATGCCTAGTTGGTATGCACTTGTGGTTCCCTTGGTGGATTGTTTGGATGTGTGTTGTCGAATAGAAGAGTGGCTTCTGTTAGGTGCCAGAGCCCAAAGAGGTAAACTGGATAACCTTCAGGAGTGATTTAAACAAGTGATAATTAAAATAATGTACTTAGAAGATTAGGACTAACTTCACATTAATCAAGATAATTTAATCCTCACTCATAGACACAAGGGCTTGTTTAGACTTGGGATGAGTGAGAAGGCCTAGAATGGCAAGATCAACTATCTTGTTCTTGCGAGAGGTAGTTGATTCCGCATGAGTGAGTATGAGTGCCGGGATTCGGTTGAGGCCACCAGGATTACTTGTGCCGGAGCCTATGAAGAATGCCCAGAGGAGATCTCATGACAAACCTTGCGATGACACTCTATCTATGACAACTGTTGTTAATTGTTTTATGTGTATGGTTATTTGAACATACTTGATCTACTTTATGTCTGGAAGCAATGTGACCTATGTCAGTGATGTTGGAGTTGTATTTGTATTGTACTTGTATTGTATTTGAGTTGTACTTGATTCATACTTGTATGGTGAATGAGTTGTACTTGTTAGTTCATATATTTGGTTATAACAGTATGAGTCAATATGAGTCTGTCTTTGGTTAGAGGTAGTAGATCTTTGTCCATGTTACTTTGTTACTATCTCCTAGCATGGGGGGTGGGCCTTCGGGTACCACATTGGTAGGGTGGAGCATGCACCAAAACCGTTGGGTCCCCATCTATTCTCAGTACTTGGTGGCGAGACATCCAGATGGACAGCTCGCGGTTCTTGTTGTATTATCTTGCATTGTAATATTTTAACTTGTATTAGTTATTTTATCCCTCTTATGTTTATGAGGTGGAATTTTGTAATTGTAATCTTTTGTACTAGTGTCTCATTCTGAGAATGACTGATGTAACTATTGGATTAAGATAATGTTTATGAGATTGTATCTTGGTTGATTATCTTATTATGTTATGTGGTCTTCTTATGATGTATGATGTTTATTTCATAAAGTTCATAATGCTATGGTTATATGTAATATGTATGTGTGGGTTTAAGTAATCCTAACCTTGTAGCCTTAGAGGTTGTTGTTAACTAGTAAGTGAAATGTGTAGGTTAAATGCACTTTATTAAAAAAAAAATAGTTCGCTTAAGACGTTAATTGCAACTTCCTTTAAGGTTACTTGGCGGGGCATTACAGAGAGTCGTTGACAGTTGGAGAAGCGTCCATCGCCTAGAACCTTCTAGAGAGAGCACACGGTAAAATGAGGGAAACAAATGGGATACCCTAAAAAATAACATTAGTCATATGCATTAATTCGACCCCTAATGAAGTTTAATTGGAGTGTAATGTGTTTGGCATCCATGCTAATGCTTGGCGCTTAATGTGTAAGAGTGATTTTTAATGGGCGCCAAATTAATTTTATAAGGTGCTAACTTGAATTAGACCCATTGAATTTTGAGCGGATTTGAATGATAAAATAGTTTTAATTGCATGATAATAGTGACACAATTAGGTGTTTTAAAAAAATAAAATTGGTGGTTATAGTGAGCGGATACTAGGACGTTAGGTGGCGACTAGTGGATGACACCTCTAAAAGGTGACTTTTTGACCACCCCGTGCATATCAAACTCTACTGAACTTGACCGAATTGCCCACAAGCCAAAACCTTAGTTATAAACACTTAACTCTCGAGCAGGAAAAACCCATAATTTTTTTTGTCGATTCGACGTACGGTTTGAATTCTATGGTTGCGCAAAGTTAGCCTTGGTGGATACTGGGTCTTCTCCCCTATATATTAGTTAATTAAATGGTCTTTTACATTACTTCATAGATGAAATGATATGAATGATTCATAGATGACATGATATGAATGATTCATATTGGGTAATCTTTAAAATGAGATAGAATAAATGAAACTTAATTAGTTAGATGGATTGGTTAAATGTGATGAACCTATATTTCTGGTTAGCCAATTTATGGGATTCTAGTAGTGTGTTCACAGACCTTAGATGAATTAAGTTAGAATATTAGTTATTGTTTCATTTGTAATCTTTAATATGTTTACTCTTCAAAAAAATAAAAATTATTCCATTTTTAGGTGTTATAGTGTGTTGTCCTCTAGATTTTTGTGGTGGGGCGTTACAATTTGATACACATATAGCCATTCTCTTACATATAATAAATTTGGATATTATGAATTATTCATTTTAACTTATTATCCAACTTTCCTTATGTTTGTATCATGCCTAATGTTATGTTATATGATAATAAATAGTATGATGAAAAGAAGAGGAAATATAAATAGATTGATATGTCACCGTGAGTCAATAAAATATTGACTTTAAATTATTTTCCTCAAGGTTAATTGATTTGGAAATATATTGATAAGGATAATATTTAAAAAACTTATATTTCATTTAATACATAAAGAAAGTCTTAATAACATGGGTTGGAAAAAAATTAGTTAAAATAATGTGTCATGGTTTTTCTAGCTTATTATGTAATTTCATGGTATCTGATGAATTATATACTAATGACTATTTATACATCTAATGAGGTAGATGGCTATACCATTTGACAACCATTCTCTTCTCATTGTGAGAAATTCATAGTTGACTAGAATTCTATTGGTAATTTAGTTTTATATTTGATGATTTATTTTGTGTAGTAATATAGCTAAAAAGAATTAGTCTAAATTATATTATATTAGATAGATTTTCATCTAAATATTTTAGTATTTAAGGTCTACACAAAACTACATTGGAATATCTTACATCACTTAATTTATTTTGAGAGACTACTAGTCATACTCTAATATAAAGAAAAATAGAAAGAGTTTTCCCCCAAACTAAGATAAAAATGGATATTTAAGACTAATAGTTTCTATTGTGAAATCACTATTTATTATTTAACTTTCACTAGTTATATGATTATATTTTTATTATTATCAAGGATATTTGTCACTTGGTGGTTGTTTCTTTTGTTGTGTTTAAAGTCTATTTTTATATCGTTGTGGATTATTTTTTATCATTTGTATATCTACTAATATAATTTTTTTTTTTTCCATATTTATTCAATACAACACAAAACTATAATTTATATCAGATTTTGAAGGGTAACATAATAAGAAAATATTTAACAAGGTTTACCATCAGAGTTAACACTTATCAGTAAAATATGTTTTGTTTGGTAGTTAGCAACTAATCAAATAATAAAAATCAAGCTCCAAACAAAATGGACTAAAAACACAAGATATATTATAGGCTTGGATTATGTGTTGAATATTTTTTCTCTAGTGATGGTGACCAGGTCTTACTTTGAAATAAATAATTTAGAATTGCAATTAACTTTAAAATAAGTAAATAGATTAGTGATAGTGAAAATTCTTCCAAGATTACCACCATAACTTTTTTTTGTGATAGATATTGATCGAATCACATTAAATATTTTCCACACTATAACTATAATAATAAAGTACCATTAGTATCCACTACTCATCTCACTCTCACATCATTATATAGAGATGAATAGTTAAAAGGAGGCACTACACACTCTAAAATTAATAAAATTCTTTTATAATAATCTTATTTGCATGCATGTCAAGAGTATAAGTTTGGTAGAAGCCAACAAAATGTTTAGAAAAAAATCTCATAGAACATAGTTATTATAGAATAATGTAATCACATTGTTTTATCATATACAACAAATAGGTCTTTGAAATAGGTATAAGATATGTTCACATTTTTCAACTTATTTCTAATGGAAAATGTGGAGTCATATATAAAGCATATGAAATATTGAATAGAATGTATCAAATATATATGTTTTTTTGGGTTACAATGATTGAAGGATATGTAGAAAATAGATTTGTTAAAAAGGATTTAAAAATTCTATTAGTAGGTGTATAGCCTAATTCAATAAAATTTTCTATATCTTCTTTACGATTGAATGCCTCATCCAATATTTTCCTTTTCTTATATAATATTCAAGCATCTTCAATCTAAAATAATAGTGTTTACCTATATAGGAGATCTATATTCCTACATAAATTATTAATTTTATTATGTTAATTCTTGAACACTATATATTCATTGTGGAATAGTTGTAAGCCTGGATTGTTATACTCTATAGATCCACAATTTTTTTATAATGGTATAGCTAGAACACCATCTTTAGGCAACCAAGAAATTATAGTATAGTGGCCCTAATCACAATATAGGAACATATTGGTAATTATGTGTAGTTGGGCATTTATCTCAATTTGTGCCTTATCTCTACATGTGAAGGTAATATCAATAACATAGTATCATTTCCTCCATGCACTTTCAACATTAAGTTTCTATAATACTTCTCAACTTTGCTATAATTATTTCACTTTCATATTCACTATTCTATTATTTATTGTTAGAATTAATTTATAATATATTCTCCATCAACTATTTCATATTATACATCGCACAATAGAATATTTTTAGGGGATCATGATAGAAATGGGGTATAAGAAAATATTATTTACACTAGTGCACCCCATATAATAGAAAATATTATGCTTAAATTATGTTCTCATGCATCTCCTATTAATGGTTTATTCTATTTTTATGAAATAATAGAAATTATTTGTTAAACTATTTATATCCTATTTTATTTTATATTTCTTTCATCTCATCTTTTCTTCTTGACTTCCCTTCTATTTTCCTTTTTTCTTTCTCACATATTTATGTATAATAGTATTATACCAATGACCCCTCCATACCTCTCCTTGGAACATTTTGACATCTTACTCTTTTTTCAACCTATGAATTCTCTTGACTTCCCTTTATTTCCAAAATAAAATATTACAATTTTATGGTGAAAAAATTTAGTGAAACCCACAAGTTTATAATTTGTGTGCCTCATATCAGTTTGCATACCCTTCTCTTGTGTATAATAGATATTTTTTCATGATTTGGTAATATCTTCATGAAATTATTATGTTCCAATATTTAATATTTTATTTCCTCATAATCAAAATAAATTTTAACAACATAATCCTTAAATATTAATGATTCCATCCTATATGCAACTATAGATCATAAGAATGGAATATATTAAATATTTTCCACAATATATAATTTTTTATCTATTAAATGGGATAGAAAAAATGCACATCAAACCTATATTCATACACTCAAAAATTGCTAGAATATTTTTTTATCCAAATCTTTCCACAATGGATTCACCATACTTCTAACCTCCTCATACATTAGTTGAAAAAACAACAAAAGTACACATTAAATAGAATTTTTATAGTTATTTTAGTTGATAGAAAGGCTCCAATAGAAATGAATTCTTGGAAACATTCATTTAACTATAATGTGCACCAAAAAATCTAATGTGGCTCTATTTAAACAACTTAATTTCATTTAATATTTGTTCATTATTTGTCATAAAAATGAGATATTTTTGAAAAATAATCTCATAATGTGTCTCAAACTCTAATAATGTATATTTCATTCAACCTGGCATATTAATTTATAATCTCTATATTATGTACAATACCATCTATGTTTGTTTATGTAATGTAAATAATTTTAATCCATCACATAAATAATTTTAATCCATCACATTTTCAAGCATATAAACCTGCTTTCGGTCTTCAATTATTTTTAAAAAGGGAAGAAAATTCCCCAAGGATGCTCAAATTGTATTAAAAAAATTGGGACTATTATGGCCATGCTCAATTACCTTTACAAATTTAGCCTCATTTAGGAAGTCATGAAACTATTTGGTGAAATATGGTATAAAGAACCACAATGGAAGGTAGGGCCTACTAAGTGGATTCAATTTTAGTTTCTATGGTTTTAATGTTTTTTCTTTTTTACTTGTTTAATATTTACATATTTGATTAAAGAAAAGAATGATTGCACAAAGAATTGTGAATTATAGGCATATCTAAATGTCTTTTTTAGATTTGATTGTGAGTTGTTTTGCATCAAAATTTTGGATCACACTCCATGATCTATCATCGGGATAGAAGAGAGATAGGGGAGAAGAAAAACTTTCTAGATTTGATTGTATTTTCTACTCCTTTAGCTCTCTTTTATCTTGATGATGGATCATGAAGTGTGATTCGAAACATTGATGCAAAAAAAACCTCAAACACAATCAAATCCAAAAAGGACATGTAATTAGCAATATGGATTGTGGAAACGTAATATAATTAATTATATGTATTTCAAACAACTCATTTACTCAACATTTCAACATATCACCTAGATAAATGATTAGTAATGCCTAACTAAGATCTTATACCATATTAAAATGTAAGATCTTAAGCAACTAAAAACTCATATAAAATAAAAATAAATGAAATAATAATTTTAGTAACAAAGAAATAATATACTACATAGTACACACATGAAAAAACCCTTATGAATAAAAAACAAACAAAAAAAAATCATAATTGAAGAAACTTACAATAACACTAAGAACCTAGCTTTTTAAAAATCTTCTCCCTTCCTCCTTCCATAAAGTCTCTCATGCATATAAAATACATTATTAAATATACCTCATTTATAATTTTTCTTGTTGAACACACAAAGCATATACCATATTTTTACATTCTATTACATTTTTTTTAGTATGATTGCATATATTGGAGGTAACCCAAGGGTTGGTGTAACTTAGGTCATGACCCTTCACCTCGTAAACTTGTGGTTATTAAATTAATTAATTATTTAAGAATTTAAACTTTATACATTTCCCCCTTACTTAATATGATTTAATGTTATATTAATATTTTGTATGGCTAAAAATTATAAGTGACAATCTTATAAATATTATTTAACATTACACACATTAAATTTTTAATCACTTAATAAACATTATTTTCTAAAATAATATGCTTAAATCAGTTGGACTACCAATTATCATCATCTATTATACATTGGAATACAAAGAATCATAGAAATTTGTTGTCATAGCTCTATCTTTGCAAATGTCCTTTTTACATTACTAATATCAAGTCCCAAATCTCATGTGCATGATATACTATTTACGCATTCATTTATCATTATCTAAAGTATTCCTTACAATCCTACCACATCATAGTCATTTATTTATTTACTCATAGTTGCATATAATACTTAATATGGTGCTAATACATGCAATAGTTTGTCCCACTCAAGCCATAAGAAAATTTCACTAATTTCATTATCAATGACATCCTTAACGTGTGTATGTGTGTCCATTTAAAAACATATAACACCATTTTACCTCTAGTCCATTTGCACCAATTTTAGTGGCTAAAATCTGCCTCTTTAGATTCTTAAATTTGAATCAAATAATATCATAAAATTATTATATATGGAAACATTTGTCTTGGTTTTCTAAATATATAAATTTTATTATATATTTTCATATTATAATTATTTTCTCTTACACATAGGTTACTTAAAAAATATAATTTTATACACATGAAATATCAAGAAAAATAATAAAAATTGTGTAAAAAAAAAATTTAAAAATAACTTTACACTCTATATCAATGCCCTAATTTCAATTATTTTTAAATTCTAATCTATATATAAATATTAGTTCCTTATAGACACTTGATATGTCTAAGTTGTAATTATTTTTGGTTAAAAATATTTGATAAAAATTACTAAAAAATATAAAAACACTAGATGTTAGTCTTAAGGATTTTTGTTAACAAATTTATTGAAAGATCATTTTTTGTTTGATATTATATTTCATATTTAATATGACTTAATAAAACAAGGTAAAATGAGAATAAGCATGATTAAAAACTAATCAAATATAATACATGTTTAAATCAAAATATTTATAAATATAATTTACATAGAAAATTTCATGACATTATAGTACATCATCATTAAATTATTCATTATATGCTTGTTATAACTAAACTAATGTGATACTTTTTGAAAAAATAATTTCAACAGTCAAAAAATTTCAAAAGGTGGAACACACTATTGTGCATTTACCTTTTATCTTCCATCTTATCATAACTTTTTTGAATAGATTAAGGAGTCTCAAAAATATAATTTTATACACATGAAACATCAAGAAAAATAATAAAAATGTGTTAAAAAAATCTTGAAAAATAGCCTTTTTTTAAGAGGGGTAAACGTTTTTGATCCAGAGCTATGTACCAATGAAGTCACAAACAAGGACCTCATCACCAAGATAAATTTTCAACAATTTTTACCCCTGTGGGGTTTGAACCTTGAAGGCAAGAATAACAACACAAAAACTCAACCATCACACCATGCCACTATTAACCTTGAAAAATAACCTTGCACTCTATATCAATACCCTAATTTCAATGATTTTTAAATTCTAATCTATATGCAAATATTAGTTCCTTATAAACACTTCATATGTCTAAATTATAATTATTTTTGGTTAAAAATATTCAATAAAATTACTAAAAACATGAAAGCACTAGATGTTAGTCTTAAAGATTTTTGTTAACAAATTTATTGAAATATTATTTTTTTGTTCAATATTATATTTTATATTCAACATGACTTAATAAAACAAAGTAAAATGAGAATAAGCATGATTAAAAATTAATCAATTATATAATACATGTTTAAATCAAAATATTTACAAATATAATTTACATAGAAAAATCCACATCATTATATAACATCATCTTTACATTATTCATTATATGCTTGTTATAACAAAAATAATGTGATACTTTTTGAAAAAATATTTTTTAACCCCAAAATTACAAAAGGTGGGACACTATTATGCAATTATCTTTTGTCTTCCATTTTATCATATATTGTTTTAATATATTAAGGGGTCTCAATTATATATGAGGAAGTCTCATTACTCTAGTAGGTTCTAACAATTCTTCTTAGCACCATCAAGTCTTTGATTTGGAGGTACATACACAAGCACTATTTTTTTTGATAGATACTCAAGACTTAGAGGTTAAGGCTACATAAAATGTCAAGGTAATATTGAATGGTCAAGGCCACTTTTTTCACCTTGATCCATACCTCACAATCTTCTATATCTAAATTTAATCCTAGGTTATGGGTATCTACCTTATACTATAGTAAAGCTAGTCTCCCTTTTTTTGAATTGATGCATTTATTTCAATTATTTTATTTATGTTTTAATATTTAACCTATCAAATGAAGGTGCATGTCTAGAATTAGCTCTTTACTTGTTTAGGGATTCATCTAAAGTTAATTATTTATCACTAGATGTTTTGAATGTTATTTTTTCCCACTCTTCATTTTGGTAAACATGTAATGTTCATGTCTATCTATTAAGATATTTAGACTTATGATTCACTTTGTCAAGTTTTAATACTTTTCTAATTTACATTAGTTAGGTTTGAATTCATTTTTGTATATTTTAATTGTTATTTTTTCATTATCATTGATGAATTTTCCCATTTCCTAACTAAGATCACTCCTTATACTACTATGGTTTATGATAAGGATGCTTATTTTATGATGGTAATTTATCTCTTACCCCAATCTTCCATTTGTTTAGTACATCTAGTAATTTTATATTGTGTGATTCTTCTCTTTACTCTTTACCTATTCATGATGATATTTTAGTCTGTATTACAAAAAATTACCTATTGACGATGCTTTACTTTAGATTATGAAAAAATACCTTTTGATGATGTTTCTTTGTGTGATGATGATGTCATTCATTATGTCTATGATGTATTTATTTATCTTTCCATTATATTAGTTATGATTCATGTGATATCAATGTTACAATTAATGGACGAAAATGATTGTTCATTATTTCTTGATGATTTATCTAATGAGGAGCTTAGTTGGGATTATTAACTTTATAGAAACATTTTATATGATTTTATTTTGTATCATGGTGATGTGATTCATGTTCCTTATAATTATCACATTATTAATGGGTATGTGTATCAATATGGGGGATCAAAAAGTGACCACAAACCAATTTGAATAAAAATATATAGTAGGGTAAAAGCACAAACCTGTGTTGCACTTTATAAAGGAATCAACCAACAGCAACAAAAAAATAATTTCGACCATATAAAAGTGGTCTTTATGCTTCTAATTTTAAAATGATGTAAACTAATGAAATGTAGAACTTTGATGAAGTTTATTCTTGTAATTTTTTTAATTTTATTTTCATTATTGTTTTATCAATTTAAGAACAAATTTTGGAATGTTGAAAATTTTAGAAAAAAGTGACATTCATGGGACGTCAAGAAATAAATTGAAAAAAACTTCATTTTTCAAAATCAAATTTTGATGTATATTTTTCTCATAATAACCTTTTAAAGTCAAACTTGTCAGAATTTGATAGTTTTCATGGGACGTTAAATATTATCTATTTTTTAAATCATATTAAAAAAATTATATCCTTTTGAAGAGAAATATCTCCTATAGTGCACCATATATTTTTGAAAAAAAATAAATATATTTTACTATTTTTTTCAATTTCTAATCAGCCTTTTTTAACTTTAACAACTTATTTACATTATTTTAAAAATAAAATATATTTAAACTAATCAAAATATTAAAAAAATTACATATTCAGATTCACCACTCCGAGCTCTACAAAAGGGTATTTTTCCTTTTTTTTAAACATCATTCCAACTGAAGAAATACTTAGTTGAAGTTGAAAGTTTCAAAAAGAAATTGAAAAAAATTGGGTTGGCTACCAACTAGGATGCCACTTAGATAGTTTCAATAGAAAGGGTTTCGGCCAAAACCCTTTCTATAGAAACTCCGCACATAAAACAAGTCAATTTCAAAGCAGCAAAGGGACAAAATATATTTTTTGGATTCAGCCAAAACCTATTCGACCGAAACCTGTTGGCCACATATAGGCCATGTGGTTTTGGTTGAAACCTTTTCAGCCGAAAATGTTTCACTCGGAACTATTTATTTGGCTGAAAGTGTGACACAACTTTATGCTTTTACCCAACATAGAAAAAACATGTTATAATGTGCTAGAATTATGGATTGGGATGACTCAAAAATTTTAAGCCACAATACACTTACATTATTTTTTATTAAAAATAAATAAAATTTACTCTTTTAAAATTTATAATGAATGCATGTGATAACACACATGCATTTCATTTAAAATTTCTTTGGAATCCCACCTTTATACTTGAACTTGGCTCAAATATTTGAGCCAAAGGGTTGGGCCTACATGTAAGGTTCTGAAAGACATGTTTTGTATAAAGAATGAAAGAAAAAGTAAATTTCAAGTGCATTATCCATCAAGCTATAAATTTTAAGATATTATTTTTAAAATGTGCCACAATACCATCAAGATCTCTCCAACCTTTCTATTTATTTTTTCTACATTTCAAATACATTAAGGTTTCGGTCTTCAATATATTTTTCTAGGTGTCCTTTTTTTTTCCAAAATAACATGTAAAATACTTTTGGTGTTTGTTGGCGATTGTTTTTATACTCACCAACACAAAATAAAATATTGAGTGTCTTATCCTCTCTCGAACAAGGAAACCTTATTTGCTAACTTAACTTGATCAAATAGGATTACCCCAAGGTTCTGAAAGTCAAGTCTTGACCATGTTTGTAGGATAACTCAGTGAATGATGTGATTTTTTTGATAATCATAAAGGGAATTATGCTTGCTGGAAAACTAGAAACCTCTTTGCAATCTCTCTTCACCAATCTTTAACTTTTTTTGAGATTTAAAAAATATATGATTTATCCTTTTAACTTTTGTTATTTTTTGTATTGTCTGACTCTTACCCTCAAATAAAATTCAAAAGGATTTGGGTTTAGAAAACCTAACTTAACCTAAGGCTAAAAATAAACTAAATTCAATAGATAAGCTCCACGAAACCTAATTTTTCTTTGCCAGGTAAACAAAACTACACATAATAGATGCAATATTCAATGGTATACTTCAAATTCTTAAATTATAAACCATCCATTAAACCCATCAATATCAATGCAATTTAATAAACAATATATAACTTAACTTACGTATAAAAATGACTTAGACTAACTATACATTGAGACTTAACAAGAATCAAATGGTATGAACCTAGAACTCCATCAAATATTGACTTCAATAAATCTTAAGATAACTAACTGATTTTAAAGTATACATTTTGAGTAGACACATGCAACCATGCTAGCATTCAAAATATAACAAAAGATAAATTCATAAATTGAATTTTTGAATTAATTTTGGCAGTATCTTGGCAACAATTACAAATTCTCTCCCTTTACAAATGAAAAACACACATCCTTTTATAGAATTCCCAAATACAAATCAAAGGTTGAGATTTATTATCAATTAAACGCTCAAATCTATCCAAACTAGGGTGGTTTACATTTGTATTTAATATTGGAGGTGCATTAAATGCTTACAAAAAGTTTCCTTTATCTCCAATTTAAAATTTTATTACAAACTTGATCTTAGCATTTGTCCTTATTTGAAAATTTAAAATAGATCCTTATTGTTGATTCCCAAAACACTTTGCACAACTGGCACATACTTTGACATGGATTCTTATGTGAACCACCATTAAATTTTGGATTGCATTTAATATTTGGTTTGATTTAGTTACAATCCTTTTCAGATTTCCCTCCTGATATCCTAGGGATGTACACAACACCTCCTAGACTAGCAAGCATTGACACAAATCCATATGCAAGTCCCCTTTGATTTATTTAATCTTCTTCCAAGAATAATTTTATGATATCTCATCTCTTCTCAACCTACATTTGTCAGTCAAACATGAACAAATTTCCCTTAGAAATCTAAATATATCAAATTTACCTCAAATTATAAGGAAAAGAACCCACATTTTCCCACATTTAACAAATATCATTATTATTAATTCACATGCTAAAAATCTAATCCTTAAAGTTAACATCAATTTTTTTTTTGAGATTTTGGTTCCATTATAAAATTTTAGAATTTCAGCCTTGTCAAGAAATTTCAGAGATTTTAAGTTGTCAAGAATTCTAGAGATTTTTGAATTTTGGGGATTTTGATCAACGTTGGAATTTTAGAGATTTGGATCAACCTTGGAATTTCAGAGATTTAGATCAACTTTGAAATTTCAGAGATTTGGATCAACTTTGGAATTTCAAAGACTTTTCCATTTTAGGAAATTTTTCATTTCAAGGAATTTTCATTTCGAGAAATTTTCCATTTTAGGAAATTTTCTTTTTTGGGAAATTTTTTCGTTTCAAGAAAGAGCTTTAAAATTTTTTGAAAATGGAAATTTTGGAATTTTGAAAGAGTTTTGAAATTTTATGAAAATGGAAATTTTTGAATTTTGAAAGGGTTTTGAAATTTTTCAAAAATGGAAATCTTGGGGATTTTTGAATTTCGTGGATTTTTGAACTTGGCAGATTTTTTAACTTCATGGAATTTTTAAAGTTTTGGATTTTTCCACGAGAGGTGAATTTCCATGGGATGAAGAAAAACTTGAAAAGCAAAAGAACTTGAACTTTAGACCTTCAAAATGATTTTCAATGACTTCCCACTTGGCCTTTCATAGTTGCAAATATTTTAATCTTCCCTATTTGATGAGAAATTGATAAATAATAGGAAGATGACTCCACAAAGAAAAAATTCAAGGATTTTTCTCCTAAAGAGAAAATAGAGGGAACTTATAAAAAAAAGAGGAAAGAGGGGGTCCTCATTGGGATGGGGCATGTGTGCAAGGAACATAAAATGGTGAATCTATTGGGAAAATGCAATAGAGAATTTCAATGGAAAATAAGAATTATGAACCCAAAATCTCTAGTTCTAACCCCTAAACTAGGTCAAATAAATTGGAACTCATGATAAAGGAATCATAACCATTGGTTGGTCTAACTTTCCATTGGTTGAAAATCCAAATGTGTGCAAATATATTTTCTTTCCCTCCTTAAGAGACCACATGAACCTATGTTCCATCACATTAAGCTACATGAATGATCCTAATTCAAAAGAAACCTGGACATTGCCTCGCTGTCATCCAAGCATCTATAACCCAATTGAGGTTGTCATTGTGATTCTCTTGAACATAGCTCTACTACCAATCAGGCATTTATAGCCCTAGTAGAGATATTCAAATCATCCTGAAAGTTGAATTTCTTTCATTTTTCTTTATTTTCTTTTTTCTTGCTTCTAATTTTCCTTTCATTTTCACTTTCAACTTGCGAGAAGTGAAGCTTGCTTTCAAGGCTAAGAATTACAGTGGAACTGAAGTAGAAACTTAAGGTTTTTCACTTAACATGAATTCACAATGAAATCCATAAAACCCCAAAATTATTAAAATATGTGAAAAGTGTAAGATTTTAGGATATCTCAAGTTACATTAGACCATTAACCCACCTTCCTAGATCAAATATCTAAACCATCTGACACTAACAAGAGAATTTCACCAACTTTTCATAGAGGCATGATTAAAGCTTTTCAAATAAATACTCAAAAAAAATACAGATAATTAAATTGTTGTTGAACCCACAAAACACCTTAGAGAAAACAAGAAAACCCCAAAACCAGCCCACAAAAGTAAGAAAAACCAAACCTAAACTAACAAATCGACAAAAATAAAATGAGCAAAAAAACTAACTTGACTTTATTCAAGCTCAACTATGTAGAGAGAGACTCTTTAGACAATTTATATTTAGACAAGAAAAACTAACACCCGAAACAAATCATTAGGCCCATGATCAATCCACGTACTTTTTTTATTTCTTAGATTCCCATAATCAAAATGATAAGTGTAATAATTAATAGGAACAAGGAAAAATATAACCTGGGGAGTTGGTTACGTAAGTAGTAAAATTCAATCATTAACTACTTATCTGTTGTCTTCTATTGCATTCTTTGCTTCAAGATGTAATTCATGATGTAGCGTTCCTCTTGCATTGTAGATTTGCAAATCATAATTACATTCATTTGGAAATATACCATGTAAATGACTAGATTCTATAGTTTCATGAAATATTCTACCTAGTTTTACATTTGTATATGGTTGCGATGACAAATCTATAGGTAGTTCTTTAAGAAAATATGCATATTTGATAGCCTCAAAAATATCCACCATGACTTGTTGATAGTCCACATTCTATGTATCTACTTGATTGGCATCCCTTTTAATTTCCTGCATATCAATAGTATTTCAATTAGATTCAAAATTATTAAAACATGACATGTGTGAATCTATCTTACTTAAATTATTTGAGTGTAGTGAAGGAAAATCATTATCTCATAGGGCATAAAAGCTTCTTGATATAGATTGTGACTGGATTTTCTCCTTTTGTAATGCATAAGTTGACATTTGATTAGATTCATTAGTAATATTCCTAGAATCTCCGTGTTCCAACCCCTTTGAATAATCATCCATTACTCTTAATACATCACTTTCTTTCTTGCCATGTGCTACAATGGCAACATCTTTCTTGGATAATATTTCAGCAACTTCAACTACTAGAGATTTGAACAACACATTTTCGCTGCCACTAACTATGGAAACATTGGGTTTTCCAATGCCATCATTGCAACTAATTATTGGATTCAAGAAAATTAGAAGACTTCATCATTACTAATCTAGAACATCCTCCTTATTGGATGATCATTCTAAGAAGCAAAGGACTCTTGATTATCCATTAGTGGCTCAACTATTTGACCTTTGTTACCCTTAACTAAAAATGTACCCAATAAAATATCATCTTGATGTGACTGAGCATCTGGTATGGTTAAATTAAAATCATCTTGTTCAATCACCTCTTTTTTTTTCATTGTCTACTTGTGGATTATCCTTGATGGAGTGACTTTCTGATTCACATCTTTCCACATATTATGCATTTTTTTAATGAATGTAGGGGACCTTGTATTAGATTTTTTGAATAATCCCATACTCTCTTTGACTTCTTTGACTGCATCTTGACATGATAGATACATAAATTCTTAATGGGTAGCATTGTGTACTCTGCACCAACATGGCACTAGTAGTTCCTCCATACATATCTCATTCCCAAGAATAATTTGATCTTGCATGAATTTCATAATGAGTTTATTATACCCTTCCAATTCTATACTGCCATCATATGCATGAAGAGATTCATCTAATACCAAGCGTAGTTCAGGCTTAGGTACATCCCAGAAGAAAATTTTCCCTTCCACAACCATATCCAACCTTGTAAAAAATGTCACACAATTCATTTTATTGTGCTCAGTGGTGTTATGTATTTGACATTGGTCTGATAAAGAAAAATAAGAAATGCTTCTATGGTACAACCATCTTTTCAGTACCTCTTGAAACCATGGAATATCAACCCTATGACTCTCTGCACTATTAGGGTTAGAAGGAAGATATCTAACAAGTTAAATGCATATTTGATCAATAAAACATAGAAAAATATAGCAGAAACAAGACAACACAAATAATTTAATGTGGTTCACCCAATCTGAGCTATATCACAAAACTACAACCATCCAATGATTTTATTATCTAGTGCAAAAAATATTACAATCTCATGAATAATGTCATACTACAACTCCCCATCCCAACCGCTTATAACAAGTTTTTAGAAGCTTCCAGAAATTAGGGTTCTACAAAGTCTATTTTTTTCTTTTTTGGTGATGAGGATACATGAAGAGTGTACAATATAGCATGATCAGTCACCACATACCAATAATATCCCACTTGGAGACTGATCCTAGACGACACCGCTGCACTTACAACTCCCACTAGAAATAAGCACCTTGGACCCTACTACTCTATTATACTTCTAACCAATGAAGACCAACCGAAGCTAAAGAGGATCTCAACTTCTCCCTTGTCACTGCCTTTGTAAACATATTTTTTGGATTGGCATCTATATGTATCTTTTCTAGCATTACTTTTCCATCCTCCAACACTGACTGAATGAAATGATATCTTAGTTGTATGTGTTTGGTTTTAGAGTGCAAGGGAGAATTCTTTGCAAGATATATAGTACTCTAGATGTTTGTGAACAAGTGATTTTCAGCCTATTATTTTCCCAACTCTTCCATGAAAAGTTGCAGCCATATCATCTCCTTTGTTGCCTCTGTTGTAGCAACATACTTTGCCTCTATGGTGGATAAAACAACTACCCTTTGCAATCGAGAAATCCAACTCACTACTGTCCCACTAACTGTAAATGCATAACCTATGGTACTCCACCTAGTATTTATATCCCCTACCAAATCTGAGTCAACATAGCCTTTTAAATCAATATTAAAGCCCCCAAAACATAAAAAATTATTGGATGTACCTCTCAAGTACTTGAGAATCCATTTTATTGCATTCCAATGTTCAACTCTAGGATGACTCATATACCTGCTAACAACTCCTATGACATGTGCAATATCCATTCTCGTGCATATCATGACATACATTAAACTGCCTATAGCTGAAGCATATGGTATCTTGGACATTTTTCCTTCCTCCTCTTGTTTCTCTGGACACATATCCTTAGTCAATTTGACATGACTGGGAAAAGGTGTGATGATATCTTTTGCATTCTCCATATGAAATATTTGAAACACCTTTTCAACATAATCAACTTGAGATAGAAACAATTTTCTATTTTTCCTATCTCTTGTAAGCTTCATACCAAGGATTTGTTTTTCTGCCCCCAAATCCTTCATACCAAATGAATTTGCTAACTACTATTTTAACTCGTTTATGTGATCCATGTTAGACCCTACTACAAGCATATCATAAACATATAAACATATAATAATGTATCTATCTCTAGCTAACCTCTTAAAGTAAACAAAATGGTCTGAATTACACCTGTTGTAGCCTTGCTTAGCCATACAGCTATCAAATTTAATATACCATTGTCAAGGTGCTTGCTTCAAGACATATAAAATTTTCTTCAATATGCACACTAGTTTCTCCTTACCTTTGACCTCAAATCCTTGTGGTTGTTCCATATATATTTCCTCTTCCAAATCACCATGGAGAAAGGCAGTTTTAACATCACGTTTTTCTAAATGAAAATATTCAGCAGCCACAATGCTTAAAACAATACAAATAGAAGTCATTTTAGCAACTGGAGAAAAAATTTCATAAAAATCAATACCCTTTTTCTGTGCAAATCCCTTTACAACTAATGTGGCTCTAAATATTTTCTTACCTCCATCCCCCTCTTTCAGCCTATAAACCAATTTTTTCGATAAAGCCTTTTTACTTGCAGGCAACCTACATAATTCCCAAGTCTAACTTTTTAGCAAGGATTCCATTTATTCTTTGATTCCATGCCCCCACTGAACCTTGGTATCCACCTACATAGCTTCATCATAACATTATGGTTCACCAACAACAGTTAATAAAAAAGAATACAAAGAGGGAGAATTTTTTTTCGGAGGTCTACTTATCCTTGAAGATCATCTAACATTCATTGAAGTTTGTGGTATTTTTTGTTGCTATTGTTGCAGAGCATGAGGAACCACTAGAACATCATTGTTTGGAGTATCATCCAACACTACATAATCATTTTTTTCTTCTCATGCTACTACAACTAATCTTTGTACAACACTTTCTCATTGAATATGACATCCCTACTTCTCACAATTCTCTTATTTTCAAAATCCCAAAGCCTAGAACCAAATTCATAAATGCCATTTCCAATAAATATACATTTCTTTGATTTTGCATAAATATTGGTTCTATTTTTAGAATCTACATGTGCAAATTCTTCACAACTGAAGGTTTTGAGAAAAGAATAACTCACCTTCTTACTTATCCATGCTTCCTCTGGAATACCACAATGCAAAGGATTGGAGGGACCTCTATTAATTAAATAAAAAAAAGGGTTTATAGCCTCTACCCACATGTTTAAAGGTAACCAAGCATGCAATCTCATAGTTTGTGCATGCTCCATTATTATTCTATTCATGTGCTCAGCCACTCCATTTTCCTGTGGAGTCCTTGAAACCATTTTCTGCCTACGAATACAATTAGAGGAACAATAATCTTCAAACTCTTTATTGCAATACTCATCACCATTATTAGATCTGAGACATTTTAACTTTTTACCCATCTCATTCTCAACCAAGCTTCTCCATTTTTTAAAAGTTTAAAATACATCAGATTTCTACCTAAGGAAATAAATCCATACCTTCCTAGTTGCATCATTAATGAATGTAACATTGTAGACACTCAAAATATCCTGATCGATATCATGCACTTGATCCTAATTTACTAACACCGATTTTTCCTTAATCATTTCCACACTAACCAATTAATTGAATAATCTTTATTTAAAATTTCCTCCTTAAATCAGATAATACACTTTATCCGATTATTTCATCATCTCCTAATGTTCTTCCTTTAATTAAATAAATCAATTTTATTTAATTAAAATCCTAATGTCCCAATATCCTCTCATTTGATTTAAATAAACCCAAACATTTAAATTGAATTCCAAAAATCATCTAATTTCATCTAAGTTAATTAATCCTAAATTAATTAGCTCCTAACACTAATCCCCCATTCCTCTAGCTTTTAACTCCACCCTAAGGTAAGTCAACCTTGGTCAACTAACCAAGTTTCACATGTAAATCAATTTATTGATTGACTAATTACCTTATTTTCTTTCAAAAGGGCATATTCTTATAATATTCCACCCACATGACTTTTCCTTCCAAAGGACTTTTGTCCTCTTTCTTGAGCCACCTTGGCATTAAAGAGTTCTTACACACAAGCCACCATGGACTTAAATAGGTCTTACACATTTTCTTACACAAGCCACCTTAGCTTTAAATAGGTCTTACACCTCCTCTTACACAAGCCGCCTTGACATTTATTCTTCTTACACATCTCATCTACCAAAATGTGCTCACACATGTGTGAGCACATCTCCTCCAAGATTCATTAGCATGTTGACAAGTGACACCATGCTATTGGCCCATTTTTTAATCCCACATTCTCCTCATTCTCCATTCTTCAATCCTTGGCTTCTATAAATAGAGGCATCATTCTCACAATATGGATCTGACAACTAAGAGCATAATCACTATAGGCATTTCATTCCATTGTATTCATCATTTTCAAGTAATTTAGCTAGATTATAGGAAATTTCATACTTTGTTCATCAGAAATCCATCATCAAGCTTATCAAGGGATTAGGAAAGAGGTTCTTTCCACATCAAAGGAGCACTAATCCCCCTATGGGATGTTGGTTTGAGTATTAGAATAGCATTTCATTAGTAGTTTATGTAATATTCTACTTTGTTTTCATGTTCTTATGCTTAGATGAATTTCATAGGGAATGCTTAATTCCTACTTGTTTCTTAACTAATGATCACTTGTTTATTCATGTTTGAGCAGGTATAGGAAGATGATTCACATTTTTGTGCTAGAGGGAGGGGAGAAATCTCAAAATTAACACGTTTTTTTCTTCATTTCTGTCATTTTTTTGTTTTCTATTTTTTCCAGAACATAGTGACATTGAAAAGTACAAACAACGACACAATCACTTTAGCATCGCTATATAGCGATGCTGACTTGTTTCCTCTAACATTGGGCATACCAAATTCCAAATAGCAACGTTGGTGACTATATCGACGCAATCACATTCTTTCTTTTTCCACAGAGCGACGTTGAGTTCACCAGAGTGATGTTGAGAACCACAAATCATGACACATCTATGGATAGTGACGCTAGGTTTGGGTAAAAAAAATAGTTTTTAAATTTATTTTAACATGTGCTTTTATGTTTTGATTTCTTTTGACCATTGACCTATTAGTGGCTCTGCTTCCTGTAGGCTAAGCAACTTTTGCAGGTTGAGGGGACAAAGAAGAGGAAACAAGAAGAGCTTACTATGCCACTTTCTTTCTCATAATTATAAAAAAGTGTTCTTTAACACTTTGGGGACATGTATAATCCCATATTGGGACATTGTTATCTTCAGCCTTAGGATTCAACTACATTTTGTTTGGGTTTTAAAAATAACACACAAAAGATTTATTTTTCTCAAAGTTTGTTAAAAATAACATTAGAAACTCACTAGATTTGAATTTGGGTTTTAAAAATAGAACAAGCAACTTCACACTCAAATTTGGTGCTCTAAAAAGAGCTTATTATTGCCTTTGAGGATATAAAACAACTTGTCTTTGTATTGTTTTGTAATCTTCTTTACAAAATCTTGTCATTCAAGTGGGTATGCACTTCTCTTGCACTTCATGAAAATCTTGAGAATCAAAATCATTTTAGTGGCATTAGGTTGTCTAAAATATTTCCTCCACATTTCAAATTTGGATTTTTAAAATTGGACAAATATTGCGAGTGTGAAGAAAAGGCATTGTGTGTGCTCCCTCCTAAATGTGTTAGGTGGTCGAACTAAAAATACACTTCTTCGCTATTGTTTACCTTTAGAGAGCTTATCTTGGTGGGAAAAAGTACTCACCCCAAGGGAATGACTCAAATCGGTAATGAGCTAAATGCCAAGCTACTCCCAGCCAGTATATAAATTTGAATGTTGAGGAAATCTCAGCATTACAGGAGCTCCTATGGATAAGTAGGTGATACTCTTTATATGAGTTGATTTTGCCTCTCGTGTGGCCTTTTGAACATGTTCCTTGATTATGAACTAATTTTTTTAGAATCCAAAATCCCTATCTATTTGTTGGTGTCAGGAGGTCGGACCTTCGAAGTCATCCCACGTACTTGCAGTTCTTAGTAGAGATGAAGAGTTTGTAATGGGAGATTCATGAGAAATCGAAGCTTGGATGGCCTGAGAAGTGTGTGCCAAGAAATGGGTAGCTAGTGTGGTCAAGCTTCTAATCATCTTCTTTGAATAAGAAAAGTTGGAGAAATCCAAGTGGGAATCCAACAAATATTGTGTTTTCTATCCTAGGGTTGTGCATTATTTCAGAATCAAAACACTTTGCTTGAAATTAAAAAAAACATGGAAACAGACATTCAACAAGGTCATCAAAATTTCAAACCCTTTGGAAAGAGAAAATACCTTTGAAAAGCCCATATATTACTACTTGTCCCTAGGGATTCTATCCTTAGAGGCTTCTAAGTATTTGGGCCTATATCTCAACTTTCTCTCTTTAAAGTTAACATTAGGGGACTATTTCCTTGATTCTCTTGATTTCCACATAATGGAATTTGTGGGATGAAAAAAAAATGAGACATAGACATTTAGTTTGAAAAGCTAAACAAGAAAGTGTGGATGTGGTAAAAATAATCAAACCTAAACAAGATTAAATAAAACTAAACCACATATGTGCTTGTTCTCATGATTTCCAAAAAGGTCAAAATCCCAAAACAAAAGTCTATGTAAAAGCTTCAAGTTTAGGTGTCACACTCAAAAATTTGTCAAGAAATACATTAGGAAGTGCAACCTCAACCAATACACCAAGATAAGAAAGAAGTTCACAAGGTTTTATAGACTCATTCCTTTGAACAATCTGGATATGTATGCTCAATTTGAACCACTCATCTAAGTCAAATTTTTGTCTTTTGAATTTGAGCACTTTAGAAGTATAGCAATTTCTTCAATACCGAGGTCTTGTAAATTCTCTCTAGGTTCAATCTAGGATCAAAATCAACACTCTCATATCCATCCCCCAAGCAAAAATTCAAAATACCATATCAAAAACAACTCTTAGAATCTTGGAAAATATCATTCATGTTAGACTCTTGGTAATCCTTCAAATCAAAATAAAAAATTATCTTGTTTAACTAAGTGTGTGTGGATGAATCCTTCTTCATAAACTTAGTTAAATTATCATCTATGGAAAAGTTTTATTCCAAGATAACACCCAACATCTTTGGTTTTATGAGTTCATTATCCAAAATTCCTAAAGTCTAGTATCCCTCCAAGGTTCTTAAGAGTTCAATCCTTCACACCATCCACCTTTCATTTATCCCATGATCATAATTTGATCCTTAGAAAAACTTATATTTTCTTCTTTGTACCTAAATTTTAGACCAACCTAAGGGATTAGAGGTTCACCTCATATTCTTGAAAGTTGATCCTTATTTTATGATCCAAACTAGATCTCAACAAAAGAGAAACATGGAGTAAAATAAAGAGACATCCACTTCAAGTGACTTGAGTCAAACCACACCTAAATTTAAACCCATTGGATCTAGCAATCCCCCACTCAATCTTCCTCAACAACCACAAGATCCTCAATAGGTAGGTTGCCAAGTGGAGGATATCACCAACAATCCCCTAGGGATGACTCAAGATGAAATTATGGAGATAGTTTAAAATCCTAAAATCCACAAGATTTTCAATACAATGATGAGAGTCAATCCTTCAAAATACATGCTAGCATTATCAAAGGAAGGGGCTAAACTCCCTTATGTTTATGATGTGAGAACTATAGTGGAATAACCTCTTGGGACTATGCCACCGGTATCATTCACACCATCCTTCCAAAACATCATTCAACCTATCTCACAACCAATATCATCTCATGCTCCAAGCCAACCCATAACTACCAAGGGGAGTTAATTTCTTCATGCTATGCAAACACATCCCATTGTAAATAATCAAAACTTGGACACAAATACCATCCCTCAAGACCCAAATCATCCATACATTCCACTTGTTTTCCATGATACCAACAATGCATCCACCTTATCTGCAACACTGGCATACCCTATTGGGACACAAGTCTCTCTCCCCATGGTATCACAAGGAAAAGGGGATCTATTTGGACAAGGGGGAATATGTGATGCTTCATCATCACTTTCACAAGGAAACATACCATCTATCCCCCCACCACTTCCCCCACTAACATGAACATCCAAATCAATCCAAGTTTTAGGGAAACCCCCTTTACCCAACATACCAATCCAAAATAATTCAAATCAAAACAATCCTCCAATCATGAATCAAATCAACATACCAAATCCTCCAAGCATGCCACCGATATTGTAACACTAGGTGGCACCAATCTAGACATCACAATCAACAATCACACCATCTAAAACACCCTAGATTCTCCAAAACATGGTCTCTCAAGGACCTAGCGCATCAACCATACCCTCCACCACACAACCCATGGTCATCACTCAAGCACCTCAACAACCTCCTCAAGAAAAACTCATCGCATCATCTCACACCATTTTGAATCCTCCACCTCCACCACCAAATCCAAACATGGAAAACCAATACAACATTACATTGCATGTGGCCCATCATGCCTATCAAAAGGCACTCCAACAATTCCAAGCCCAGTAAGACACACAAGTTGCACAACAAGCCACACAACAAGCCCAATAGGCTACCCAAGCACAAGTGCAAGCATTATTACAACAAAAAGCCCAACAAGTTGCACAAGCTTCTCAAGCACAAGCACAAGCCCAAGCACAAACCCAAGCTCAATATCAAGCACAACAACCTCGAGAACAAGACCCTTTATAAAAACAAGCTTACCAACAAGCTTTGTAGCAATACCAAGCTCAACAACAAGCAACCCAACAACAAGCATTGTTGGCACAACAACAACAATACCAACAACAAGTACAAGCATACCAAAAAGCATTACTTGCACAAAAAATCTTACAAAAAACTCCCATGAATGCATCACCAAGTCTGCAAGTAACCCCACCCATCATTCAAGCCACAACATCCGCTCAAAACACACTCATTCCACCACCTGATCCACAAAATGACTTGTCCACTTAAATCAAAAAGCTCTCGCAACTGGTGTTGGACATCCAATCTAGGAAAACCACAAAACCACTAGGGAATTTATTCCCTTATCCCTTTGACAAAAGCATTGAGATGAAGCCATTCCCACTAGGCTTTGAGATACCAAAATTTGACAAGTACCATAGAACTAGAAATCTTGAAGATCACATCAGGGAATTCCATGTACACTACATGGAAGTTTCCTATGATGAATCTTATCTAATGAGGCTTTTCCCTAGAAGTCTAGTTGGCCTATCCATGGAATGGTTAAGAGATCTTCCTCCCGGAATCAAAAAGTTCCAAGAAATTATGGACACATTCATACCAAATTATTCATTTGACATGGGCATGGGTGTAAGCTTGGAAGAGTTTCCCAACCTAAAGAAAAACAAGGGAGAGAGGTTCACATCCATCTTGAAATGATGGTGATCCAAGGCCAATAGAAGCAAGTGGGCTATGCCAGAAGAACAACAAGTTGGAACCATCATCTTAAATCTTGAAGGGATCTTATCCTTCCATCTCAAAATGAAGTGCATCACCACCTACAATCAGCTCATCCCTAAATCTCTTAACATTGAAAGAGCCCTCATTTCACAAGGGGAGACACCCAATTATCAAGACAATCGTCCATCAATAGGCTACAATGACAAACCTCGAACATGGGAAAAAAACAAAAATGTTACCAACGATGGTGTTGTTGATGCCAAGGTTATGATCAGTGCTCCAAGAAAAAAAAACAACAAACATACCAACAACCTCAAAACAACACCCAATACACCCCATGACCCAACACATCTCAACAACAAAACAACACATAGATAGTCAACAATGTCAATGATCAAGGTGGACCATCCACAAGAAACAAATATCCCCCAAAGAAAAAGTACACACCACTTGGGGAATCGATCGAATTTGTTATCCAACAACTCATTGAAGCCAACATCATCATGCTCCCAATCATTGAAAATTACTAGGAGCCTCAAGTTAAACCACCATGGTATAATGAGAAGCACCTTTTTAATTTTAATAAGATAAAAGGGCACACGATAGCCAGTTGCATGAGGCTCAAAAACCTGATCCAAGATCTTATTAATGACAAGACTATCACCATTGAGAAACCAACTGCAAATCAGGACCTAAAAATATACATGAATCCGATGTTAGATCACAATAAAGCAAAAAATAATGGCAAAGGAAAAAATTATGGCAACATTAACCATGTTTTTGACCATGTTGTCCCATCTTTAGATGAGTGGGTAGATGTTATCAATATCATAGGGTCCAAAGTCGAGTGTGGACCCACCACATGTAGCAGTAGAATCACCATCCTTGGACCATCCATGCAATCTAGAGCACCCCTTGCAAACTCAAAGTTAGTGGCCAATGGTTACAATGTATTAGAACAACCGCTGAAGACCCCCACCCAGATATCCATCATGGAGTTGCTGAAAATCTTGCCTGCCCATAAGGAAATTCTAGAAAAGACACTAGCTGCATCTTCCATACCCACGGATCTTGATGCAAACCAGTTCCAAGCTATGGTTAGACATATCACCACCCCACATCTCCTCACCTTCTTTGAATAAGATCTTCCAACCCAACCATCTCATAATCATGTGCTTCATCTTGAAGTCTTTATCCATAAAAATAAAGTCAAAAGGGTCTTGGTGGATGAAGGGCTAGGGTTGAATATTTGTACTTTGAAGCTAGTAAATTTTTTTGGATTCTCTAAATACATGATTGAAAAAGGCAAGTGCATCACCATTTGTGCATATGATGATCAAGAGAGGGTGTCTCAAGGAACCATCCAACTCCCTATCCAAGTAGGACCCACAATTATGGAAACCACTTTCCAAGTTCTTGATCTAGAACTTCCTTATAAAATTCTCCTAGGGTGTGCATGGATCCATGGGATGCAAGTTGTAGCCTCCACCTTTCATCAATGTGTCAAGTTCCCTTACCAGAATCAAGAGGTCACCATCCATGTGACCCTAAGCCTTTTTACCATTGCAAGAATCTAGAAGATAAATATTACAAAATACCACAAGTTCCCAAGAATGATGAAGGACCTATGACTCCATATGTAGATCCGTCCACCCTAGCCTCCACTTCTGGGACAAAGACACCCTTTATTCTTGATGTTTCTAATATCAAAGTCATTATCCAAGATAATGGATGTGGAGACTACAAGATGAAGAAAAGTGCCTTTGTAATAGGAGAATTACCTCAATCTCTTAGGTCCCATGGACAACCACAACCAAGTGACACACCATATCAAACCTTCAAGGCAAATCCCTCTAGGTTCAAAATTTGGGGGGACCTAAGCCAAGAAGTGGTAGATGAAAAGGACATATCATGATTGATATATCAAGATGAAAGACCTATATCGGATCTTCCAATGGACGATGATAACAAAGGGCTACAACAAGAACAAGAAATTGAGGAAAAATGACAACGACCTATTAGAACCCATTGTTGCTAAGAAGTGCATAAATAATCTTTGCCTTGGATGTACCCCTCCAAAGATAACCATACATGGCAAAGGTACCCTTGTTAAGACAGTCAAAGCTCCTCCTCGGTTACCAGTATCCATAGGTCTACCCTTAGACAACTATACCTTCGATACAACTGATGTATCTGACAAGGATCTCCTCATTGACCTACCCATGTTATTTGAGGACTCTTCCCTATTCATGATTTCCACTATGTCTTTTGAGTCAAACAACCAAACCCACAAATTAAAGCTAGTTTATCCCTAAATAATAGACTATGACCAATGAGGACCACCGATTTTGGACACATTAAAAAATGATGAAGCTCTCTCAGAATTCATGGGACTCAAGGATAATATACCATGTGGAGACCATAAAGTAGGATTTGACATTGAGCTAGACATCCATGCATACTATGGGGAAACAATTGAATCCCTTGATTGCAAAATTTAAAATTTAAGAGTAATCTCTAGATCTTTAAGTGAAAACCACACTGTGGCACTTTCTAACCCAAAAAATAGTAAAGAAAAAGGATGCATCCGATGGTGAAAACCTCTATAAGGCACCAAAGGGTGAGGGATTCAATCTTCCCCCTAGTTCTATTCATTAGGAGAATTCAATAGTGTTGGCAGAGAAGTGTGACCCTGTCAACTTGGGGACTGAAGATACGCCACATATAACCTTCTATGCAGAATCACTTTTGACGGAGAACAATAACTTCTAGCTGTATTTCTAAGAGAAAGAAAGGTAAGCTTTGCATAGACCTATGCTGGCATGCTGAGACTTGATCTAGAGGTTTTTTTTCATCATCTTGCAGTATATCTAGAGGCAAATCCAGTGAAGCAAAAGCTAAGGAAGATGCATCCACAGATCACACTGTTAGTCAAACTTGAGTTACAAAAACTCTTGGATGTTGGCTTCATAAGACCCATCGATTATCCAGAGTGGGTTTCAAACTTGGTACCATTCACTAAGCCTACTGGGGCATATGGATCTACACTGACTTCAAGGACCTAAAAAAAGTGTGCCCTAAGGATTATTTCCCCCTTCCAAACATTGACATAATGTTGATCAAACAACCAGGCATGAAATGTTGTCACTCATGGATAGGTTTTTGGGGTACAATCAGATAATGATAGTGAAATATGACCAGCATAAGACAACCTTTACCTATCCATGGGGTACATTCCATTGGAACATGATTCTATTCATGTTAAATAATGCTAGTGCCACCTATCAAAGGGCCATGACACTCATTTTTCATGGCATGATTCCCAAGTTCGTAGAGGACTATGTGGATGACATACTGGACAAGTCAAGAAAGCGATGAGATTGTATAGTGACACTAAGCTCCATCTTTGATAGATTGGAGGAATACAAGTTAAGGCTCAATCCTAAGAAATGTGTCTTTGGTGTACAATCAGGAAAGCTTCTAGGGTATATTGTATGAATGGGGGGAATCGAGATAGGCCTTGCCAAAGTCAAAGAATTCTTGAAATGGAGGCACCAAAAGAATTGAAATAGTTAAGGGGTTTACAATGAAGACTCCAATCCATCCATAGGTTCATCGCATAAGTAGCAGACATGGCTATCCCATATTCTCATCTGCTCCACAAGGGGGTACCATACAAGTGGTATGAGAAGTGTGATCAAACATTCAATAAAATCAGAGAATACTTGTTGACACCACCTATATTCATGCCATCGATCTAAAATAAGCCATTAATCTTGTACATATCAGCAACAACAACAACACTTGGAGCTCTATTAACACAAAATGATGAGATGGGGAAGGAGAGATCGATATACTATATCAGTTAAACCATGGTAGGGCATGAGTTAAATTATACGTTAATTGAAAAGGCTTGCCTAGTAATAGTGTTTGCCTCACAGAAATTCATGCATTACATGTTAGCCCATCAAATTAAACTCATCATCAAAATAGACCCTCTCAAGTATTTAATTTCCAAGGTGACACTTACAGGGAAGATGGATAAGTGGGTCATGATCCTCTCAGAGTACAACATTGAATATGTGGAGTGAAAATATATTAAGGGACAAGTGATTGCAGGTCAATTAGAGGAAGCACCCATCTATTCAAAGAACCCACTTATATTGGAATTCCCAGATGAGTCTATGTTCAACCTCAACATCGTAGATCATTGGAAGGTTTATTTGATGGTTCATATACACATAATGGATCAGGAGCGGGTGTTTTCTTCATCACACCACAAGGGGATTGTATTCCTAAATCCTATAGGTTATCTTTCCCTTGCACTAACAACATTGCTGACTATGAAGCCCTTGTGATTGGACTCAAAATAGTAGTACAGTGGTAGATCGTAGCTCCTAATTTATATGGAGATTCTCAGCTAATCATCAACCAAGACAACAATGAGTACCAAACAAAAGATGAAGAACTAACTCCATACAAGAAACTAGTGGAAGACCTCAAGGAATTCTTCATTGAAATCACATTTGATCAAGTACCATGGGAAAAAATAGAGCAACACACGCCATGGGAATGATCAAATCACTGCTGGACATCCCACACAATGTCCTTAAACATTAATTCTTGGTAGAGAAGCTTCTCATACTAGCTTTCGAGGTACTAGAGTCTGAATTTGTGTTTGAAATCATTGGTCCTAATAACCCATGGTATCATGAAATATACACCTACCTAAGAATAGGAGTCCTCCTGACTGATATCACTTAGAACCTTAAAATATCCTTTGCCAAGAAGTCATCTCATTTTGTTATCTTAGGTGACACCCTATACCGTAGGAGTATTGAAGGAACCCTTTTATGATGCCTAAATGTTGAGGAAGCTTTGACTGCTTTAAATGAGGTACACGATGGTGTTTATGGTTCACATTCGAGTGGTATGACCTTGGCCAAGAAACTTCTAAGAATGAGGTACTATTGGCCGATAATGGAGAAGGAAGCTCACGAATATGTCAAGAAGTGCTTGTGATGTCAACAACATGGGGACCTCATCCATGCACCAACTCAAGAACTCCACTTGATTGTAACACCTTGGCCCTTCTCGTAATGGGGGCTCGATCTCATTGGAAAAATCACCCCCACCTCATCTAATGGACAAAAGTTCATTATCACTGCTACAAAATACTTCACAAAGTGGGTAGAGGCCATTTCAATGACCTATATCATCAAAAATAATATTGCTAAGTTCATCTTGAATTACCTCATATGTCACTACGGTGTCCGACAAGCCATTATCTTAGATAATGGGACACCTTTTAAAAACCAATATTTTTGAGACCTATGCCAAAAATTCAATATCCAACATCGCTTTTCTACTCCATTCTACCCCCAAGGTAATGGAAAAGCTAAGGCTATGAATAAAACTATCTTAAGAATCCTCAAGAAGACAGTCAATGAAGTTGGTCGTGATTAGCACTTGCAGTTGAACCTCGCTCTATGGGCCTACCAAACAAGTATTTGCACACCAATAGGTTCAACCCCATTCTCTCTGGTCTATGGATTAGAAGCCATCCTCCCCATCAAGATCAAGCTCCCATCCTTAAGCATATCATTGGAAAACCACATAACAGATGAAGAATATCGAGTATCTCGATTGAACGAGCTAGAGCTATTGGATGAGTGGTGCATGGATGATTTAAACCACCTACAAGTCTACTAGAATCGCTTGAAGAGGAGCTACAATAAGAAGATCCATAATTGGTGCTTTCAAGTCAACGAGCTCGTAATGAAAGAAAATCAAAAAAATGTGCCAAATCCATATAGCAAGGGAAAGTTTGAACCTAATTGGTTGGGACCTTTTGTCGTCATGGTGAGTTACAAATTAGGGGCATACTAGTTGTCAACACTCAAGGGTGAGTCTCTCCAAGAGCCTATCAACAACTCCCATCTCAAAACATTTTATGCCTAAGCTTGCAAGGTATAAATCCAAAAATACAAAAAATATATAAAAATATAAAATTCCAAAACAAAAAAATGGATTGAAAATAGTAAAGATAAAAATCTTCCTTTAGTGAAAACCACTTCGATGGTGCTTTGGGAAAGTACCTTGGTGAAAACCTAACAAACAAGCTCCTTGTGTAAATAATCACTTTCCATCCACCATGATATCTATGACTAGCTCCTCATCACCCATCACACTCCATTGACCCTTCCATTCACCCATTCGCATCTGCATCATAGTTTGATCTTGTGTTGGTATCTTGTTCCACCCTAGTACTACTTGGCACATTCCTAAGGTCAGTTTGTCCAGCCTATATTGGAGTAGTCTATCACATCACATTGGGGGCACATTCTTATTCCTGTGTTTGGATCGAATTCATGTATATTCTTGAGATCTTCCTTAAAATCTAAAAAATCTAAAAACAGTCATAAAATCAAAAACATTCAAAAACATCCAAATCATATCAAAAATACAAAAAATAGGTCGAAAATAAAAAATTCAAAAATAGAGTCGTCAAGTCAAACTATGTCATATCTGAGCTTGAATGTAGGCAAGGCTAATATTTGACTAACCCCTGAGACACATTAGGTCAGTCCTTTAGGAGTCCTTTATAATAAACTAGAAATCCATCAATGTTCATATCTCATCAATAATTGAGTTTATGTTAATCGAACTACGAGGTCTTTGTGTGCATAACGTAGGAAAGGCTAATCTTTTATTAGCCCTTGAGACCCCTAGGATAGGTCTTTAGGTTAGGTTCTTACTCAAAATCTTGGAAAAAACCAAAAACATTGGAAAATTGGAATATTTGTAAAACAATTTCAAAAAAACCCAAAACAGCCTCAAAATATTGCAAAATACCAAAAACATTCAAAAAAACCCAAAAAAAAGTGCATCCATCCCATTTCAACATTCACCCGCAATAAGCATCCACTCATAAGAAATCAATTGTCACTTTCATCCTTTGGCATAACAATCGAAAGCAAGCTTAGCAGTTAAAAGTGTGAATTCCAATGCCAAGGTCTTAAGTCTAGGTCAGTAGGTAAACAAGTTTGTTAACTCTGGGTATCAATAGCCTATCATCTATTCAATCTCACCATCATTTGATAGCATCATGTCCTAGTATGAATCCTTCCTACAATGGACATCAACATCAGGCATCACCATAGTTAAGTCTTGGCTAATAGTATGAAGAACATTAGCTTGTTTGTTTACTTGATCTTTTCTTTTCCTTTATCTTATTGCACTCATTCCAATTACCTCTTGTTGATTTCTAATCAAATGGTTTAGAGATAAAGGAATGTGGAATTGATCTTTATCCTTTTCTATTGTGCTCGTTGGATATTCTTGTAAAATAACTTTGGTAAATACTTGCTTTATTAGGTGTGTATGGAGGGTGTTTTGGACTTGTTGACTATTACATTGTTAGGTTTTTCCTCTCTATGTTTGGTTTGAGATGTTTGAAATATCTAAATTATATCCTAGTAAGGTTTCCATATGTCAGTTGTGAACAGGAATACTCCTATCTGACTGTGAAGTCAAAGTTAATCACACTAGGTATAATGTCAGCCTAGTTCTTTATAACTTGATGCATCGTATCTATGTGTGTTATCAAACATAAGGAAAGAAATTTCTTTATGACCCTAATATCTGATAAGAGAAACATCATCATCTCTCATCATTATCTCTAATAAATTCTTGACAAATCATAGAATTTTTGGATCCTCTTTTCATCATCTTATTTCTTCTTTCTTCTCTCTGCGCTAACATGGTATCATGGAAGTCAACCAAAAACATCACCAATGTATTCATCCTGCATCCACAAATAATCAACATACATACATCTCATATTCAAAACATAAAGAATCCATTCGCATCATCACTTCATATCACATCATATATTTTACATTATCATTTAAGTTACAAAGAATAACATAGATTTGTTATTCTAAGTATCTTAAACTATTGCATATCATAAGCACTTGCATCCATATATCGATACATCATCATAAAACATGCATGAAAAAGATATAAAAAATATTGCATCCACATCATTTACAAAATAGAAATGCATCCATAACATTTGCATATCATAACATTACATACATCCCATAATCATAACATATCACATCATCCATTTTGCATTATCATTTAGGACATAATAGAGATTTGTTATTCTAAGCATCTTAGAAATTATTTGCATACCATAAACATTTGCATGCATACATCTATACTACATACATCACCATAAAAGTGCATAGAAAATATACAGAAAGGAAATACATCCATAACATTGACATCCATAAATGTCTGCATATCATAATCATCCATCACATAATATCTCATAAAAATAAAGGCTATACATCACATCCATATAGAATCAAATTGCATATACATAAAACATCAAATGACTCCATACATAAGACATAAATAAAGTGAACATGTCGCATCATAAATCAATCAAATCCATATCATATATGTATCAAAAAATCACAACTGTCATGGTACAAAATCTGACTCAAGTATATGTACATTAGTCATGATGCAAGGCCCATAGGGCTATCACAAAAAAATCCTATGAGTGTATGTCAAAGAAAATTGCTAGCCCTCATGGTTGCCCCCCTCGCCTACTTGTCTCTTTGGCTGATTGTCAATTCGTCGAGCCCTTGTCTGCTAAGAATAATTTGGTTGTTGAAGAGACACAGGCACAACCTGACGATAATGAAATATGTAATACTCAGCCTCCCAGACAACCTCACGGTACGTCCATGCTAATATAGTCCTCCCTTGGGATGAGGTGGTAATACTCCCTAACTGTTGTTTGTAGCCAACCTCTTAAGATAATTGTAGCTCTATATCCTATCTCTACTACTGCTCATGATCCCTCTCAGTAGTGAGGGCCTGGACCTGCTGCCTAACCTGATCCCTTTCTAATGTGATAGCCTAAACCTTTTGGCGGGCCTGGTTTTGCTCACCTATAACTTTCTGTATTTGTGCCTATAATCCTTGTACTTGTGCCTACAACTATTGTATTTGTGGATCTTGTGGCTATTATGCCTAATTTGGTTGGTATGGCGACTAATCTGGATGTTGTGGAGGTTGCCCATCTCTGGGCGATGCCCCTAGATCTTGACCATCTGGCCCTACTTGTGCTCTCTAAGCACTCCTCCCCCTAGGCCTCCCTTGTGCAAGTGTTGTTGTTGGATCTGTTAGCCATAGTGGAAGTCTAAACCACTCAACATAGGCTCATGTAACCCCTAGATCTGTTGGCCCCTAACTATAGGCCCATGGCCTAGCAACCAACTATTTGAAAGAATTGACTGCATTAGACATTGGGATCATCCACCTCCATACAGTCTCTTGGGCTCATCTAGCAAAAATGGCAGTGTACCCATCATCAAACATGTCCTGAACCTCTCCAAACTAACAAGCCACCCTATTTAGAATATATCGCTCTATAATGGTATGCTTTTTCCCCTACATCTGTCAAGTCTGATGAGCATAAAACAACTATTGTATGTCATCATATCAAGCTAGTATCTACAAGCAGGGCTACAAGTTGAATACTGTGAGATTATCTATGATGTGACACCAGTAGGGAAGACTAAGTTGTCTAGTATACCGCAAGGTAATCCCACCGCCATATCTCCAAACCATGGGATCATCAGGCTCTATGTCAACCAAGGTAAAAATTAGTTTGAGCACAACAATATGCTCCCAAGCCCAAATATGTAACAGTGTCACCCCAGTGCCAATCACCCGACCATCATAGTATGAAAAATCATGTAAATGATGGTATAATGGGGCTAGCATCACTGGTCCCCAAGCAAATAGGGTCCTCTACCTCAACATCCTCTCCCATGCCAAACCCCATCTTGGACTAAAAAATCTACCTTGTCGATCTGGAACCACTAACCTGGATACAATAGCAACGATGATCATCTTGTAAAGTGGCACCCAACCTCTATAAAAATCCAAATCAATCTGACCCTCAATCATTATAAGGTCCTCAAACCCCATGACATCATGACATGCATCGACACTGGCATATATATCATAAATCACATAGGCTCCATGTATCAGAAACCATTGGATTTTCCATATGCCCTCTAATGTTATGGTCACCTCGTTAGTCGAAAGGTTAAAGGATGAGGTCTCGCTATGCCATCTCTCACACACCACAGTCATCATTGCTAGGTGGGTCCGAACAATGGGTGCATAAGCTATATACCAAAGACCAATATCCCCCAAATGCTCCTGTCATATCTTAGATAAAGTACTCAATTCGATCAGAATTGAGGGCCAATACTCATGCAAAAACATAGGTTGGATCACCTTCTACACCCATGAAGTGCACAACATCAAAATTCATAAAAGGATCTAAACACGTTTGGAGTTTTTGACCTCAAAACAATGAATGCATTTTTGTTTACAAAAGCATCGTCATTTATCAAAATCCAAATAGCGACACTGGACTCTTTGGAAATGCTAAATTGACATAACATCGCCATTTACACAAGTGTTGCCCTTTGAACTTTTGACATTGGCAAACCCTAATCTCAAATTGGCTCAAGAGTTTCTATTTTTGTTTGTGTTGCTATTTGAAAATATAAACCCTAAAGTCAAATTGTGAATTGTGCCACCATTTACACTAGCGGCATTGTTTGACCCTTCAACATCAGTAGCTGAGTGTTTGTGCATCGCTATATAGTGATGTTGGGGACTTTGACTCTTTGACATGTAATAAATTCACTAGAAAATCAAAATTCAAATTTGGGTTTAGGTCACATATCGGTGGTCCTGCTCCTAGAGGTCTCTGGAACACACAAACTCGCTTGAAAATGTGTCAAGGAAGCACTCATTGCACCATCTCGTAGAAGGGTCACAACTCAAAAGACTAGAATTTCTAATGTGTGAATGCGCAAATGAATGGAAAGTGACCCCTCCAAGCCTATTTAAGCATGAAAATTAGGTTTTTTTGCCCCGACTTAGCCATCAAACTAGGGTTTCATCCCTCGGCACCATTTTTTCCCAATTGAGGCTTGTTTCACATCTTTTTTTTAAAGTTTTGGCATATTTTCTACATCCTAGAGTTTTTTTTGGACCCTTCAGGTAGCTTGTCATCTTTTTTCAAGATCTCCCCAAAAAATCCAAATTTTCATCTGATCTGTTGAGGGGGAGTATACCAGCATAATTCATCTCACTGGGGTAGTAGTGGGGGATTCAAAAAGTCAATTTTTTTTTGGCTTTCGATCTTGCCAGCATTATTCTTTGAACCAACACAATAGGTACATTGCTTCAAAGAGGGGCAAAATGTAGACACTCAAAATATCCTGATCAACATCACACACTTGATCTTGATTTACTAACACTGGTTCTTCCTTAATTATTTCCACACTAACCAATTAATTGAATAATATTTATTTAATTAATTGAATTTCCTCTTTAAATCGGATAATACACTTTATCATATTATTTCATCATCTCCTAATGTTCCTCCTTTAATTAAATAAATCAATTTTATTTAATTAAAATTCTAATGTCCCAATATCCTCTCATTTGATTTAAATAAACCCAAACATTTAAATCAAATGTCACAAATCAACTAATTTCATATAAGTTAATTAATCCTAAATTAATTAGCTCTTAACACTAATCCCCCATTCCTCTAGCTTTTAACTCCACCCTAAGGTAAGTCAACCTTGGTCAACTAACCAAGTTGCACATGTAAATCAATTTATTTGATTTACTAATTACCTTATTTTCTTTCAAAAAGCATATTCTTAGAATATTCCACCCACTTGACTTTTCCCTCCAAAAGGACTTTTATCCTCTTTCTTGAGCCACCTTGGCATTGAAGAGCTCTTACACACAAGCCACCTTAGCTTTAAATAGGTCTTACACAAGCCACCTTGGATTTAAATAGGTCTTAAACCTCCTCTTACACAAGCACCTTGAAATTTATTCTTCTTACACATCCCATCTCCCAAAATGTGCTCACACATGTGTGAGCACATCTCCTCCAAGATTCATTAGCATGTTGACAAGTGGCACCATGCTATTGGTCTATTGTTTAATCCCACATTCTCCCCATTCTTCATTCTTCAATCCTTGGCTTGTATAAATAGATGTATCATTCTCATAATATGGATACAACAACTAAGAGCATAATCACTATAAGTATTTCATTCCATAGCCTTCATCATTTTCAAGTAATTTAGCTAGATTATAGGCAATTTCATACTTTGTTCATCACAAATCCATTATGAATCTTATCAAGGGGTTAGGAAAGAGGTTATTTCCACATCAAAGGAGCACTAATCTGCCTATGAGATGTTGGTTTGAGTATTAGAATATAATTTCATTAGTATTTTATGTGATATTCTACTTTGTTTTCATGTTCTTATGCTTAGATGAATTCAATAGGGAATGCTTAATTCCTACTTGTTTCTTGACTAGTGATCACTTGTTTGTTGATTTTTAAGTGGGTATAGATAGAGAATTCAGAAACATAATACTGAGAGCCATTGAAAGAAGATACCTGAGCTGGTCCCCATACATTCATATGCACAAGCTCCAATTTCTCATATTTCTTTTGTTTCCCATCTTTGAGAAAACTCTATTTTATTTTCTATACACACAACTTTCATAGAAATCCATATTAACACATTTAATACCTAGTTAAAAATTATTTGAATGAAGTACTTTCATACCTTTTGCACTCATATTCCCAAGTCTATTATGCCATAGTGTTGATTCAGAATCCACAACAACTATCTTGTTTTCTTCTTGTTGAACTGCAACAACTGTTCCTGAACATTGATTTTTATTTGCAATAGCTAAAGTAGAAGGAATAGTATGACTTGTACAAAGATATAATTTGCCTTCTTTCACACCTTTTGCTACCACTAAGGCACCTTTTGTAACCTTCAAATTTTTATCACTAAATGTAACAAAACAACCTTCATCATTTAGTTGCCCTGTTGAAATTTAATTTCTTCTTAACTTTGGAACATTTCTTACCTCATGTAGTAGCCAATGATTCCCATTTTACAAATTAATCTTGGTTCTTCCCTTTCCAACAATCTGATAGGGTTCTTTATCTCCCAAATAAATCGGCCCAAAATCCCCTTAGACATAATCAAGAAAATAATTTCTATGGGGCGTAGCATGAAATGAATCCCTTGAATCTAACACCCAAGAATCATCAACATTGTCAAGAGAAATAATCAAATCATCCTCGTCAGATTTATTACTTACCACATTTTCCTCTTTATTTCCTTCCTTTTTGTCTCCTTTATTTTTCCAAGACCAAAAATCTTTCTTTAAATGACCCGACTTACCACAATACCAACAATTTCTCTTGTCTCTAGATTGGGACCTTTTGTCCTTTGATTTTCCTCATGACTTCCCATGATTTCCAAAATTGTTTCCTCCTCCTTTGTTTTGCCCCTGCTTTTTGCATTCAAAACACTGTTTGATGTGGATGTTCCACCTGAGCTTTTCCTATGAATTTCCTCGCTCAAAATAACACCAACAACATCATCAAATTTCAATGTATTCAAACCATAAATAGAATTGCTAACATCCATTACCAAGTTATTCCATCTTTCATGCAAAGAACACAAAATCAAAACAGACCTAACTTCTTCATCAAATTTTATATTTATAGAAGTTAATTGATTGGTAACCGTATTAAACTCATTTAAATGATGAGAAACTAACCCAACTTCTACCATTTTCATATTAAATAAACGCTTCATAAGAAATACCTTATTCGAAGCAGAAGGATTTTCATATAATTTTTCTAGGGTTTCCATCAACTCTTGAATTTTTTTTTATTTTGTAATATTTAATGTCATCGATTGTGTTAGGCATAAACAAATACTTCCAAGTGCATTTTTGTCCAAAATATCTCAGTCCTCATTAGACATTGCTCAGGGTTTCCTAGTTTTTCCTTCCAATGGCCACCATAAATCCTTCTAATAGAGGTATTCCTCCATCTACATCTTCCATAACTGATAGTTCTACCCATTGAACTTCTCAACCTTCAACTTACTCTCATTTTCCATTTCTTCCACTCAACCGTGAGACTCCCACTCAAATGTGAGACCTTCCTGTAGATGATAACTAAACACAACCTTTCTTTGATACCACTTGTTAGGGTTAGAGGGAAGATATATAGCAAGTTAAATATAGATTTGATCAATAAAATAAAGAAATAAAACACATAGAAAAATATAGTAGAAACAAGACAATAGAGAGAGTTTAACATGGTTCACCCAATTTGGGTTACATCCACAAAACCACAACCATCCAATGATTTTATTATCTAGTGCAAAAAATATTACAAGCTCATGAATAATGTCATACTACAACTCCCAATCCCAACCACTTATAACAAGATTTTAAAATTTACCAACATGAAGTGTGTATAGTATAGCATGATCAATTTCCACATACCAACATGCACAACAAGAGACAACAAACTATTTTCTAGTTTTTCATTTTTTTCAATTCTTAGGATTTTTGACACAAAGAGATCCATTATATCGCAGGTTTACAACTTGAAATCTCATTCAACTTCCATCTCATTATTCCTCCTCCTTCTAGCACCAATTATGTTGATGGGTGTTTTTGCACTCACCAACATAGAATGAAATACTAAGTATCTTATCCTCTCTTGAACAAGGAATCCTTATTTGCTGTCTTAACTTGATCAAATAGGATTACCCCAAGGTTCTGAAAGTTAGGTCTTGACCATATTTGCAAGATAACTCAGTGAATGATGTAATTTTTCTAGTAATCACAAAGGGACTTACACTTTATGGAAAACTAGAAACCTCTCTACAATCTCTCTTTAACTTTTTATGAGATCAAAAAAGCATCAAGTTAGCTTTTTATGAGATCAAAAAAGCATCAATTTAGCTTTTTAACTTTTGATTTTTTTTTGTATTTTCTGACTCTTACCCTCAAATAAACTTCAAAAGGATTTGGGTTTAGAAAAACTATCTTAACCTAAGGCTAAAAATAAATTAAATTCAATAGACAAGCTCAACAAAACCTAATTCAACTTTTCTAGGTAAACATAACTACACATGTAATAGATGCAATCTGCAATCGTATACTTCAGATTTTCAAATTATAAGCCATTCATTAAACCCATCAATATCAATGCTATTTAATAAACAATATATAACTAAACTTATGCACAAAAATAGCTTAGGCTAACCATACATTGAGACTTATAGTCATCAAGAACCAAATGGTATGAAAAATATTTACTTGAAAAAATCTTCAAATAACTAACTAATTTTCAAGTATAAATTATGAGCAGACACATGAACCATGCTAACGTTAAAAATATAACACAAGATAAATTCATAAACTGAACATTTGTATTAATTTTGATAGTATCTTGGCAACAATTACAAGTTCTCTCCCTTTACAAATGAAAAAGGCACAAACTTTTATATAAATCTCAAACACAAATCAAAGATAGTGATTCATTATCAATCAATGGCTTAGATCTATCCAAACTAGGGCGATTTACATTTTTATTTAATATTGGAGGCACATTAAATGCTTACAAAATATTTCATTTATCTCCAATTTAAGATTATGTTACAAATTTGATTTTGTCATATGTCCTTATTTGAAAATTCAAAATAAATCTTTATTTTTGATCCCCAAAACACTTTCCATAGCTAACACATGTTGTGCCTATAGCACACAAACCCCATTTGGACAAGGGACCTCCTCTCCCCTTTTCACTTTCATTGGGTCACTTTTGCCTTGCCTCATTTTGTGTGCCCCTAATTCTGAGCCTGAATTGGTCACATGCCGTAAAGACATATATTTCAAATGACCAAAGTCACCACCCCAAAATTCCCTAAGTCTTTGAATTTATGGAGGTTATCATGAAGAATTCCCTTAGTCCTTTGCCTCGAAGTTTTTAGAGCTCTATGGACCTATATTTGTGGGTTTTCTATTATGGATTGTCATTGTCCCTTCATCGCTCAATTAACAACCAAAATCAAATGTCTGCCTGCATGGCAGGCCCCACATCGTCCTTCACCATCTGATGATCATGCTAGTTCATGTCTCCATAGGTGCATCTTCATCGCCTACCACCATACCTAGCATTTATTTAGGGTCATAAATGTGATTTTTCCTATAAGTATGCACCCTAACCTATCATTTTCACTGACCCAATTCATATCTCAAAGGAGAGAGATCAAGAATGAGGTGTCCGATCAAGATTGAGGTCTTCACTGATTTCTTGCACCTTTTCTAGGTATGTCAACCTTCAAAATCTTAAATTGAGTCTTTTCTAATGCTAGGGTTTACTAATTGATGGTAAAAATCCCCAAAGAGAACCAAGAAAGGAGAGCTTAAGGTCTATGACTGCTATCCTTAGTTACAATATAGGAACTTCAAAAGAGAATATCAAAGGGAAAATGATTCCTTCATTGCACATATCATTAGACTCCTAGGAGGAGACTTTGAGAGAAGGGTGTCACATAGCGCAAAGGCCTTCATCTGTAGATTGGGTACCTCTTTATATAGTTCCAAAAGTTCACCTACATTAGATTAAAAGGATTCTCAGAAAGGCCCTATCGGCTCCCTTGCTACTTGAATGACTACATAATCATTCTAGAAGTTTCTAGGAAGTTGCAGAATGCCCACACACTATTAAGTGATAAGCATCGAGCTGGGATTCCATATCCCCTATCCTTTGGGCAAGGAATGTATTCCTGCCCTATCACTAAATGTGCAGAATACTCAGATAGGGAGCTGATAGAGTATAACTTTGACCCTCACATAGACCGAGGGAGGATGGACCCCTATGGAAAATTAAAGAACTGGATTAGGAGAAAATATGCCCATTGACCCCACGTCGAGGAATTCTAGGTCAATTGAAATGATGATAAGGAAGTGTGAATGAGCAAATATATGCGGATGATGACCGAGTTCATGAAATTTATAAAACTATTCCCTACCCTAGATTAGGTGGTGGAAGAGGATGATAATATTATTGATGATAGGTACAAAGTTGTGGCCAACCTACACCTACCTGAAATTGATTGGAGTGAAGAAGAGGTCATCGACCTTGATATATTGACCTGACCTATTGAAAATAGAACAAGATAGTGGGTAGATGCCCAGATTGCTCAGCTCAAGGTGTAGGGCACTGAATTGACATATGGGGAGCTCGAGGATGAGCTTGAGAGTGAAACACATAGTAGATCAAATGTTGCTTGATCAGAAGAGGCTCCCAAATCCTCACCAGCAATGAGATTAAAGAAAATGAAGGATGCACCTAAGAGACAACCAAAACATAAGGTATATTCAAGAAAATCCATCAAGGAAATCATCCAAGAAAGCTAAGAAAATAGGGATGTTTTGTACTCGATATTCCCACTATCTAGGAGGAGGATCCCCTACATGAAGAATAAGAAGTGGAGTAGTCATGCTCACCACCCACCACTTCCAATCCTACTACTACTGCTACCATTGCCACTCCTTTGCCATTTACCTCTTAGGCTTTGCTTGTCTCATCTCCGCCCACTATGGATATTTTAGTCCACCTCACCTCCACCCTGCTGATTGCTTTGGTAATGATACTTGACTCCTCCTCCTCCACTATATCCCTACTATCATCCTCTTTTCTCCCTCCTTCACTATGTACTCTCTCTACTCTATTGCCTGTAGTGTCCATTGTCACTATGTCACCTCTTACTCTATTGTACGCCTTTGCAACATATATGCAAAATGTAATCCCTAAACTTTCTGGGGTAATCCTTGACCCAACAGTTTAGGATCTAATGGCCCAAACTATTACTACCTTGCATCATCCTCCACCACCCACACAACCACCAAAGATGGAATCCATGATGCAGATCTTAGAAGAGATGGAGAAATGTCATGTGGAGCAAAAAAGAGAGGATGCAAAACATGTAATTGAAGAGCCCTAGGACTCTGAACGAGATGATTATTTTGAACACCTAGAGGGTGGGTTAAACAAAAATTTGGATAAGATGGCATCCGATGAGGAGAGGTCACATTATTTAGAGAAAGATACTGAAGCTATTGATGATCAATATATAATAGAAACATCGGATCAAGAATTGGATGAGGAGTTGTCCCACCAACTCAACAATGAAAATTAGAAGGTCTATCCTGAGGGACACATATCTAAGGAAAAGGTTGATACTAATGTGGATGTAGAGATACTCGAAGAGCCTCCACTATTTGGCCAATATAGAGGCCTAGTTCAAGAAGAAGTACCTCCCAAAAAGGAGGAAGAGTAGGAGAAAGATAAAGAAGAAGAGGATTCACTAAGAAAGAGCCCTGAGTCTGAGCACCATGATGAGCTTAAGAATTCAGAAGGGAAAAGGTACCCCAAGAAAAATATTTCATTAAGAAGGATATAAATTCTATCGAGTCTGACAAAGGGAAGACCGTGCAAATTTAAGACTCAGACAAAGAAGAAAAGGATGACCAAAGAAATCCTAGTAGTAAAGAGGAGCGACTTCAAGATGAATAGGAAGAAGATGGTGATCATGAATCACCCAAAAATCAAACCAAGGTACCAAACTAGATAGAACGACATATGCAAAAGAAAGCTCTTGTGGCCATTGACCCAAAGGCTAGACTTGAAGCAATCCAAGGTAGGGCACAAACAAAGAAAATAAAAGAAGCCTAGGGTCCATTCTCATATCATGGTGGACGCTTCTGGATCACGAAAGATGTAAATTTCCATGCCTATAGTGGACAAAGATATAGGCATTATGTATGGACAAGGTTACAGTATATCCACAATAAATATGGCCCAACACCTGTGAGCAGAAAATAGATGAATTTCAGGGGTTTGTGGCCACAACCATGCAACATATGAATAAAGATCAATCCATGAAGGAATAGCTAAAATCCCAAGTGAAAAATATCACTATCTATATTCAAAATTAGATGTACATAGAAGAGGATGCTCCTATTGAATCCTCTACACCTGCTCTCCTCTCTAAGGAGGAGCTACATAAAACGAAGAAGATGAGAAATTGGACCAAGTCCATAGTGGATTGGCTCATCCGTGTGATATACAATGGTGACATGGGTATTCACCACGCTACTCAGGCATTCAACAAGTTCTGAGGGTTACAAAATAAAATAGATGAAATGATAATGGCATGCAATAGGTTCCCCGAGCTATACCAGATCACATAACCTAAGCTCAAGATCATCCTCAAACTCTCTTGGGCAATATGGGAAAAGGAGTTGGAACTCATAAAAGATGATCACTAGCTAATAGAGACATGGTGAATGAGCTTAGAATACTAAAGGAATTTCTAGAAAAGGCTTTGCATGATTTGGAGCTTGATCGTGAATGGGTTGCAAAACTATGTGTTGATAGTGAGGACTGTCTAAAAATGATGACTAACTATGAGATGCTTGTTCTAGAGATAAATCCAAAGAAGATCAAGCCATTCTTCCACAAGAAGATAGAGTAGGGAGCTATAGATACATTGTTGATGGAATTCATGGAATTTTCTATCAGGGGTTTCTCACAATTCGAACAATTCATCAAAGCAAGCCAAAAATGCACTAAGAGCTAGGAGAAAATTAATAAGAGGCTTAAGAAGATATCCTTCCAATTTCTTCAATCTGATATCATGGAATGGGACAAGGTTTAGGCTCTGATTGGAAAATTCATAGAATATTCTACTCTCTAGAAGAATGTAGGAAATCTATTCATAGATGATGAGTATTTAATAGTGTGACTACAAAGGGATGGTAGTCACTAGAGGACAAAATTGTTACAGTGTCAGGGTCACTAGATGAAAAAATAGGGAAAAAGTAAAGATGTATTTTATATTATTATATTTTGGGGGTAGGTGAAACCCTTATGTAAAATAAATCTGTGCCACACAATGAAAGTTAATCTTGGCCATTCATTTCACTTTTTGAAAACTATAAATAGGGGGTCTCCTCTCATTTTCAAAGAGAGAGTTGAGTTGTGTAAAGGAATGCTGCAGAAATTTAATGAGAATATCATTGTTTTGGTGGATTCTTGTGTTTTCTTCACATGTGTGCATGATTCATCTCCTCAATATTATATTCTAGCTTTGCTATTATAGTTTTAAGTTACTTTCATTAGTTAGTTCATGTTGTACTTTAATGGTGAATAATGTTATGGTGTTGATTCCTTCTAGGCTCATACTTTTTGTTGTTTATTGACGCTAAACTTATTTGTAAAGTTAGTCTAAGCTTGTTGCCAGTGTTGCACTTTAAGTTCAATTTTTATTCATGCTTTAATGGTGAATGAATGGTTTGAAAATCTATAGACCCTAGAAGATTGCACTAGTTTTATGAGGTTGTAGGTTTCACTTGGTTAAGTGGAACTCAATTTTGGAAAGGTTGTGAACTATAACATCCTCCATTGTTATTGATCAAAATTATTTGCAAGTTTAGGAAATATCTTACCCCTTTTCTCTTTTAACCTTTCTTTGAAATCTGAAGTTGAAACAAAGTTCCAACATCATTGAAATCCAAATCTAATGACCAAGATGGTGTTTTAGTTTTTTGTCTTGAACTTACAACAATTCTCCTTTATTTCTAGAATTTATAAAACTCTATTCGTAGATCAAATTCCCTCCATGCTTAACTGACCATAAATTCCCTTTGTGATTTCTAGAAAATCACATCAAACAATTGAACTATTCCAAGCACTATCATGACTTGACACCCAAGAGACCTTGGGGTGATTTATAAAACATTAGTTGTAGAAATTACCTTTCAAAAGAGCTAGCATACTTGTGTGCTACCTATGTTGAGAAGGTGAAAAAACACCCATCAACAAAACTGACACTAGAGGGAGGGCCTTTTGGCTAAGCTGGATCAAATTATTTCTTTCTCCCCTCAAAGGTTCCATAGGGTGCTTAGATCCACACCAAACAAGGGAGAATTCCAAGAGTTGAAATCCCCTACAAGGGAAAAGAGAGCTAAGAAAGGGGAAGAATCTGCTTCGACCCCACCTAATCAACCTCCATCCCCTTCACCTCATTCCTTCCATCCATCCCATTCTTCCCCTTTATTCCCAATAGTGCCTCCATCCTCCCCTAGATTCCAAACTACCTTTCCACCCTTCACTTCCCACAGCCAAGGTGTTTCCCCAGATGTAGTCCCTTTTTAGCCTCAAGTTACTATAGCATAGCAAGTGCCACCTCCACCTCCTGCAATGGCTTGGTTGGGTAACAACCCTTCCCCTTTGTCCTCTAGTGATTATCATGACATGCCCAAGAATCTAGAGGTCTTTTGCACCAAGTTCCATCCACAAGATTTGCAAAGGACAATAGAAGAGCATATCAAAATATTTCAAAAAGCCTTGAAATATATGTAAATTGAACATGAGGATGTGGCTTGTAGGTTGTTTCCTTAATTATTAGGGGATGAGGCCTTTTATTGGTACATCCATTTTTCGATAGGGACCATAACCACTTGGGATCAATTGAAGAACACCTTGTAGAAATTTAATCTTCTTGTCATCCCCTCAGAGTTATACTAGAAATTAATGTCCATAAAGAGGGAATTCAATAAGCCTATTAGCTCATTCAATGATAGGTTCCACAAAGCCGATATGAAATTGCAACCACCCTATGTAGTGGGTGATTCCTCTATTCAATTTGTGTACTAAACCGCCTTGGATAACCTCACATATGTATTGCTAAAAAGAATGTGCCTACCACCTACCAGGTTGGTGGATGCTTATGCAGAGGCAATCACAACAAGTATGGACTTGGGGAAACACATTGCAGAACTGCTACCCTCATTAGGCCCAGTCATGCTTCCAAATCAAATCCTAGGGCTTACCCATGTCTTAGCCCATCAAACACCCTTACTGAATCAAGCTCCTCAACTACCATTAGAGCCACATCTAGGGAAGACCTTAAGTCAAGCACCACCAGTGACTCATTACTTGTAGCCTATGCAATAGCAGGACTATTTGTAGTAGCCCTAGGTGCCTACATACCTGCAAAATTCAAAAAATATTCCTGCTCTATAGAACCAACCCATGATGCAACCAATATTCCTCTAGAACTCAACACCATAGTAGAGTAACACAAAAAATGATCAAATTGATGAGTTGATAGAATTAGTAAATAATATCTCTACTGAGATGACACGTCTGAGGAATCAAAACAACTAATTGCAGGCTTCTTAGAGGAGTATCCAGACCAACCTCAATAGAGACAACCATAATGCTAGCACTTCTATGGGATAGAATTATGGAAGAGGCTAGGGCTCAAGGAAAAACTTTGAAAGAAGGTCTTCCCAGAGGCAGAATAGAACATGGAACACAAGATCGGACAATGGAGGCATCCCCACACCTCGCGACCAGCCAAGTAGGAATGACAAGTCAACAAGCAGAGTATATTTGGCTAAGGCTGGCTTGTTTAGGTGGTGTCAGATCCACAAGATAATTAGGAATTCTAAATTGGATTGCCTAGATGTTGAGACAAATATCAACATTATGACAATATCCATCTAGGCAATTAGGGCGCATCAATATTATGATGACCAACAATATTAAAGCCACAAATAGATAATTTTTTATAAGAAATAGAAGTATCAATATTAATGTGATGTAATAAATCCACACCACAGAAATTTAGTCTATGAGGGTTCATATGATACCACTGTTATTATAAAAAATATTAAAATCATATTAATTTTGAACTTTAGGGGGGGTTCAAATCGGTGAAAATTGATATCAATAGAATTTAAGTAAAATCATTCAATAATAGTAACCACATGCATGGGCTTAAGAAAATATTATATAGGTATATTTTACAAGGCTTGCTAAAGGACACTATGATATGAATTTTGTATTAATTCTCAAATAAATATCTTAGCTTATATATCATATTAGAGTTGTTGATAGGGAAGGGTTGGATGGAACACTCACTGTTCCATGATTTGGGTCCTTGTTCTCAAGAACACCTAGGTGACTCCCCACCTTAAAAATTTAGGTCCTAAATTAGTTGTAGGCTCCCCTGGTTCTACTGACCAACCCCTCTATCATCAATCCCTTAGTCTACCAAGCCAAGCTTGGTGCCTTGATTCCTTTCTCCTCTTAACCCTTAATCTTCCCTAAAGGTCAATTGCTCTCAGTTCTCAGTTTGTTCTTGTAGGGGTGTGGAAATGCTTCCAACAACTTCCCACCATCACAAATTTGTGCTGATATCTCCACCTAGCTCCCTTTGTCCATCACTAGCTCCAAACCCTCACCTAGGGTTTAAAAGGTTACAAGGCTAGAGCCTCCTAATTAGCCCTCCTAACCTGAGAAAAGTGGATATTTCTCCAAACTCTTCCAAAGAACCCCAAATATTTTTAATGGTTTCTTGTTCATGATATCTACCACCTCAATATTTTCAAGGTCTCAAACCTTGCTTGACCATACATAGGCCTATCCATCAATTTAGCAAATGTAGGGTTTTTAGAGTCATTTCTTGACCACCCGGTGAACTGCTATTTTGTTCTCCCATCAAACGGATTGGTGAAGCCTCCTCATTGATACCAAAACTCTATAGGGCCTCCATCCACCTTTCTACCATGGGGTTTAGCAAGGAGAGGTCACCCCTACAAGTTCGGTGTTTCACACCTCTTGACTTTCCTAGTCGGGCACTATTTAGCTCGCCTAGGAAAAGTCTTCCTTCATGAATTCTTGACCCATAAAGACTCCTACCACTACTATTGATATAGGCATGGAGCCTAGCCACCATTTCCAAGAGCCCATACACCAGATACAGGGGAAGAGTGGTCTAGAACTCCATTTATTGCAGTCTGCCAGTCAGAATAATCAAAACAAGAAACTAGTTAACATAAATTAAAAGCTTGAAATGATGAAACAACTACCTACAGACCCAGCCAACTCTTGGAGGACAATTTCATTACATCTCACATGTATGTCAATGCCTGGTTATGCCATGAACACACTGCCAAGATCAAAAACATAGAAAACTTAGCTATTATTCCTATTGTCCTTGCTTGTCCTTCATGAAAATTTCAAATTACAAAACTTCTAGTGCCTTCCAAAGCCTTCCAACCCAACTAAAGGTCAAGGCATACCTTTTATAGGTTTTCCCAAAGTAGTTGTTCCTCCCTTGGGTCGGACAAGTCAGTTACCAAGTGGGAAAAAGTGCACAATGTCCCAATTTGCCACTTTTCCCAATTTCCTAGACACTAACACAAATGAGTGTCTAAACTCAACATCTTTACCACTCGATAGCTATGAAAACAATGGTAAATCATGGTATGCTCTCTTAAGCGATCTTGCTAATTTTGAATTGGTAAAAGTTATGAATCTGAAAATTGCTAGAGAAATTTGGGTAAAGTTAGAAATAATTAATGAATGAGATGATAAGATAAAAAAAGATAAGATGTAGAATTTAAAGATCATGTTTGAGACTCTATGAATGTATGAAGATGAAAACATCACACGCTGCTTACAGAAAGTGGATGAAGTTTTCAATGGTATCAAAGGTCTTGGTGGAGAGCTGAAAGAAGAAGAAATGGTAAAGAAGATACTTAGAACTATAACTATGGATTTTTTTGCAAGATTAGATGGTTAGCAACACACATGCAGCTAATGAGCCATCTTTTGATTTGGGAAGAAGTTTCCTAAGCCTGCAACTAATGTTGAATAGTAACAATGGAGGATGTTGCAGTGGACAACCTTCCCAAAATTTAGCTCCACTTAATTTCTGCAACTAATGTTCTAGAAATCACCCTAAGGTCTCTCGGGTGTCAGGTCATGACAGTGCTTGGAATATTTCAATTGTTTGATGTGATTTTTTAGGAATCACAAAGGGAATTTATGATCAGTTAAGTATCAAGGGAATTGGATCTACAAATGGAGTTTTATAAATTCTAGAAATGAAGGACATCTTCTATAAGTTCGGGACATAAAACTAAAACTCCATCTTGGTCATCAAATTTGGCTTTCAATGATGCTAGAACTTTATCTCAACTTCAGATTTCAAAAAAAGGTCAAAATGGAAAAGGGGGAAGAATTTTCCTAAACCTGCAACTAATGTTGAACAATAACAATGGAGGATGCTACATTGGACAACCTTCCCAAAATTGAGTTCCACTTAACCAAGGACAACCTATAGTCTCATAAAACTAGTGCAACCCTCTAGGATCTATAGATTTTCAAACCATTCATTCACCATTAAAGAATGAATAAATATTGAACTTAAAGTGCAACAATGGTAACAAGCTTAGACTAACTTTACAAAGTAGTTTATCATCAAAAAACAACAAAAAGTATGAGCCATGAAGGAATCAACACCATAAAATTCTTCACCATTAAAGTACAACATGAATTAACTATTGAAAGCAACTTAAAAATAGAACAACAAAGATAGAATCTAAGATTGAGGAGATGAATCATGCACACATGTGAAGAAAACACAAGAATCCACCAAAACAATGATATTCTCATTAAATTTCTACAACATTCCTTTACACAACAACTCAACTCTCTCTTTGAAAATGAGAGGAGACCCCCTATTTATAGTTTTCAAAAAATGAAATGAATGGCCAAGATTAACTTTCATTGTGTGGCTCAGATTCATTTTACATTAGGGTTTCACCTAGCCCCAAAAAATAACAATATAAAATACATCTTTGTCTTTTCCCTATTTTGTCATCTAGTGACCCTTGCACTGTAGCAATTTTGTCCTCTAGTGATTGTCATCCCTTTGCAATCACACTATTAAATACTCATAATCTATGACTAGATTTCCTATATTCTTCTAGAGAGTAGCATATTCTATGAATTTTTTGATGAGAGCCTGAAGCTTGTCCCATTCCATGATATTAGATTGAAGAAATTGGAAGGATATCTTCTTAAGCCTCTCAGTAATTTTCTCCCAACTCTCAGTAAATTTTGGGGTGGCCTTGATGACTTGTTCGGATTGTGAGAAGGCCCTAGTAGTGAATTCCATGAAGTCCACCGACAATGTATCTGTAACTCCTTGCTCTATCCTCTTGTGGAAGAATGGCTCGATCTTCTCTGGATCTATCTCTAGAGAAGGCATCTTATAGTCAGTCATCATTTTTAGATAGTCCTCACTATTAGCATGAAGTTTCACAACCCATTCACGATTGAGATCCATCTCAAGAAAATACATTTCTAGAACTTCCTTTCGGTATTCTAAGATAATTTTCCATGTCTCTACTAGCCAATGATCATCTTTTATGAGTTCCAACTCCTTTTCCCATATTGCCTGGGAGAGTTTGAGGATGCTCTCAAGCTTAGGATATGTGATCCTATATAGCTCAGAGAACCTATTGCATTTCCTTATCATTTCATATATTTGTTTCTATTACCCTTAGAACTTGTTGAATGCCCGGGAAGTGTGGGAAATTTGCATGTTGCCATTGTATATCACACGGTTGAACCAATCCAATGTGGCCTTGGTCCAGTTTTTCATCTTCTCCATTTTATGTAGCTCCTCCTTGGAGAGAAGAGCAGGTGTAGACAATTCAGTAGTTTTGAAAATGATTTTACTCACATTAGCAGTGTTCAATAAAAAAATCCACAAGAAAACTACGAAGAAGCCTATTCTTCTTGAAAGATATGGAACAAGACAATCTCAAAGGGAAATCTGCCTAAATAGAACAAAAATATTTACCGATTTCAATCCCAAGTCTCCGTTAATCAGGTCATGATCATACTAGATTCACTTCAAGGTATGATGTGAGTTTTATGTTAATCTCAAAGGGAATATGTCCATTAAAAATCATATTTATACTTAGACACCGAGTTTTCAGTTTGGATCTCAAGAACAATTATCATGAAACTGAAAGATTTGAAATAATATTTCATGAATATCAACAATTTCATTTGTTGTCACTTAAGTAGATTTAGCTTTAAGCATTCAACAGTTTTTATATAATTGAAATATTTTCAATAAATTTCCATCTATTTATCTATTTTTTGGAACATTTTCAAACAATTTAAGCATTTATTCTAAAATAAAGCATAAAAATACTGAAATAAAAAATTTCTCTCGATTATTCTCCACACATGCCCTAAAGAATTAATTAAATCAAAGAAAACTACTTTATACTTCACCAAATTGCTTCACAACTACATACAAAATGGTGTGATCTTTTAAAGAGAGGGGTTTTAGATTCGACACCAAGTAGTTTCTATATGCACCCTTAAATGACGCAACATGCAGGCTTGATCGGCTGAACTAACAAAACCAGCTACAAAATATTCATGAGATAGGTAGCTATCAAATTGGCTCTAATATTAATCAATGTCTATGTGCATACAAGTTTTTAGTTTGGAATTATTGAGAAAACAGGGAAAAATAACAAAACTTAAAGAAGTTTTGGCTCTTTCGACATCCAAAAATTTTGAACTTAACTTAAAAAAAGAAATCCTCTGGCCTTTTATAGAACACAGGGCATAGACATGATAAGAAAAATACATGAGAGAGAATCCAAGGGATGAGTCATATCAAGGCATGTGGAAGATAGTGATTGACTAGGAAATTACAATTGAAGTCTTTGAAGATTGACTTCAATTGTTCATTTAAGCTCTTCAAGTTTTAATCTTTTATATCAAGGTTCCTTCATGGAACCAAACCAATCCACTAATTTGAGTGTAAGAAATTCCCTACATTCAGAATGATCTAGTGGAAATTCAATTCCTACACTCTATGTTCCTTCTCGATTTGAACATTCCAAGAGTAAATAACTCCCGAAATGAGCACACTCCTTCGCTGCATGCTTGAACTCCAGAGTTCTGGGTTTTTAGTATCTAGAACTTCTTTGCAACAAAATTTATTCGATCATGAGCCTCTAAAGTGTATCACTAAACTTGGTAACAGCATCAGATCCATTTGCAAATTTTATTTTCTTGATCATTCATACCCAAAAATTTTATCACAATATGTATTTCCTACAATCATAAATTCCACACATTAAATCCCTTTAAAAGAAAAATTTATAAACATCTCATGTAAATAAAACCATTATTCAAATTTTATAATATAAATTTCCATAAATAACATGCTTTCCAAAAGCACATCGCAAATTCTTGTATGATTATCTTCTACATATATATACCGAACTACCAGACCATCAGACTCATTAGATAATTACAAAATTTTAAAACCTCACTTTATCGCAACCCGATACCTAGTACCTGGTATTTAGCTTCACCCATAAACTTTCCCTAGACTTCATTTTTTCCGAACTTCCCTCTATCCTAGGCTTCAAATATTGGATCAGAACGCTTGGCTTATATCTTTTCTTACCTTTTATGTCTTCCCAACATTCTCAATTCCCAGTATATAATACCCAAAACGCTTTACTACAAAGCATTCTTTAGATCAAAGATTCCTTTTACTCCTTTTCTCTTCTTAGTGATCTTCCAACTAGCTAGCTCATACCATAAGAGTTAAAAAAAAAAATTGGTGTCCCCAATCCTTACAGTCTTGGGGTGTGTTGTGAGATCACACAACAACTTGCAACCAATAAAATCAAATTTAAATAAAATTTGAAATTAAATCACCAATTGTAAATTAGAACTTATACATATTTTTAAATAATAACCTTTACCTTTACCTAGATTTTGGCATAAAAAAGAGTAAAACTCCATCGAAAACATACATGTGTTCTCTGATTAATTCCAATTTTTGGAACTCAGTAAAAGAATCAGTTCATTGAAATTGAACTACATAATATGGTAATCCTCCAAAGCCAACCAAGGATAGAGCCTTGCTGCCAATCAAGCATCCATAGCCCCAACAAGGTTATCTTTGTAATTCTCCCCAAACATAGCTCAACTATCAGCTAGGAATTTATAGCCTCGATAGAGATTTGGATAGCCTAAAGAGTTGATTTTCTCTTTTTTTTTAGATATAGCAATGATAGCTCATTTTCATCTTTTGATACTTCAATAATAGCTCATTTTCAACTTGCAGGCAATGAAGCCCACTATTAGGTTGGGAATTATAGTGGCAGCGAAGGTTACCTTTTGATTTTTCATTCAATGCAAATCCCTTCATCAATTCACCATTTCCCAAAAATTCACTTAAAATATTCCCTGTTGGTGTGTATTTTTGACTAAATTTTACCACTTTATGCCAAATCCTAGCTAAAGATATCCATAAATTAAAATTTAGCAACAAACAATTTAATCACCAACTTAAATCTAAATTTAGAAAAATCGGTTACCACCCTTCAGATAAATTCTTATGGAAACTGCTAAAATTTCAGCTAGCACCTCTGATTTGATGGTGTTGCACCTCATTAATGGATCAAACTTATCTTGATTATATAAAAACACGATCACACTATTCTTCATTTAATTCACACGCCTAACTTTGCACATATTATTTCTCTCCACTTATCCAGGTGATGACATGTACTACCTTACCGGCTTATTTTTCTTTTCTTTTCTACACATACCAACACCTCCATAATTAATACACCCAAAAAATAAATTGAAAAGACCATTATTAACTTTGAAATCTTCAACTTGCTTGATTCACAATCTTCGTACTACTCAACTTTGAAGCAATTTATCACCAACAATGTGCAAAGAATTAATTTGATTTAACCTTCCATTCTCAAAACAATATATGGTTACCACCTTGCTTACGATTTCGAAGATTTCTCTCGAGGCAACTATGTACCACATTTCTTTCATAGCTTTCTATAATTTCTGCATTGTTTCCTTCTGAATTCTTCACACACTTTCTTAGCTTTCTTCTTTGATTTTGCATTTTCTTGCTATGTTTATTCTTATTTGCCTCTAGGCCATGGATACTCCAATTTGTTTAAGCTACTCTCTCCACCAAAAAAAATTCTTAGGAAGTATCACATCTCAACAGCTTGAAAAGGTTTTGTTCATTAGGTCTTCTAGTTTTACTATACCAAATTTGTGCTTAGTCCTTAGAGAAAAGTATGTAGAATCAAGTCACTACTTTTGCTTTTACTCTAATGTGGATTCTCATTTTGTAGCATCTCTTCTAGATATAGGGATTTTTGTGGAAGATATTCATGCAACTTCCAACATGATAGTGAGACTTGAATACTTGGAGAACCTGGACACTATTTTATCTGTATCGCACCCAATCATTGGAATCCCCTCGATGGATGATATTCCACGATTCCTAGAGCATGGGGAAATAGTTCCTCTTCGACCTTTCCTCTCAGACCTCCATATTTAGGACTTTGAAACTCACTAGGAACTCACCTATATTGGATATTTAGCTCTAATGGATGAGGCTTCCCACATTGACTAAATGACAACTCACTAGAAAAGAAAAGAATCCCAAGGTCCGCTCTCATATCATGATGGACACTTTTGGATCACAAATGGTGCAGATTATCACCCCTATAGTGGAAAAGATATGGGTGTCATGCAAGGAAAAGGTTACATTATATCCATGATAAATCTAGGCCCAACCACCTGTGAGTAGAAAATGGATGAATTCTAGGGCTTTATGGCCACAGTCATGTAACAGATGAATAAAGATCAATCTACGAAGGAATAGCTGAAAGCCCAAGTGGAAAATCTCACTGCCTATATTCAACAGTAGACATCCATAGAAGAGGAGGCTCCTACTTTTTGTGTAGTCTCACAACACACCCCAAGATTGTAAGGCTTGGGGAACCCAAATTATTATTTTTTAACTCTTATGGTATGAGCTAGCAAGTTGGAAGATCACCGGGAAGAGAAAATAAGTAAAAAGGAATCTTTGATCTAAAGAATGCTTCGTAGTAAAGCATTCTAGGTATTATATAGCGGGAACTGGGAATGTTGGGAAGGCAGAAAGGGTAAGGAAAGATATAAGCTAATTGTTTTGGTTTGATATTTGAAGCCCGAGCTAGAGGGAAGTTCGACAAAACTGAAGTTCGGGGAAAGTTTATGGGTGAAGCTGAATACCGGGTATTAGGTTGCAATAAAGTGAATTTTTTAAAATTTGAGATTATCTAATGAGTCTGATGGTCCAGTAGTCTAGTATATATGTGTAGAAGATAATCATATAAACAATTTGATAGATACCTATCTCATGAATCTTTTGTAGTTGGTTTTGTTAGTTCAGCCGAACAAGCCTGTATGTTGCATTGTTTAAGGGTGCATATAAAATATAATTGGTGTCCAATTAAAACCCCTCTCTTTAAAAATCTCACACCATTTTGTTTGGATACCAAGTAGTTTTTATCTTTAAAATGGTGTGAGCTTTTTAAAGAGAGGGGTTTTAGTTTGGATACCAAGTAGTTTTTGTATGCACCCTTAAACAACACAGCATACAGGGTTGTTCGGCTAAACTAACAAAACCAACTACAAAAGATTCATGAGATAGGTAGCTATCAAATTCTTTTTAGACTGAAATGATCTAGAAAATAGGAAAAAGGAATAGAACTTAAAGAAGTTTTGGCTCTTCCGACATCCACAAATTTTGAACTTAACTTAAAAAAAGAAATCCCTTGGCCTTTTAAGAACACAAGGCAAAAATAGGATAAGATAAATACATGAAAGAGAATCCAAGGGATGAATCATATCAAGGCATGTGCAAGATAGTAATTGACCAAGAAATTATAATCAAATTCTTTTAAGATTGAATTCAATTGTTCATTGAAGATCTTCAGGTTTTAATCTTTTATATCAAGGTTCCTTTGTGGAACCAAACCAATCTGCTAATTTGAGTATAAGAAATTCCCATACGTTTAGAATGATCTAGTGGAAATTCAATTCCTACACTCTAGGTTCCTTCTCAATTTGAACATTCTAAGAGTAAATAACTCCTAGAATGAGCACACTCCTTTGTTGCATGCTTAAACTCCAGAGTTTTGGGTTTTCGGTATCTGGCACTTCTTTGCAAGAAAATTTATTCAAGCATGAGCCTCTAAAGTGTATCACTAAACCTGGTAACACCATCAGATCTATTTTCAAATTTGATTTGTCTGACCGTCCATACCCAGACTTTTCATCACAATCTGTATTTCCTACAATCACAAATTCCACACATGAAATCCCTTTAAAATAAACATTTATAAACATCTCATGTAAATAAAACCATTATTCAAATGTTATAATACAAATTTCCATAAATAACACACTTTCCAAAAGATCATCGCAAATTCTTATATGATTATCTTCTACATATATATACCAGACTACCAAACCATCAGACTCATTAGATAATTGCAAAATTTCAAAAATTCACTTTATCACAACCCGATACCTGGTACTCGATATTCAACTTCACCCATAAACTTTCCCTGAACTTTAGTTTTGCTGAACTTCCCTCTATCTCAGGGCTCTCTCTTAGTGCATCCTCTTATTCTTTATCTTTCTCATTCTCTTCCTCCTTTTCAAGAGGTACTTCTTCTTGAACTAGACCTCTATCTTGGCCAGCTAGTGGAGGCTCTTTGAGTATCTCCACATCCACATTAGTATCAACCTTTTCCTCAAAGATGTGTCCCTTAGGATAAGCCTTCTCATCTACATCCTTGAGTTGTTTAGACATATAGTCATCCAATTCCTGATCCGATGTTTCTATTGTATATCACTCATCAAGAGCTTCAATATCTTCCTCTAAGGAATGCGACCTCTCCTCATCGGATGACACCTTATCCAAATTTATATTTAACCTACCCTTTGGGTGTTCAAAATAATCATCTTGTTTAGATTGCTCGGGCTCTTCATTTACATCTTTCATATCCTCTCTTTTTTTCTTCACATTGTGTTTCTCCATTTCTTCTGAGATCTACATAATGTCTTTCATCTTCAATGCTTGTGTGGGTGGATGAGGAAGAGGAAAGGTAGCAAAAATTTGGGTCATTAGAGCCTAAACTATGGGGTCAAGGATTACCCTAGAAATTTCAAGGGGTCCATTTTGAATATATGTTGCGAGGTGTGCAACAGAGTAAGAGGTGGCATAGTGATAGTAGACACTACAATAGGTAGAGTAGAAAGAGTAGGTAGCATAGGAGGGAGTGAAGAGGATGATAGTGGGGATTTAGTGGAGTAGTCAAGTATCATTACCAAAGTATTTAGTGGGGTGGAGGTGAGGTAGACTGAAATTTCCATGGCGGGTAGAGATGAGACAAGCAAAGCCTGAGAGGTGGTCGACAGAGGAGTGGAAATAGTAGCAGTAGTAGCGAGAATGGAAGTGGTGGGTGGTGAGAATATATGCTCGACTTCTTCTTCTTCATGCAAGGGATCCTCCTCCTAGATAGTGGGAATCTCAAGTACAAATGTCCCCATTTTCTTGGCTTTCTTGGATGACTTTGCCTCGGTGGATTTTCTTGAATATACCTTATGTTTTGGTTGTCGCTCAGGAGCATCCTTCCTTTTATTTGATCTCATCACCAATGGGGATTTGGAAGCCTCTTTTGATGAAGTAATAACTTCTCCACTATTTTTTTTCTCTCAAGCTCATCCTCGAGCTCCCCATATGTAAAGTCAGTGCCTTGTACCTTGAGTTGAGAAATTTGGGGATCTACCCACTATTTTGTTCTATTTTCAATAGGTCGGGTCAATATATCAAGTCGGTGACCTCTTCTTCACTCTAATTAGTGAAAAGTAGGGTTAGGTTTGCCAAAACATTTTACCTATCATCAATAATATTATCATCCTCTTCCACCACCTAATCTAGGACATGGAATAGCTTTATAGGCTTCACGAACTATGTCGTCATTCGCATATAGTGCCTCATTCACACTTCCTTATCATCATTGCATTTGGACTTTAAGTCATCCACCTGGGGTCAATGGGAATATTGTCTCCCAACACACTTCTTTAATTTTCCATAGGGGTCCATCCTCCCTCAGTTTGTGTGAGGTTCAAAGTTATACTTTATTAGATCCCTATTTGAGTATTTTGCACATTGAGCAGTAGGGAAAGAATACATTCCTATACCAAAGGTCAAGGGATATGGCATCCCAACTTGATGCTTATCACTTAATAGTGTGTGGGAATTCTACAACTTCTTGGAAAATTCTAAAAATATTCTGTGGTCATTCAGGTAACGGGGCAGCCGATAGCGCCTTTCTAAGAATCCTTCTGATCTAATGTAGGTGAACTTTGGGAACTATATAAATAGGTACCCAAATTTTTGTATGAAGGCCTTTGCACTATGTGACACCCTGCTCTCAAAGTCTCCTCCTAGTATTTTGATGATATGTGCAATGAAGGCATTAGTTATCCTTCGATATTCTCTTTTAGAGTTCCTATATACTACAACTGAGGATTGAAATCATAGACCTTAAGCTCTCCTTTATTGGTTCCTAGTATACCCACACTGAAGATTCCTTTGTATGGGATCTTCTCCACCAAGACATACACCAAATATGAATTCATGTAAAACTAGGAATTTTTCTTGACGGCCATGAGATGATTATGTAGATTATCATTGATCATCTTGGCCCAATGGAACTTCCCCTTGGACAATCTCCTCAATAAAGTAGAACATCCACTCTTCAAAGAAAGTAGAAGTTGGTAGGCCCATTACCCTAATCAATAGGGTGACCAAATCATGATACTTCTCGAAGAAGTCACTTCTAAATAGCTCCTGAGCTACTTTCGTGGCATTGCCCCTCTTTTCCTTCAACTAGTGTTGGTTGATTATCCTTTTGCATCCTAGAGGGTCCTGTTTCCACATGTTTTCAGCATGCTCCTATGTCACTTCCTCCATTGTGTCAAATGTGGGGATGTGGAATGCACGATCGATAGATTTATTAGACAAGTCTACCAACACTCTCCTGTCATGGTCAATAATCTTCCTATTGTTGTAATAGGCTTCTCGACAAGCCATGACCAGTTCTGTGGAAATTAACGTGGGAGGAAAGCTAGCCACCTTGGCAAGGCCACTTGCCTTTATCCTTATACATTCTCTATTGTAGGATTGAATGTTACCCTTTATCATAGCTCATGTATATCCATGTGCCAAATTTTTTTGTCAGACATTGAATCCCAAGTAGAAGAGAGCTTGGAGGTGCACTCCACTTCGTGAAATTGGTAATTTATCTGATCTTTCTATTCTTATCCCCTCAACACACATGTAGGCTTCTTTCCTTTATCATCCTTTTCAGCAGATGTTTGTAATGGACCCACAACAGGTTCCATAAATCTTGTATGCACAATATGTAGTAAGTGCATTCATATATAAATTAGGGAAAGTGTTAGTCAAATCTTGCAAAATGAGGGTTAGATCCAATAATTCATCATCAGAAGATCATAAAATTTATCAATATCCATCATTTAAGGCTCTTTTGGATCACATACTAAAATTCGGGTCCAAGGACATGGATTTCCTTGGACTAGAATTCATTAGGAGGGACTGGGAGCAGGACAACACCAGAACCATAGAGACTCGCAGGTGACCGCCCACAATAAAAGTTTCACATTGTGAGTTTATCAATCGAATTTTTCATGAGGCATTTCAACATATGCATAAATTATTTGTGAGGCACTTGAAGTTTCTTGATTGAGTTTTGGGTATTTGAGGGTCTAAGGCATGTAGATGCAAGAGGGTCGAAAGATGCTTGGAATATCCATCGTGAAGCAATGACATTCAAAGGATGATGGTCCACAAATGGGAGTCTACATTGTAGGACCCATGGGAGCTTCAGACCTTGGGTGTTTTGTGTGAAGGGTTGACCAATCTAGAAGATGTGGGATGAAGCAATTGGGTTTTTTTCATATGTTTGTCATTGATAGCGACATTGGAGGGACAACGGTCTGCATAAATGAACCAGCAAAAACTCACGAACCATGCTCATATGTTAGAGAATTTTGACTTTTGGTAAAAAATAGTTTCCTGCAGAACCCACCATGCGGGAGGCCATGGGTGCAAGGATGCTAGGAAATGGTGGAAAGGAAACAACTACCTACATGCGGCCACCCACAAACTGCTTTGAATTAGCATTTTGTTAGATGGACTTGGGATAGAAATAAAGAAGTCAAAGTCTACATTACTGGTGGATAGGATGGTTCCACCACTAAGAAATGATGGAGGGGCGATAGTGAGCCACACATAGTGGATTGCAAACAATGACCTACAAGCCTTTTGGACTTGGTGAAAGTTTAGATGAAAGCTCAGCAACAAAGGGGATGATGAGACCTATGATGTGGAAGGCAACAATGATGATGCCATTATCTAACAGCGAAGGTAGGATGATGGTCCACAAGCGGACATCCACATGGTTACTTCTATACAAGATGAACACTTAACCATTTTTATGGTTTATCTGGGTTTGATTAGGGTGGCTGTAGTAAGGGTGCAGTTCCCAAAAGTGTTCATTTCACACAACAAAGAGTCTGCTTGGCTCTGTACACCTATTATGGCATATTTGAGTGATTTTAATAGAGTCCCCAAAGTGTCAGGAGTGGATTTTATGCAAAACCAACTATGGCGATGACCATTAAGAAATTCAAGGTTCTCTTTGGGAATTTTTACCATCAATTAGTAAATCCTAGCATTGAAAAAGACTCAATTTAAGATTTTTGGGGCTGACATACTTGGAAAAGGAACAAGAAATCGATGAAGAACATGATCTCAATCGGACATGACCTTATGCAGGAGTGGGGGCCTCATTTTCCATCTATCTCCTTTGAAATTTGAATTGGATCGATGAAAGTTATAGGTCATGGTGCATACTTATAGGTAAATGTGCATTTATAACCCATAATAAATGCTAGGTATAGTAGTAGGCAAGTTAGATGGGACCATAGAGACACAAACTAGCACAGTCATTGGATGGTGAAGGAAAATGCATGGCCTTCCATGTGGGAATATGTTTGATGTTGGCCATTATTCAAGTGATGAAGGGATACCGAAAATCCGTAATAGGAAACCCACAAATGTGGGTCTGTAGAGCTCTACAAATGCTGGGGAAAAAGACTAAGGGAAGTCCACATGAGAACCTCCACAAATGTCAAAGACATAGGGAATTTTGGGGTGGTGACTTTGGTCATTTGAAATATAATGGATTTATGGCATGTGACCAATTCAGGCTTAGAATTAGGGGCACAAAAAATGAGGCAAAGCAGAAGTGACTTGGGAAAAGAAAAAAGGGGAGAGGGGGCCCTCGGTCCAAATGTGGCATGTGTGCTATAGGCACAACTAATGGTGAATCCACTGGGAGAAAAATCTTGAGCATTCTAAGGGTAGGGATTCATCCAGAACCCAAAATCTCTAATTTCGTAGATGAGAAGCTAGTTTCCATAAGTGAACTAGAACTTAAGGAGGACAAGATCCTTGGTTGAATCCGATCATAGAGATATCTCAGGAGTGGGTGTAGTGTGTTCATTTCCTATCTTCAAAGACCATAATGAACAACAATCAATCAGCCAATGAAAGCTATGTAAGTTGTCTAACCCCAAATGTAACCTAGACATTGCTCTATTTCCAGTCAGACATCCATAGCCCTGAAAGAGTTGTCATTGTGACCCTACAAAAATTTCTCTATTTCCAACCAATAATCCCTAACCTTGATAGATTTTTCCACAAACCCACACAATTGCTTGTTTCAACATTTTCTTTTGAAACTCTTTTTGTTTTCTCAACTGCATAATCTATTAGAACCCAAAAATTTCATAAAAAATCCTATGTTTTTATCCATTTTAATCCATCATTTTCATATCTTTTCATAAAAAATCATTCACTACCTTTTAAAATATGCTTACAACCTTTACTGTTGCCTTTATATTCATTTTTATATCACTTACCACTTTACTGCGGCCTCCCACAATGGGCTCGTGGTATAGCGGTGGCGGCTAAGAAGAAAACATTATGTGTTTACCACCACACCGCACACGGTCAATTCATTGACTGCAGTATCGTGGTGGCAGTGAGATAACCGACACAGTAGGTAGAAGGTGATTATCGCGCCACCGCACGTGGTTAAACCACAGATCGTGGTAATGTGGTGGATGAATAGTTAGCAGTGGATGGTGAATGTAGCAGTCGGGAACAGTTTCACCATGGTACCATGCTCGATCAAACCATAGACCGTGGTGGCCGCAGTGGATGGCGAAGCGGTTAGCAGAGGCAGCAAGGTGCCAGTCAGTGAGCGGTTACCGCTATACTATAGCCATTAAAATGAAGACCATGGTAATGCAGTAACAGTGAAGGCAACAGGGAGAACGGTTAGTGGTTTGAAGAACGGCCACCGTAGTACCGTGGGAGGGTACAGAGGAGACTGGGGTGGTGGTGGTAATAGGAGATGGAGGCCATGATAGTCAGTGGTGGGACCCGCTAGATTCAAAAGCGATAAAAGAAATAAAGAAATGCATGAAGCGATTTAAATATCAAAGAAAAATCAAAGGTGTGCAAAGTATTAAATTAAAATCAAATGTCGAACTATGTAAAGATATTTGATTTTTCCAACAAGGCAGTATAATTAAATATTTTAATCTCTGTTAAAGAATTCAAATGGCTATAATAGAATGTGAAGAGTCACGACCCTTGGCATGTATTGTACAAATATTTGAAAATCAATTAGAGTAAGAGAGATTCTGAGGCCGGGGGGAATGTAAAAATGGGTAGAGCCTTTCCTGAAACAATGCAATGGAGATTTATATGTTTAATTGGTGAATTCCATTTTGTGGTCCGTTGTTGTGTTATAATTATTTATATTTCCTATCTTTGATTTCCAACTTGCAGTCCTCTAATCATTTAAACCAATATCTCAAGCAAGTGTTTGGTTTATCAAGGTGCAATTTTTCACTTTGTGTGATTTCATTAATTGGTGTTTACATGTCAGAATTAAATTCTTTTAATAAATCACAGTGGTCTTAGGATTTATTTTGGATTGTTGAAGAAGAACTTGGTACGAAAACATTCCAGCACTATTTGTGCGAGACATAAATAAATGAAGTTTTATGCCAATCATATAGTTTCATTTTTCAAAGGGCGTAGCAACTTGAATTTAGACAGAAAGGGAAATACATACGTATTTCTTAATTTTGACTCCATTGCCCATGTGGATAGAAGGTACTAATCTACCTCAACCCAGAGATTAGATTTCATACAATTATTATTTTCAAATCCTTTCATTTATGCAGTAGGAGTAGGATTAGTTATAGTGGTTTTTATTTGTCCACTACCCTTTGCCATTGTGGATAGATTGCTTAACCAGGAAATACTTTTTTAATCTACATCATTCACATAGGTTCACCTGCCTTGGTCTAGCAGAACCTAAAGAGAAGAAGGTTTAATTGCATCAATTGGCCTTGTACATTGGCCAAAAGTGTAGTAAGATCTTGGCAAACTCTTCTTGTTAAAAATTGAATTTTTGAGACCCAACATAATCATTGAAGCTTATAGTGGGTTTGGAATCACAGTGGTCACTAGAGAAGACTTAAGATTTTTCACTTTCCAAAACCTCATAACGATTGTTGTATAGCTCATCAAAAATATTTAAGGTGTGTTTCATGTGTAATCTGAGATAGACGTGAGTGGATTCAAATAAGGGGTTTGTCTTAGATCAAGTTGAAGTTCAAGTAAGGAAACCCACTTCATGGGAGCAGTCTGAAATTGATAGTACCAAATGAAGAATTATCTAGAGAATGAATGGGAATGAGCAACAGAGTGATCCATCTGATGAGCCAAGCATGGCCACTACATCAAGATCGAACAACATCCTCAACAAAAACCAAAGCTAGGAAAGCAAGCGAAAGTGTAGTGAAAGAAAAGAATAGTAAAACAAAACTAACCTACACTAACCTATATACAATTATATACAAAGGGGTAAGCTTGAACAACTCAAGCAAGGAAATAATTTTTGAGGTAGTACCCATTGACATGCAATGGGACATCCTCTCCAGTGAATTTTTGTAGATGAAAGGCATTATCTCCTAATATCTTTTAAATTTAAAATAGGCCAACTAGATCTTGTCAAATTTGTTGTGTCCCCCTTTCTTTTCATGGGCCTTGTCCCAACAAAGGACTAAATATAAAATCCTAAAGGCCTTCACTTTGGCTTGATGGTTGAACCATCTCTTTACTATGCTCTGGTGTTTGGTGAAATTTTCTATTGTTTGGTCATGAACTTCCTCTAAACGTAATAGAATAGTAAGGTGGGCTTCTCGACGTTCTCCCTCTTCATAATATGTGTCAACGAATTGGATAGTGGGGATATTGAGGTGGACTAGGAAAATGGGCTCTAAACCATAGAATAAGTGAAATGGGTAATTTCCCAAGGCAACATTGTGACGAGTGTGATCTACCCATAAGGCAAAACATAGTTGGGTGTGCTAGTCTTTTAGGTTCTTGTTGAGCAGTTTCTTGATCATAGTTAGTAGATTTTTGTTTGTAGATTCAGCTAGGCCATTTCCTTAAGGGTAATAGTTGGACAATAATTTAAGCACAATTCTGTAATCGAAGGACCAACTGGAAAACTTAAGGGATGAAAAGGTGGGGCCATTATCACACATGAGGGAAAATGAGCATCCGAATGATTGAAAACAAAACTCTCTAAGAAATTAGTAACTACTTCAGTTTTGCATTACCTACATGATATTGGTTCGGTCCATCTAGTGTAGTAATAAAAAATAGTCAGAATGTACCTGTGGCCTATAGAGGATGGT